>JAVKLA010000081.1:41850075-41938045 GCA_034782735.1 Sagittarius serpentarius
TTCTTCTCACACTACACCCAAAACACAGCGCTGTACCAGCTACTAGGAAGACAATTAACTCTGTCCCAGCCAAAACCAGGACATATGTGCCATGCTGTAACTGAATGCCACTTATCTCACAGGACCCACAGGTCTGGTCCGTGTCTGCCATGGTCCGAACTTGGTTGGGGCTTGCGATGACTGCCCAAGCGCCTCTTCCCTCAGGACTTTGTCCCATGCAGATGCTGAGACTTCTGATTAGTTGTGGTAGCAACTTGGCTGAAGATTGCAATGAAAATGCCTGGTTTCACAAGTGATTTTGAAAGGGTTCCTGTTGGCTTGTTTGAAGGAGCTCTGTGTCTTAACAGCAGTTGCAGATTGCATTGAGCCTGATGCGCCTCACCAGGTGCTACTTCAGATCTTGATAGTCAGTTGTTCTTCAGGATTTTTTAAACATGCAATTAAAATTTCCTTATCCTTTCCCTCCATCCCCCCCAGTTAGAAAAGATGCTTTTGGAATCATGTTCCCAAATCAGCCTGGTTATATAGGCAAGAGGCATGGCAATGGGAAATGAAAATTTTCTGAAATATTAGAACATTTCTAAAAGCTTTTCTGTTTTCTTGTGTTTTACACACGAGAAATGAATGATGTGGATCCGTACCTGTTGCTGGTACTGCTCTGGAAAATAGCTTCTTGCTGCCCACTTAATCTGAGGGTAGGTTGCATGAGGGGGTGAGAATGAACAACTCCACATTGTCTTCTAGTAAAGGAATCACTGCTACAGAACATATGGACTTAGTTTTATCTTGTACCACATTTGTTAAAAGTTTATATTTGGACAGAAGGCATTTATGCATGTATAAATACATTGTTGTGCTGAAATGTTCTTTCTGATTGCCAAATACCCAGCACTGCTATGCAATAACCATCTAAACATTGCACATTTGATTTGTTTATACACACAAGATTAAATTTCTGCTTTCATGTTTGCATCAAAGTAGTACTTAGTATATAGTGTTGTGTTGTAGTTTGATTTCAGAAATAAGTGGTTTTGCACTATAAATACTTCATTATGTGATAATCGTGCAGTTATAACTTAGCTTTGTGTTCTAAAATTTGTTGTGAAGGTGTAGTGCCCTTTGTTTTATAATGTCAGATCCCATCAAATTTAAGCAGAGGAAATGTAATGGTCAGCTTTTGTAAATCTGGATTGGCAGATGCTAATTTAAACCTAACATTGTTCTCTCCCTGTGTTTTAAAATTTCACCTCTTAAGAAAACAAAGACTTGTTTGTGTACCTTTGTTTTCAGCAGGATATAGTTGAGTATCACGTTAGTTCATGCAGAGGTGAAAGATGTGGACTGTTGCTTGCTTTTCTACATTCTTCTGGTTTTGCCTGTTTTATTCTTTTAGAGTGTTTCTGTGATTTTTCTCCATAAACATAACACAGACAATTTTTTTGAATACAGATTCCTGTCTACCCTATTGCTTTAGGAAGCAAGACTTACTCTTTTCTTCCTGTTCAGTGGTAGAATCTTTCAGATCAAGATCTATTTAGACAAGCTGGTGGTTTAAGTTTTGTGTGGGTTTTTTTTCTATTAGACTGTCCAGTTTTCTATTTAATGAGTATATGACTACAGAGAACGATTTCTGAGTGAATTTAAACAGCCCCTTAAACTTTAGCTTTTGTCAAAGGTTTGCATTGTCATTTAATGAAGAAAAAAAAAAGACCAAGCATTTTGTTTTCTGCAGTTCTTCCTAGAGCATGCTTTGAAATTTTCAGAAACAGTTTGAACAGGTGAATAAGCTTGTCTAGTACTTTGCTCATAAAAGCAACAGTAATACGAATTACGTAAATCTAAAGGAACTATACCAGAAAGACAGTAAATCCAACCTCTTGCCAAGCTGAGCTTCTACTATAACCACATATTTATGAACAAACTAGGTACTTTTTGAAAGAACTAAATGCAAAGAAAAATTAGCTTCAACAGAAACAATCAACTGTCCCCCTGCAAAAAAACCCCAACCCTACCTTTAAATAAATTATGATGAGCACTGTAATTCTGTATGTTCTGTTATTATTATTGGCGATGCTGGGGAAACTTTCACACTGTAATACCTAATTTGAAGACTTTCCAGCAATGAATACAAAAACCACTGGGGAATTGCTGTGGACATGCACCAGAACATTGAACCAGCTAACGTTGATGTAGAGATGGTGGGTACTGCAAGAGCAAAGGGCCAAGGCAGCGAGCTGTCAGACTTAGTGGAATTTTTCCTGTTGTCCCAGCAGTGGTTTTGGAGCTTTTGTATTGAATTGCTCTCTCTCTTTGTCTTTTCTGATTCTGCAAAGTATCAAATCTGTTTAGAGGGTCTGAAAGAGGGCTGTAAAGGCTTGCTTCTCCTGATCTGCTTTGGAGCCCTCAAAATGGGCAATAGGAGAGTGAGCAGAAGAGGAGAGATGGTGTGATAGGGGCCAGTTGGAAGATGAAGGCATCAGCGTTGCGAGGACATGGGACAGCTGTCAGACACTGTGGAAGCTGGACAAGGAGAAAGTGTAGATGGAAAAAATGAAGTTTCAATTTGGAGGCGGAGAAAGAACACTCAATTTGACAAAGGATAAAGATAAAGCGAAAAAGGGAAGATAAAGGGTGCTGACGATGCAAAGAAGAACGAGGCAGGTGCGAGCTGGGATAAGGCAGCGCTTCTGAGGCAGGTTACAAAACAAGTGTTTGTTCTGGGAGTTGCCTTTGTGGAACATAGCACACTCGGGAGCTTACAAAGGAGCAAGTATATCTTTGATCCTTTCATTGTAACGCCCTACGTTAAAATTTCTGTGATGGGTGGGAAAATCACACAGCAGAGGAAGGAGGAGCGGCAGCCATGCCCAGTGTCACCAGTTCTTCAACTGTCAGAGCTGGACCAAGTGTCGCTTTTGCATTCCAGGCTGATGTTTAGTTTCTTTTTTTTACCCCTGCTTTTAAGAAATCTGTACCTGACAGAGCTTGATTCGTATCTCAGGCACACAAATGGCACCTGTGGCTGTATTTTGTAAAATTAGTCAGCCACCATGCGTGTTTAGACCCAGGAATGGATGGTGCGTCATGGAGGGAGTTGTGGTCCTGCGTGTCTGCGATGAAGAAGAGTGCTGCTGTTTGGTTTGGTACCGCTTACAGGTTGTGGAAAGCTGGAATTTCTACAAGGTTTCTCTGCAAAGACAAAGCCAGGCTTAGGAGAATACAGTTTTTTTTCCCCGTTATATTTTTTTTGTTTCACTGTCTCAGTCATGGAGGTGAATAGATGTAAGTGAGAAAATGTTTCTTGAAGGAAAGTTGCCAGATTGGTGTGTTTCTTTCAATAAATGGTCACTGACCTTGTTGCGTGCCATGACTGTTGCTTCTTCAGCTTAGAAATGAGAGCACTGAGAGCACTGCCTTCCCAGCGAAGTTTACATTATTTTCACTGAAAGGACTAGTCAGGACCTGGTCCTTCGTGGGACATCTCGCTGGTGGCGCAGGATGCACGTGCCACTGAAGCCTCCTAGAGATTGTTGGGTCTTAAATCCCATTACACTGAAAAACGTTGCTCTCCTGTGTCTGCCTTTGTCATTGACAGAGGCAGGTCCAGTCAGTCTGCTTTTAACTGTGTTCACACAAATAATCGCATGTTCATTAGAGAGTTTAATTAAATCATTTAGGCATGCCATGTTTCCTTGTCCCTGTTCCTCTGGGGAAGGAAAGGCTGATGAGTAGTCATCACTTTGTAAAACAGAAAGTTCTAACAGCTCATTTACTTCTATAAGTAAATGAAGAATTTTAAAAGCAAAGAATAAATTACTGAAACCTAAAGGTGGTTGATTAGTAGCAATTTCCTTAGGTAAAGAACCACCTTGCAAACACAGCATAATACAGTTTTTCAAGTGTTAACAAACAAGTTCAGCTAATTCAGGCTTGTGTCTTGCCAGATAAGCAGCTTCATTTTAAGGATATAATATTCTGCGAAGCTCCTACCAGCAGAGAAATACGGATCCTATATATAGTTTCATATCAATTGAACAATTACACATACACACAAGTGTAATTACAGGTCTGCATTTATCAGCTAAACCAACTAAATTAGTTTTAGCATAGCAAAATTCGAATGACTGACACATAAATAAAATCGCCTTATCTATTTACATGTTTTGCCTTAATTTTAAATGCAGTTATCGAGTACTGAATTTACGTTAGCTTGTATGCTATATAGTCCTGGTCATAAACAATGGTATTGTATAGTGAATGGGATCTAGTCTCATATGTGCTTTAACATGGGATAACTTGGGCTTTGAATGGTAGGGTATTTTACAATTTAGTCTTCTCTCGTATCGTGGTTACAATATCTTGGCATGATCTTAAGGATATGGTGGGAGAATGAATTAGATTTTGTTTATGTGCAACTTAGGCTTACTCCTGGCCTTGGCCCCTGCCACTTCTGTTCAAATTTAATTTGGCTGTATAATTTGATGCCTGCCTTTGATCATTCTTGGCTGCTTGTAAAATACTTAAACAGCTTTCTTGCAGCAATGTCTAGAGTGAATAATTCCTTTTTGTTGTTCTTTTTCAGATCCCTTCCAAGCCTAGTGCAGTTTTAAATTTTTTACTGCTATAATAACGAGGGAGCACTAGAATTCAGAACAGCTCAAGCTCACACGCAGCCGTAGCAGAGGCAGTGGGTACCGACCTCATTGGTACAGACGCTGCAAAGCAAGAATGACAGAGACGTGTGTCTGTCTCAGATGGCAGCAGTGGTAGAGCAGGTCATAAAAACGAACTGTGACAAAGCATGAGGACGAGAAGGTGTTCAAGGATGCTGAATTACTGTCTTTGCTGGGTAGCCTCTTGTTTATAACTTCTTTAACACCAGGTGGCTGAAAGGTGGTTATTATGGCATCAAGTACCAAAAAGGGCTCTGAGGGAGCTCTTGGAAACTACAGACCTGTTGGCCTGATTTCTGTATGGAGCAAGTTAATAGAAAGTGGTCTGAAGGGCAGAGTTAATGCTCACCTGGATAAACAGAATATATTGGGAAAAAGTTAACGGGAGTATTGCATAGTGGCATTAGGCTCCACCAGTCTGTTGGGATGTTTTTGGAAGAGCCATCGCCCGTGTGGAGGGGAATCCAAGTTGATAGTTTCCCTGAGTTTTCAGAAATGAGGTCAGCAGTGCAAAACTGGGAAGTGGTTTTTCAAACTGTGTAGTTAATTTGCAGGAAGCTGTGCCGCAAGGTGTTGCGAATGCTGAAAATCTATCTCGAAAAGTGACTGGTTATGTTAATGGAAGATGAATTTGTTGTGGGCTTCAGGGGGTAACACCTCTGACTCAAAGTCCCTGCATCAGAGCGTGCGAGAGACTGTACAGGGCTCTCATCATGCCCTTTTCCATGCTCTTTCCTAGGTGTCTGGTGTTTCTGCCGAGCTCAGTGAACCTGATACTCCCATGCTTGCGGGAAGGACAGCGGTTCACAAAGGCACACCATTTCCTGAGCTCTCCTGTAGCATCGCAAGCACTAGAAAAAACGTTGGTGTAATGGCGTAGGAGAACAACGATTCTGAACACTTTCTAGTTTAATGTGGCTTCACATTACTACACGTTTTGATTCAGATTTTATTATAGTCAAATCTCAGTGTAAATAAAAATGGAGAGAAGAGCTGTGCAAAAGAGGAAAACGTATGCTTCCAGGAAGATCAGGCTTATTTTGGAAGTGGTTATATTACACTTCTTCTGTGGGAAGAATCTTCAGTTAAATATATGTTCTTTTTTTCTAGTGACTTGAGATAAATTAAGCTACGTTAAATGGTCAGACAGGTTTTTACAGCCTGACTTGTTCAACATGTACAACTTCAAAAAGCCCCATAAAACTAAAGCCCTTTGTTGGGGATGCTGCAGCAACCTGGCATTTTTTCCCCAAGGTTTGTCTTACAATCAGCTTCATATTCTGGAGGAAAATGTGCTTGCTTCAGTAGTTGTTAATTAATTTCTGATTTATCTCATGAAAGTTTATCTTGAAATTGGAGCATTGTGTTTTGTTGAGTTGGGCTTCGTGTTTAGAAAACAGTGAAATGGTTTCTTTCTGAGCAGTGAATTAACAGGGTTACCTATAATAGAGTGACCTCTGCTGCTTTCTTTAGAATAAATGTCCTGTGCAGTATATATAGGTCTGGTTTTGACAGTTTTTCTCATGTTTAGTGCCAGTGCAATATTTGAGTTAGTGAATTGCTGAAAAAAGAACTCCAGGGTAGTAGGAGATTGAATGGGAATGACACGATTCAGCACTCGTATTTTGTTGCATTCTGCTCTCATCTGTTTTAAATTTAACAAGTAATGAAATAAAACTGTTGGGAAAAGGAATGTGAGGGGTTAAGGAATGCTTTCCCCTCCAGCTCTGCCTCATCTCGTTTCTGCCATTTGGGAAGATTCTTTGAGTATTTGAGCAGATCTTACGTAGGCTTAAAATTTGATGACATGATTTCATCCTGTAGTCCCAGTTCTTAATTTTTTTTTTTTAGTATAACCAAGTCTGAAACCTGAAAAGGAAAACTGACTGAAATCAGAAATCTATGAAAAAAGTCAGTGGGTGAATTGCTTATTTTCGTAACAAGATGACTTAGAAGGCTGGAGCAAGTGATGCTGACTTCCTTTCTCTTCTTTCATCCTCCTCCTCTTACACACAAGTTTCTACCTTGAGTCACACATGAGAAATTTCTACTAAAAGAGGTAATTTTAAAAGACTGTAGAAGATGCTGAAAAGAAGAATTTTAGATGGGAAATGACGTGGAGAAGTCTTCTACTGTGACACAGCTCCAAGGAGTCAAAAACAATTTGACAAGTTTGAATGGAAAGATGAAAGGACCATATCCTCCTCCTGCCATGTCTATATGTTAATTAAATAACTTGCTTCTCCTCAAAGCTGTCTTCCCTACGGGGATAAAGACTCTTTGGCAGCCCACATTGGAAATGAAATTATCTACAGGGAAAGAGAGAGGTTTTTTGTTTGTTTTTTTTTTTTGTTGTTATTTTTTTTTTTTTCCCTGGGATCATTAATAGGAGCAACTTTCTTCCTAAAGGCTTGCCAGAGTATTCCAGGCAGCAGCTGCTCAACAGATTCATGCTGGGATGCTCCAACTGGTCTAACCTAAAACTAAAACATTTGGGTTGGCCGAGGAGAGGGCTGGTTTGCTGTCTGTTGTCTCCAGCAGTGATAAGTTTGATAACAAATTGCTATTCCATTCGCTCTAAATGACAGGAAATAGTTGCAGAGTAATAAGCAAAATGGAAATTGAGCTAAAATTCTTGAAGTGCAGACTGCATACACGTCAGTGTTTTAGGCAAAATTATTATCTTTCTAAATACGCAAATTTTTTGCAAACATCATTGTACTAGCCATTATCGAACACTTCACAAAGAAATCTGTATTATTTTATTCTGTATATATGTAAATACTTATAAGCCTTTCAAAGCCAAGTTATTTTCTCCCTTGAAAATTGGTTAGGAGTGCCTATTCATACAGAAGGCAATTTTGACCAATTACTTGTTTTTATTTGGGAAAGGTGGTAAGAATTTAAGATGAGTTATAATTTGATTTAATTAAAAGTATTTTTTCAGAAAACTCATTCCTTTCTGATGTCACTGAACATCTTTTTGTAACATTACTGCTGTGCCTTGCTATTATTTTCTGTGCCTTGTACAGAACTGTTCATCTGGGGAGAGAGTGTGAAATAATTTTCCAGTAGGTCTCTGTGGTCCCACAGGATTACAGAATCCACTCCTCCGGCGAAGGTCATTCCTCGTTTTTACAAAAAAACGTTTTCAGAAGCAATAATAGGCGGAACCTTCATGTTACAGACTTTGTACAGATTAAAGAAGAATTTTTTAATTAAGACAGGTTTTGATAGTTGCTTATTTTAACTTTCCCTTTCCCTTGCTGTTCTTCCATTACCAGCTCGCTGGACTCCCTTCCTGTTTTTTTTTGTTGGTTTTTTTTTTCCCCTCCCCTCTGTTCCTCTTTCCACCTTCATTTCCTTCAATTTTCTTCTTTCAGGACCTTATCTCCTAAACTAAACATGTTTTCTGAAAGTTTTGGAACAAGTATGATGTTTCCAGACAACACATTGTTCTCACTACTTGTATGTTCTGCCCTGCCCACGATGCTGCGATAACCAGGTGATGAAAGGAAAGAGGCTTTAAAGTGTAATTAAAAAAGCTTTTATACTCTCATGTAACAGAAGGGAAAAAACTGTTACTGTTACGCCGTGGTTTCTGTAAAATAATGCTGGGTTATCTAAAGAAGGATGTTAACCTGTGATTTCACTATTTTAATTTTTTTAATTTATACCTAAAAAACCTAATTATACATAGCTGATATATTAGTGCCATAGCAAAAATAATCATGTGGTCTGTAATTTTGTCTTTTTACGGCTCTTACCTCAGCAAAATAAAGAGTCATTTGGGATCAGAGGCACCACTGAAAGCTACATCTCTTGTGTTTTGGGTGTAGTCCAGCTGTGTTGAATCTGACAGTTATTTGTTCCAGGAGCTCTGTGGATCAATAGCACTGCAGCACTTAAAACATTTTAGTACAAGGGAGACTTCAATAAAATCTACTTTCCGCAGCATTACGTAGCCATTGGGCAGCTTCCAGCACGTGAATCAGCCTTTGGCACGGCAGCCGTCGTTATTAACTAAAGATGGGGAATGGATGATGCGCAAAGCGCCCACTTTACGCTCTTGAAATACAAATTTTCTGAAGTTTGCTCTTCAAACTGGTGCTCTGGCTCTTCCCATCGCAGCCTGACCTGGGCAGGATTTGTAAAAGCTTGTGCGTTTTGGGAATTGCATTCTCTCCACACAGAATCTATGTTATAATATTGTGTTTCAAATATTTACAAATACAGTGCTTAAGTGCACAATTCAACCCTTCTTCAGCTGAACCAGTCCCAAGAGATGAGCGTGCAGTAAACACAGAGCGGTTCACCTGTTTTCATCATTGGTGGCACTTTTTCACCTCTTTATCCTGTGATAATACCAGTATTTTTACAGAAAGTTAGCAAACTTCATCCGCTTCTGGCAGAGGAAGGCTCAAAGCATAGTTGAAATTCAGCTGTACTTGTGTGGAAGGCAGGGAGAGGACAAAGCTGGGGAGAAAAGCTGATTTTGAGCCGAGCGCCTTGGGCAGACTCTGCCCAGGACCTGCCCCGTAGGCGTGAGTCGAGAGAATTCAGGCACGTGTCCATGCCGTGTTTGTGTTTGTGATGATGGAGCGTGCGAGTCTGGGTAATAGAAGGCTGTAGTGGTTTGCGTTGATGCAGTTCAGGACACCATAATGAACGTTTCTCTAATGGAGCCGACACAAGGAGAGGCTCCCAGGTACCCTGGGATGGTCAGTCCGTCGTTCATGCTGTGGAAAGAGAGTCGCTGTTTCCTCCAGCATCTTCCTTGTCCGTAGATGGATTGGTTTCTTGTGTGTCTTTATGGGTGTATACACAGACAAAGGTATGGGTGTATATGTTTTGTAGTCAAACCATGGAATGAATTCAGATCTACTGAAATAACTGCCTGAAAAAACGCTTTGTTCGATCGGGTCATTAGATGTTAATAAACCTTTTTTAGTGAAACACTGCTTTCAGAGCTGAAACTGAATTTAGTAGATGAAGCCTTTTGCTAATCCATGGTAATTTCTTTTTATCAATGCCTTTTAATCTAAAGCAAACCTTTTTTTAATTAAAATACTAACTCATCTATAAATTATGTGACAATGAAATGGTAATGTAGAAAATGCAGTAGTATTAGGAAGCTCAATAGACTGAACTAGAGCACAATGCTAATAGAGATAAAATGATGACTGAAACAATAAACACATCCTGGCTTTTCTTTGGTTTATTTTTGTTTGGTAGTAGATTAGATGCTTGGCGTTGATCACAAACAGCACCAGAATTGATCCCAGTGCTCTGTGCAGGTGTACAAAAGGGTAAACCATCATCAGCTCCTGATATTTGAAGTGTTTTCAATGTTGGAGGGGCCACGCAGCTCTCCCGTACCCCTCATTCCAGCCTCTGGAATGAGATCTTCAGGAATAACTAGTGTGGGCATACAGATTGAGGCAGTATTATGAATTGGGTTGATGGGTTCTGTTCCTCAGGTGGGTATACTTTCCAAATAACTCGGAATCTCTGGTTTTAAAGAGACACCTAAAAAGCCAGTCTGCAGACTGCTAGACATTGCAGCTTGTAATAAAATACTTCCCCTAGTGTTAGTTAAACAGGGCTTTATTGCAGTCCTGTGCACCTATTCTAAATACATGTTTGCTTATGTATGCGTTTTAATACACACCTAGCTGTAGTGTTAGGTGACAAGGTTATTTCTCTTATGTCATCAGAGGAAAGAAAACAGCGCGTCTCCCACCTCTGCTGATAAAGAAGTGTTGTTGGGGCTCAGCAGGCCTTTGGATTTTATCGATTGTGTCTTCCACTGTATGGCTCTTCTAGTGTAAGAAGCCGCCCTCAGGTTAATGACCAACAGGCAATCCTGAATCCCAGATAACAGCATTCTTCCTTTTTAGAAGGGCAGGTTCTCTCAGTTTTTTTCCAAAAAAATCGGTTTTAAACAGTTTTTAAATGGTTTTATATTCCTGTCTGTTTTGAAGACTTCAGTCATTGGTGACAGTATAGTACTTACAGTATCCGTGTGGATATTAAGAAGAATTAGCATGAAAACCAAGAAAGAAATAATTTATGTCTTTGTCCCCTCTGGAAGATAGACCACCTGCTGCAGAAAGTGTCATAAAATGAGCCATCTAATTAAACTTTCTGAATGCCTGCCCTGGTAATTGTTTTGCATTATGTGGTTAATTCCTACCCTAGAATTAGCATCGCTTTCCTTGTGCAGGAAAAGTTGCTGTCAAAGTCAAATGAGAATTTTATTTGGACCAAAGGAAGGATTTTCAGTTTTGCTCTACTGGCTTGGATACCGATGGGGATTGATATCGCCAAGAACTGCAGGAACTAGCCCCCAAAATGTGCAGTATTTGTTTTAAATAACTTCTCTAGCTATTTAAATTTAACTTCCTACATTAGTAGTAACGAGTCAGTTCTTGTGTGATGCCAGTGTTGCGTTTGTCATCGAACCCTTGGGAGCAGGACTGGCCCGTTGAGCGTACATAGAAGGTGGGCAGCTGCCATCAGCTCCTTGGCTGTCGTCCGTGACCCAAGTGACGGGGTTGTGACTTCAGGCTACCCGTAATCAGTATGTTTCTCTGAATTAAATGTGCATTTTGCAATTCTAGAAAGACAGTGTTACTAACTACTGACCACTTAATTTGTTATATTTTTTATAACAGCTAAGAGAGCTGGTTTTTAGCTTGCAGAGTTGTAACAAATGGGTCAGTATAGAAGAAATACTGTTCTCTGCTCAAAAAATTGTGGCCGTGTAACAGGAAAGGCTGTTCCGATGCTGTTTAATGCCTAGAGTTGGTCTGTTTCGTACAGAAAATCTTACAGAAATAAGAGGCCTAACGGACAGAGGTAGGTATAGAATACTTCAAATAATTTCTTCATGCTTTTGTTAGTTTTTATAGTATGTGCCAAATGCTCATCCTATGACTTTGATCATAAGATTTGCCTGTGCTCACAGGAGGATGTTCAGGACCTGGGCAAACTGTTGTGCATGGAAAGTCACTTTTATAAAAAGATCAATGTTATCCTTTAACATTTGGCTAAAAAACGGCAAAACAGATTTCTGAATTTGTGACATTTCCATTTGTTATTTATTCCAGTAGAAAACTAATGCTCAGATACAAATCTGTCAGGATTATCTTCATTTGGACCGGAGTCAGGAGTGCTTAATTCTTTTATGTGAAAATCCTCCTTTCATGTAATCGGGTTACATATGAGTTAGGAGGGCTTTTTGTCTTTTTTCAGGTTCAGAATATCTGAAATAAAAGAAAGTATTGCTCTGTGGCTTTTTCCCGATCTGCAGTTACACTGAGGAGATGGTATTGACTTGAGCCTCTTAAAATAAACTGTTGTCCTTAAGTCATGTTGATGTAGCATATCTTGTCCGGTGGTAACGTGTTTTTAAGAAGCAAGTCATGCTTTTTAGGGAACAAAACCATAAATACTGTAAAATGATGTGTATGACTAAACTTGCAGTACATTGGGAATTCACCACGTTGTTAATAAGAAGTTCTTCGTTGCCCTCAATAGAAAAATTGGTGGATCAGCTTGTTGAATCCACGAGCTGATCGCTTCTGCTGTCATAGGTCCATTTTAGGAGAAGGCAGGAATTAATTGGGCGATGGGGTCTTCTCCTCTGTGAGGACTAAAGAAGATCCAGAATAGATGCAGAAATAAAACCCACACTGCAACGGGAGATTGCTGTATTCGTTCCTTATGGATGGGAGCTGACCTGTTACGTGCTGATCTGTCGAAAAGTGCAGGTTCTGCATCTTCTGCAGACTTCTGAGTCCGTACCGAAAGCGGCATCGTTGTTATCATCAGCCCTCTCTTTGTTTTTTGAATTTCTTCTTCCTCTTTGGATTAGTAAGTCAAATAATCTTTAGTGCATTACCTTCTGGTGACAAGCCCATTGCAGTCATCAGCATCTCTTGGACTACGGAAACTCTGTTTGTGCTGTATTTCAGAACAAAATGAGCATTGCCGAGTGTCACATCGGATGATTTATGGTTCTCGTGTTAGCCAGAAATGATAAAGATGAGCTATTTCTAATATGTAGTATAAAAATGACTGTTACGAGGGCTGTGGTAAAACATTTGAAATAAACATTTTTGTTAAAACTGCAATTACAAATGAAATATTAGATTGTCCTGTGCAGAATTACTGTTCTAAACAATTTTCATGCCATAGTAGTAATAATCTCAATATTTACGTGTGTTCGTTACATCAGTATCTGGCACAAGATCATTGCTGTGAATAATTTTTTAACTGGTGTTGGCCAGTTTGCAAGCCGATAGGGTGCTTGTGTGTGCATGGATGGATGGGGGTTTGGCGGGGTTTCTGTACGACTGACTACTGGCTTGCGGTCTTTAACATCAGGTTGTGCATCTGAGCTGGGCTGCACACTCATGAACTCATGTGCGGGTGGGACGGCGGCAGGTCCTGGGCGGGGGGGAAGGGGGCTTCAGGCCGCCCTTATCTCCCGGCAGTCTCTCTCGCATTCCTCTTGCCTGGCATGGCTCATGTTACACCGGCCCCTATAGACTCCAGAGGGGAATGTGCTGTAGCTATAGCTAATAGTCATCTAGGATTTTCTTGTGCAGAACGGTAGCGTGGTAGCTTTTTCTGCTCATCAGGTCAGATCAGATCTCCTGGGATGGATCATTAGGGGAGAGTCAGGAGGGTGTTTAGCACCCATGTTGGTACGGGGGGTGGGGGAGGCTGATTCCTTGCCTATAGTCAGCCAACCAAGGACTTTCTGTTGAAAAAACATACCCTAACCTTTATCTCTGTTTTCCCCACTTGCCTTTTAAAAATTCCTGCGATGGTTTATGTACCAGCTCAGCTAGCGAGAGTCAGCTAGTTGTGTGTAGTCTTTCTGGTTCCTCATCACCAGAATTGCTAAGCCTTTTCCAATGGCAGGGCCAAGCGTGTTGGCTGTGTGCAGGCTCCGTAAAAGCAGATTTATTGCTGCCTCAGAGGTCATCATTTGACCTGTTGAGCTTTTATTACAGGAGATGCATGAGAACAAACGTCCCCCCATCTTTAGTTTAAGATCCCAAATTTAATTTGCAGGACAGAGAACTATAAATATAAATTATGTAAATTGTGGCTGGTATGCTGGGAATCAGAGAGGCATGAAGCATGCTGACCCATGGTGCTGTCTGTAGGGTGGCTTTTCAAATTAGCCTTTCACTTTAATGGGCATGTGAGTTTAACTTTGAAATGTAATACAATAATCTCTGCATATAACTTATTCACTAGTTCTATTTCTCTGGTCTGGCAGGAATCTCTGTTTAAAAACTTTTATTAATAAAAGTGTTTTAGTAGTTACTTTGTTACAAACAAATGTTGCACAGAACTTTGTGTCTTTTAGAATTCAGACTGATAAAACATGCGGAAAAATCCCATTTCTCTAGCACTAGTTGTCAATGCTGCTTTGTTACAGGCAGTTTTACCTTTTCCCTGTTCTTTATTTAAGTCTTTTGAATCTTTTCTGGATTTGCAAGGATAAAAGTGGAGTGCTTGTTTTTTGTCTTGGACGGCGTTAGCTTTACTCTGATCTTTTGTGTTGAACACTAAATCTGTTTGGTCAGACGTTCAGAATGTTTTGAAATTGAAATTTTATGTTCAAAGGAAACAATTACTGAACACAGAATTTGTGTATTCATTTTAGATACAGTTAAATATCTTAAACCTTGATGGGCTCTTTGTACCTCTTTATGATGTTAGCTTTTCTACAGTTGCTGAATCCAGGACCATTTGCTTTCTATTAAAAAAAAAATAAATTAATAAAGTAGGAAAAAAGGAAGTGTTTAAGAGTATCAAGAATGTGCCTCAGTACTTGCACACTTTAAAATAAGACTGTACAGTTTGAAAGCTTTAACAAGAGCCATCTCCTTTGTAAAGAATGCAGATAATTTTTTTTCTGGGGAAAAAAAAAAAGGGTAACCTGATATGAGTCTGACAGTGTCGTTTAGTTAAGTGCTTCCATCTGTTGCTTGCTATTTCCCTTACTCATGACCTCTCTTTCTCTCTCCCCCTCCTTTTCCTTAGCCCCTTTGAGGAAAGCAAAGTTTGTTGAGAGCCCTCGAATCCCAGAGTCTGAGCTTGGCTCACCAACACTTTCTTCAGCACAGAAACTGGACGTTGATGCATACTGCCCTGGTAAGCTGCATGCAAAGGCTCTGTGCTAAAAGAGGGAGAACAGGCAATTCCAGCCCAGAAGTATTTTTAAATGTAGTACCGCTCCTTTTTATAGATGGTTGATTGGACCTTCCCCAGCCAAGTTTCATTGACTTGGAAACTTGAATAAGTATTAGTTTCTAATTGATACCCGTTTACATTCGTTACTTTCCTTTTTGTGTGTCCGCTCTCCCTGTAGACTAATTTAGAAGATCTAGAGACTTGCTTTTGAGAAGATAAAAATGATCCAATAAACATACTACTTAAATCTAATTTTTAATGCTGGTCTTCAGAGAGGCTGGAATAAAACCACATTTCAGAAATATCATTAAATCAACTAATGCAAAACCACGGTATCTTGTTTACCTGCATCCAAGAATATTGCTTTTTTGGTTTATTTATTTTAAAGAAATAGCTTCTAATTTATGTATCCCTTACTAACTGATCTTAAAAGTCCACATCTTGCTAGAGGCCTCTGGTTGAAACATAAATAGAAGTGGGTTGTGTCCCTCCCTGGCTTAACCCTGTATGTGTCTGACTGTTCGGGCAGGCAGTTGCATAAATACCATCAAGGCCAGACAGACCTCATGCAGATGTGTGAGTGCTGTTAAATCTTTATATAGCTGCATCTTGCTGCCAGCTTGGTATCATTGCACAGATTCTTCCTAACTTGGAAGTGGCAACCTGGGGAGGGCTGGATGCTGCGGTGGAGGTGCTGCCCTGGGGCTGGGACCCGGCGCCGTCTTAAAGCAGCAGCAAGTGTTCCAGTGGACTTTTTGCCGAATTCTGCAGTTTTCCTCCCCTGGCTTTCCCTAGTTTACGAACCAAAGGGACCCATATGCAGTATAGGCTTTGGCTGGGGTAAAATGACGTTGAGTGTTTTGAAATGGCACGTGGATATATGACATCTGCCTCTTAAATCTACAACTCCGGTAGAAAAGGTCATGTTAATAAATGATTCTCTGAAATCGAGGTATAATTTATTTCTGTAGATGGTGAGCTTATAGAGTATTCAGAATTGGAGGAATTAATTGAATGTTGTCCGGAGTCCCTGTGCTCGGAAGTGCCTCCTTCGAGGCCATAGTTGCTGTGAAAAGTGCTCCTTCTTTATCAGTCATCATGAATTGCAATTAAAATTTTGCTATTGCAGCCCTTTCTTCCAACTAAATAGCTTCTACTGTCATGTTTATAATTGTTAATAATTATAAACTTATTATGATTGCATCCACAGAGAATTATAATTGAATTGTAAAATCACCTTAAAAAGCATAAATTCCACCTTCCCATGCCTTGCGCTACGTCTTGCAGGCGTGCTTGCACGTGTGTCTCTTCCCCCCTGCCCCAGCTTCGCTTGCCAGGGTGTTTTGAAGGGCAGGACTCCTGCCAAGCTCAGGAGTGGTCTCTGACAACGGGATCTGTGATTTTTTTTTTTTTTTTTCTTTTTGATCTCCTTCTCCTGCTGATAGTGTAGTGATCTGAAAGGAAAAGTGGAATTTCCTACTGCCTAGAAGTATTATTAAAGTAACATGAAGCATCATTAAGGAAGGGAAAAAAGTGAGAGCAATAGAGTTGTCATAGTACATGCTAGTGAACACTAACTTGGAGTAAAGGTAGGAGCTTCAGATTACGGGTTTCAGATTGGTTCAGACTCCTAAAATGCACATGCCGAGGGAGCTGCTGGGGAGCTCTCTCTCCGTGGTGTCCCTGCATGCTTGGTGCCCAGGACCAGTCTAGCTGGGAAGCCTCCATTTGCCCAGGTTTGGGGACTGCAGCTTCCGAAGAGCCCAGCCAGGTTTATGTTAGCAAGGTGAGACAGGCAGGTGAAGAGGAACAGAGGAATCGGATGGGGAAGGATTTCTGAAGCTGTTTGTAGAAGGAAGTTTGTGGCATGCAGTTTTCTTCTTGCAATGCTGCAGCTCCTCCCTTCTTCCCCCCACTTCAGAGATGCAGCGAGGCGCTGGCGAGCAGTCACCCTGTGGATGTTTACTCACCCACCTTCCACGGTAGAAATGGTTTATGCTTTACCTGCCTGGATTTATGGTTCCTGCAGTGAAGACGGTGGTAATGTGAGGGCTGGAGATTTTGCTGGGCTAGAAGGCTGGATTAAAGCACCTCAAGAGATGAGACCTTGGAAAGAAGTAGGTGGCTGGGGAAGGATCCTTCTGTAGAGAAGAAAAGAAAGAACAAAGATGTGGACAAGTCATAGGGGCCAAAGGACTTTGGGTCTGGGCGTAGCATCCAGCTCCTGACGGGAAGGTGGAGGAAGAGGGGCCGAATCCTACTCTGGACTGTGTCAAAGCCTGCAGGCACTGCCTGTAATCAGTTTTCCAAAGAAATACAGCTCCTTTCTGCAGTGTTAGGCTTACTTTAACCTTCTTCTAAAACGTATGCATCCTGTGAAGGATGTTAGCACACAGTGTTAAATCCCATGTGTCTCCAGGAATGATGATATGAGTTGAAAGAAAGAAAAAACTAAGGCCAAAGATATGCTAGAGCCTAGCAATTGAGTGGAGGTGGAGCGGTTTGTAAAGTGATCCCTGACAAGTAATGTAATTAATTATACACTTAAAGGCAGTTTAAAACACTAAATAGCAGTGAGGAGAGAACATTATCTACTCTGCATTTAGAAATGATTATTTCAATTTGAGATGCCTAGAGATGAAATTTTGCTCAATGCTAAAATGTTTATTTTAAGGCTTCAGGCAAATTTCAGCACATTCCAGGGAGGTGGTTTCCTGAGCAACCACCATGCCACCGCTTGGCCTCTCGTGCTGCTGCGGGGAGTTACTGCTTTTGACATCTTGCCGTGTGAATCAGTGTACGAGATGATGTGCTCTAGACGTTTTAACATTGAGGAAAGAAAAAGAAGAATTGGCGGCTAATCTCTCTTGAGGGAAGTTCTGATAGGAAGGGCATAGTAAAGCTTTAAGCTTGATATAATTTTTTTTACATTATATTCTTTGCTTTGCCAGTGAAGGCCATTCAGTTCTCTGAGATCAATTTAATGTATTTAAGTGAAGGCAGAAATTGGCCCACATTTTATAGTTGTTGCATTTAAGGTGATGACCAAAAAAAAGCTGTTTCTTGGCTTTGAGAAACCCATTTCTATTAGAATTACATTTCTGTAAAAGTTTTTGTGGTTACAGTGGTCATTTAGAGTTCAGTCAAGCCCTTTTTGACTTGGAGTCTCTACGGCAGAGAAGTTCTTCCTTGTTCCTTGACTTAGCAGTGACTTTATGAGGAGGGTTTGAAGGAGTTTAATCTATCCTCCCTCCCTGTCTCTGCTCCGGTCCCACAGGCACTGTTTGGCAGAGGCGTTTGCGTTTTCCTTCTTGTCAGACTTTCTAAGGCAGTGGGACAGCGCGGGGATGACACCCTCACGGCCATCATCGCTCTTTAAGGGGGATAACGTGGAAGAGCAGGAGTTGACCTTCAAACCTCTGTTGTTCAACTGTTAAAGCTTTTCTGTAATGGCCTGGTGGTTCACAATTTTAACGTGTAATATTTTTTCCCCAAAATTTATCACAACTCAGTCCTCCTGCCTAGTGGCACTGCTTCGGGGTTCTGCTTAGTTGTGTATCGCAAGGGCATCTTTCTTTGAACTGCTTTTTGTTTTTAGCATGGTAGCTAAAACATGTTTTGACTCGTAAGTGTTCGGAAAACCTATTGGAAACAGTCTGAGATGGATGGTGCCTTCAGGTAATTGCCTTTTGTCTTAGATCAATGTTTGCAGTTGAATTTTGTGTGATTTATTACCTTGTCATTATATTTCAAAGGCTAAGTGTGTTATGACATTATCTTCTAATTTGATTAAATTCTTCTTCAGAAATTCTGGGACACAAATCTTAAATGTCTGGTCAGTGGATGTGTGCTTGTTCCACATTAGGCTGGCAGGCATCTGTTTCCATCCCTAATTGAGTTAGGTACTGCAGCGGTGCCGCTGCCACCGACAGCAAAGGGTGATTTACCATCGCAGGGTCGTTTATGTTCATCTCATCGCTCCTTTTTCTCTTTCTATGGTTAAAGAATCATTGAGGTTGACACCTGGTTGCTGCTGTTGCTGCTTCTTTCTTTTCATCATGTAAAATGTGTATTTTTCATTTTACACAAACCACACACTACTCTTAAACACAATAAAACATTTCTCAGGTGTTAGAAAAAGGCCTTTAACAGGGAATGGATTAAACAGTGTTGTACTCTGATTTTTCCATGGTGAAAGTATAGGCAATGAGCCAAAAAAACCCACAAAACCCCAAGCAAATTCAGCTAGCAAGATCCTTGTCCAACCTCTGTCATATTGGACAGTGATGAATTGGGAGGAAGGCAAGGGAATAATCAAACCAACCATGGCTTGACAAATGGGTTTTACTGTTGAATCTTGTGGTTGTCCCAGCATTATCAGGCCCGCTGACCTGAAGGGAATGGGAAATCGTTGTGATCAGCCCTAATTGCAGAATAGAGTCGTGGCAATTCGGTACGTGGGTTGCTATGGAAGCGATTGACTTTTTTCGCACTTCTCCTGGGAGGACAGTGCTGTTTTCTGCCGTATTAAGAGATGGAAACAGGTTCAGAATAAATTCTTGGATTAACCATCCAAAACTTAACCCCTCCAAATAAAAGAAAACAAAACAACCCCCATCCTGGTCTGAAATTGTGATTCTGAGAGAGGAGTAATGAAGGTGTTTTTAGAGTTTCAGATGTGTATCTGTTTGGGATTAGCCATAGACAACTTGCCATTAGGTATACTTGGGTTTGCTGCAAATTGGAAGTTGCAGTTTGGAGAATAGTGGCTGAGTTTACAATTTAGGGTTTATTGAACCTTCTTGTCAAAGGGGAGATGCTCAAGAGAAGAACTGAAAATAATATGAATTACATACACTATTGCCATATGTTTTACCTGTTAAAATTATTTCAGATAACATGGTATTCTTGAGGCTTCCTGATGTGATCTGTTAACAACCAACTTCCCTTTACAACCTAGGTTTTGGTTTCATCTGTCTGGGGGAAAAACAAAAAGGGAAAAAGGAGGGAAGAAGGCTTGAAGTGATCCAAATTTTGTTTATGTTGAAGAACTGTCCAACTTTGAAGTGTTGTGGCTTACTGCCAAATCATGTAACCTCGAGGGCCCCTGAAGTGTGTTTCATGTCAGATACTTTAGCAGCAGAATTTCCTGCAGCCTAGCACCTTTGGCTGCCCATCCGGATGGATCCCGGGGAGTCTTAACAAGTCGTTTTGCCTCGTCAAACACGAGTGCTTGCTTTCAGTTGGCCTGTTGGGAAACAGTAACTTTTTTGGGCTAATGCTTTGGCTTATTGAATATTTGTAGCTTTCTATCTTGCCAGTAAGTAAATACGTACACAAGCAAACCAACCCTGTTGATTTTGAAACTGTCGGTGATGGGCCTACAAGGATCAGCGTAAAGCCTCCTTTTCTTCCACATCTGGGGAGGTGCGGCTAGGCTCTTGATATGAGACTTTCTTGTATGGATGGAGCATCGGAGACCTTCCCTGTACTGTGTACTTACCCTTTTCATTGCTGATGGACAACATCAGACAAGGTCAGACTTCTCATTGAATGAGTGACTCCTGGCAGAAGAGTTTCCTCTTCCAGTATATTATTTTTAAAAGAAAAGGCACCTCCACTGCTGCTCCCAAATACCACAGCTCAGGCAGTATGGCTGCAAAAGCATGATGGTCTTTGAAGCAAGGTACTCTTGAGTTATGCGGATTAGTCAGGGATCAGTTGTGTTGGGAAACTGATGTGTAGGATGTGTCTTCTTTACTGGCACAGGTCACTGTTTTGCTCCAGGATTGCATTCCAATAATGACCATCCATGCCACTTAGCTGTCTTTGGGTGTAGAACATCATGCTTTGGCTGCAAGCAAAATTGAGGATTAGGTAAGTTCCGGGACTGTTCCGGTCGGTGATGTACGTGGAGTAGATTGCAGGTCTTGGGCCCTCAGCCCAAAGCCCAGTGCTGACCTCTAACACTGTCCTGGTAGTCCTTGCACGCTCAAATGCCCTCTTATCACCTCATCTGCAAACGGCTCCAGCTTCAACTCCTTGGTTGGCCTAATGTGTCCATCTGTAAAACAAAAGTAACTATTAGGGATGGGACAGAGACATGGCTAATAATGAAACGTGTCGCCGTATCTTTCACCAGCGTCACTGGACTGTCTAATGACAGATGACTTGCCTAGAATTTCAGTCTGAAGCAATTTCTGTTCTGGCTTTGATAATAGAACATTGATTTATCTCTAACCTAACGTATTTTGCAAAGGTACAAAGTATGCTGTCTCAGACCAAGAAATCATTCATATTGAAAAGTTGGAATGGATATTTTTTTTTTACCCTGTAGGTAACAGGTGACAAATCTGTCTCTGTGCTTGCCTTCTGCTTAATTTCTTTTGGTCTATTTATTATGCTTGGTCATCAAAGGCATCTACTGCCAGTATCATCCTACTGAAATCTTCAGCTGTTTCTCCACCTTCAGGATCTCAATTTATTGCTGACAGAATTGGTAAAATGTGCCTTTTGAACTCCCAGCAGTGCTGCTCACTTGTTACTGAAGACTCTGGTGTTTCTTATTGTCTTCATGAAGTGTCACAGGAGCACTGGTCTGCACTCACATTTTATAATTATAAATTCTAGCCAAAACTAAATCATTGTTCCCAGACTTTCCTTTCTTCAGGAGAAAAGAGTCTTCAATACTTCCAACTTGGGGAAGATACTAGCTGTCAAATTGTATTTGGGAAATCATTTCAACTTTGTTGATCTTGTGGTAATTCTGTTTCTACTCAGCATCTGTCAGGCTGAATTAGCTGTGCCTAAGCACGTGTTCGGTGTTAGCTGCACAGGCAGCATCTGAGGGTCCCAGGGCGATGGCAGCCCTGACCTGTCTGTGACAGTGCTGTCCTAGTTGTCTTTGGGCTCCTGCTTGCAATGCTGTTAATGTCTTTACACAAACCTAATCTTTCATCTTAGCTCCTGGAGCTATTGATTTTCAGGAGTTCTTTAGACTGAGTTCAATTTGAAGTTAGCCTTCGCCTTTCATTTGTGCCTGTCACCAGTGGAAATACTGGGCTGCTAAGCGAGGCAGAAGGGAAGGAAATGGTGGTTGCTGGAGTTCCTAGTCATGGTTGTGCCAGTTAGTCTTCCCTTTTTCCTTCCGGCTCAGGTATTTATTCCCAAATACTTTACAGTCTAGGGGAAGTGGTCAATAGTTCTACTTTTTTTCCTATGATGTTTTGAGATACTATTACTTTGTTTCAGCTCTTTATGAAGGCAGAACCCTCAATACTTATTTTACCAGCTCTAACAATAGACGGAGGGGTGGTTGCATTTGTAGAAAACTGGTCAATTCTTTTATAAGCCTGGTTCCCGTGTCTTAATGCATACATGAGGCCAGTGGATGCATTTTCTTTTTGTACTCTGCAAAAAGTACTTGAACTTCAGTGATGCTATGGAGAGCTTCTCATAAACGAAAATATGTGGCGCCCTGAAAGCTGCACCATTACTTCTGCTCTCTTACCAGTTGCCTTGACTTCCTAACCCGCCTCAGAACTGCAGAACAAGTACTTCTTTATTCTTACCCAGCATGAATATTGTTCCCCTTGCTGTAATTTGTTTTGATCATCGTATTCCCCCCATCCTGTCTGTTCCTTTTCTCTTGGGCAGCACAGTTGCACTTGTACACTGAAGAAAGGATATCTATTTGCTCGTAACCTCCTGCGCCACAGTAGATTGTTTACTTTATCAAGCAGAATTTTTTGACATTTTATGTCACTAATTATTTGACTCCTAATCACTTGAAAAACAATTGCTTTGAATCCAAGCATGAAAATTTTGTCCAGCTGCCAGTTTGAAAGTACAGCCTTGCTGGGAAGCATTGATTATACCGCCGTATCTTCAGATTCCTCCAGTGGTCTGTAACTTATTGCAGGGTCCAAAATTGTTGTGTTTGGTCTGAGACTGTAGCAGCCTTTCTCTCCGACTCCTCTACTTGCTGTCTTCTGTTTTCTCTGAGTCATGTCCCCACTGGCTCTTCTGTGTGTTCCCGTGGGGAGTCCCCATCCCTCCGGGGAAGCGTTGTCCCACCGCACGTGTTGGCATCTGGAGCAAGTCTCTTGCGCTGGCTGCCAGCAGAGCCTGCCTGGAGAAGCAGTTGGGCACTGTGGCATTCCTGGGCTCCCTGCTGTATTCCCGTCTCTTCTTGGCATCTGTTTTGTTTGCCCGGCAAGAGGAGATGTGATGGTGTGGGTGGTTACCTGCATGGCTGTCGCCTGTGTCTTCCCGCCTTTGGTATCTTCAGTGTTGTATTTCCACCCAAATTATATGGGTGAAATTGCAGATCGTACGCTGTGTAACTTAAACACACTCTGAGGACGGTGTGGTTGATTTTATTTTTGAGCGGCGTAAGATTTTCATTAATATGGTTTATGCTTCAGAGAAAGTACACGTTTTAAATGGATCTCATCCAAATGGATGGTAGGGTTTCCTCCTCTAGTCATTAGAGGGTTGCTAGTTAGCAACAGCCCTAGATGTTGGCTCTGTTTGAAAACAGTACTGAAAAGCATGGAAAATACTGTTACATTTATGGTTGCTACTACAATTGCCTGTAACAGTTTTACAAAAGTCCGTGCAAGTACTGGAAGTGATGGACTTATTGCATCTTAGCCCACTGCTGGATTACCCGAGAATATTTCAGTTTGCAGTTGCCTCGTGTTACAGCATGCCCAGTCCTTTCATTTCTGGTGGTGTGAACATACCATGTCTTAGCTTTGCGGGATTTTTTTATGTATATGAATTAATACATGATGTGGAAAGAAAGAATCAACCCATAATGGTTTTATGCTTGGTATTCTAATAAGTGGTAACAGTAGCTTATTACAACTATGTAGTAGTTTTTATATCCAAACAGTACTTTTGAAATCTTATTTAGGTCGTAAAGACAAGGCCTTTATACTGTCGTGGTCTCTTCTTTCTCTATTACAAACCCACGACCTCCCATTTAACAGTGGTTAAGGGCTACAGTAAAGTGTCACCATTTGCCTTACTACAGTTATGTCTCATTATAAGCTAGTTCTGTTTTGACCTGGCAAAGCTATCTTGGGAGAAGAAAAGATGTTTGTAAAAATCTCCTTCTGCATATTTTTCTCCCAAGAAGCTCAAATGCTGAAATTGTGGCTGGATGCTGCCTTGGGGGTATGATAAAAAGGCTCACAGCAGCCTCTGCCACTGTTGTAGCTGCTGAGAATGGAAATGAGCATGGTCTTTGCAGGTGAAAACCTAAATTGATTTCATACAATGATGGAAATGTTACATATATATATATTTTTTTTTTCTGAAGGTTTTCTGCAGCTTTATTTTTGCCACTGTTAGTTGAGCAGGGTTGGTGTGCCCACGAGGGAGCAGGGGAGCAGGCTGCCCGCGGGGGAGGCTGCCTGCAGAGGTTCGGTTGGGGTTGGCCACCCCCTCTGTGGAGGGCTGCCACACAATTCCCGCCGTGGCTAGCATCATCCCAAAAAGTCCAGGAGGAGAGAATTTTTCCAAGCTTCTGTTGAAGCTGTGCCGCCATTCGGTTGACTGTGTTTGCACCGTGAGCTTAATCATACACCATCATGAAAGTAAAACTTGGTACTAAAGTTGCCTGATAGCAGAGATAAGCCAGTTACTGCTTTTCATTTTCTTTGCGGTTCTTAACAGTCGTGATGCGTAACATGCGTTTGTATCAGGTTTATGATGTGAAAAATGGTAAGAGGAAGGAATGTGAGAGGTTTTGAAAAACAGTTGCTGAAATGAAAAAAAAATGGTTTGGGTGCATGCTATGTGACATACATATTTAGCTAATATTATTTGCTAATGTAGTTTTGCTAATTATTACTTGCTAATACAGCAAAATAGATGTGCAACATACTGCTTAAGCATTTTGCACAGATTTTAGCAAACAAAGAGTATTTGAAGGGAGTATTTGTTCTTTTTTGATTGTGAATCATACTAAGAAAACCCGGGTAAAATACCATCCTCAAACCTGTCTGGAATAAAAGGTCAGTTCAAAGAGCTAAAAAATAAATACCAAACAACTTTATTTACGAGTCAAGGCCTTTGATCAGTCAGTGTTTGATGAGAGGTTGTATGCTTAGAGCCAGGAGCACAGACCCGTGTTTATGGTCAGGTGATGTGTTAGAGATAAAATGTCAAAAGTGTGAAGAAAGAAATAATTGCATCTCTGCTTTCCATCACTGGGGGACTTACAGCCTCAGCCATCTTGTCCTTGATACGTTAAAGAGCTCAGGAACCTTTTCAGGGGTCTAAGTGTAATCCCGCTTTTAGGAAATGTTCTGCATACCCAGGCTTATAGTTATGATAATTGTGGCCTTTGTCTTTTTATATATGTATGTTCAGTGATCAGTGCACTGAAATGTCTCTCATTTCCCCCATTCCCTTTTCTTTGGTACTTAAATGGGATCTGAAATTCAGGAAAATTCATCCCCAAATGTGCATGCAGAGGGTTGGGGTTTTTTTAAATCTAGAACATGAAATGCATTGAATTAGATTTTATGATAGCGTTGAAATTACATTTACTCCCTATCTCTGGCTCAGTATGGTTTCTGATTAAAAAGAACTGTCTTTCTGACAGTCTACTTGAAGGAATATTAGAGGACATCACCGGCAAAGGCAGTGGGAAGGACTGGTTAGGAAGAAGTATTTATATGCAGTACAGAGGAGAATTTCTTTTGTTTGAATTTCTTCTTAGAGGAAATGTCTGTGGAACTCGTGCGAGAGACTGACTTAGTGGAATTAGTGATGGGAATATTTGCAGTTTCTAATAGAAATTATTGGATAGAGCAGGAACAACCACTAAGGCAAGCAGAGCTGGAGCAGTACACGGGCACAGACTGAGTCAGGGCCGCAGTTTGAACACCTTCATAGTTCTGTGTTAGTGTTTTGGCTAGCTAGAGGGCTTTGGTATCAATATACAAGGAGAATATATCTATTTTGCCACTTGTCTGTGGTGTGATTTAAGTTGGTGGGGACCGTTTTCCATTCCTCTCACAGAACTGCAAAGTATCTGAGGAGCAGCAGTACAAAACCAGACATTTAAAGCAATGTATGGGGGGTAGCCTTCGTCCCTTACTGGTTAAATGCTAAAAAAATCTCTTCTTGATGTAAACAAGACAAATGAAAAAACTTTCCATTAATTCTGAGATTAGGGGGATATGCAGAAATGGTCAAGGACGTTTTCCAAATATAGCTCAAGTGTATGCAGAATAATTTAAAGCAGATGTATATAATAATGGGACAGATTCAGGGCGCATGGAGAGAGGGAAGTCGTTAGATAAAACTCTACAGTTACGTAGTTGAAGATCAAAATCATAAATGGTATTATTTATTTCTGGCGTTCCATAGGTGCTAACTCTTTGCATATAACTATTCTGTTTTTTTCTTTGCTAATATAAGAATTTTTGATTTTTAAGACAAATCAGTTTCATATTCAATCAAATTCTGTGATGGCTGCCACTAAGTGAACTGTTACCCAGTTCTTCTGGTTAGACACTCACTGAAATAGATTTCAGATGTAAATTAAATTATATTCGGAGTCTGGTTCTGGAAGTAAAAGTATAACCATTAAACCAAAAACACTGTGGAGTAAAGACGCATTGTTAGTGTCTCCTGGGGTGCTACCCTACATTATTTATCTGAAAGATTAGACAATGGTAGCTATCAAACAAGTCACAGAATTACAAAATAAATCATAAAGAAATTTCATTTGCTTGTAAGCAGTTGCAGCTGAAATACGTGGCAGATTTCATTATAGGAATTGAAAGGACGGAACAGAAACAGTATTTTAAAATGGTAATGTTCAGAAACGTTGTACGTTTTGAATGCTTTCTTGAAAAGAGCAAACCTAATAACTGTGCATATAAAATGATATGTTTGATTTTTAAGGAAATGCTATGAACTTTTATGAGCGCTTATGAACTCCCCTTGGGGGAAAAAACCCCAACCCAACAAACCCACAAGCAAACCAACCCCCCTTGCCCACCGCTTGTCCCAGGAAGGCTTCCCCAGGTCATTTCTGGTCTGGTTAGCAGCAGAACCACTTCTAAAAGCAAATTTCAGCGTGGGAGCGGTTGTGAGGTTTGGGCCGTGCTCACTCCCGGGGCGGGGGGCTGGGGAATGGCTCTGAGCTCGGTGATCTGTCTTGGCACCTTTCTCTGGAATACAGTTAAAACTTCTGATTTTGGTAGGTATAATTTTGCTTTTGCAACCAGGAGTCCATCCTACTGCATATGGCATTAACAGAGGGACTAGAGTTGACCCTTCAAAAATACTGTGGGTATATGTAGGTAAGACAACTGAGAGCTGCCAGGATCCATAAAATGGCTCCTAAAGGGCCTAAAGCAGGTGAATTGCAGAAGCCTTCTGACATATTTGAAGTGGGTTGAGTTTTTTGAAGGGAGGAAGGATTAGAGGTATTAGATTGCTTGACAAGCTCAGGTTATAATATTTCTAATTTACATTTTTGCAGTTCAGTAGAAAAAAATTGTCATCATCTTAAAAAGATGGCAAAAGTAGCTGGAAAGTGTGGAGGTGTGAGATCTGATACAACTCTGGAAGCTAAGTTATTTTTTAAGAAAAGGCAAAGAAAAAAAGCTGTATGTGTGTGCCTTAGGTATCTACAGACTTTTTGAAGCTTCTAAATCACTGGGTGCTGGGTTTAATTATTTATTATTACTAATTACTTAGGTGCAGTATTTGAAAATTGTTTTGCGCTATCAAATGGGTGAAGAGCTCTTTGGCAGGTTTGTGGCAGGGAGATGCTCTGTCTTCTCCTGCATCCTCTGCTCCTCTCCTCTTCACCCCCACAGAGCCCTGGTGACCTTATTGCTCAGCTGCCAATCAATCCCCGCTCTGCCCCACTCCCCACCCCTCCTCCCGGTCAATCGATCGATTAATCTCCGAACCCAGCACTTCAGTCTCTGCCTCAACAGGCTTTTCTGCCCCACAGACTGTCCTGCCTTTGGCAACACAAGTTCTCCTTTGCAAAATGACCTCCTAGCTTCCCTGATTTAATTAACCTTCTGTTTGTCTCCCTGTCCATCCGATCCTCTTGTGGCATCTATTCCAGTATAATCCAATCCAGAAGCAAAATAAATAAAAAACCATAGCGTGCGCCTCAAGGACTAGAGATGGAGAAATCACATATTCTCATTTTCTTGTTTCTTTTACTTCTGGTTTCAGAGTAATTAAGTCACATTTATGTTGGATTTTTGCATTTTTTTCCCATTACCATGAAGATTGGACTTCTCATAAGGGAGCATTGGGTACAGGTACAGAAGTCTGAGTAGCTGGTGCTGGTTTGGCATTTCCTGTCTTCCCTGTGGCTCCACGCTGGGGAATGGGAAGCTCTTGCCCTGCTGATTTTTGCTTCTGTTTGTTGCACTTCTGGATCACTCTATGCATGCAGCAGCATTAAGGCTGCAGGCTCTGATTTACTGTTTCCAGCGTTCTTCTGCTCTGATAGATAAAAATGCCAGATAGCCTAAACACGTTTAGTATTTTAATCTAAAAGGACAACCCGTTTCATATCTCTGTAGGAGCTTTTATTTATTTCTGTCACATAATGCTGTGGTTACCTGTCTCTTCTAAAGATTAAGGATTAAAAGAAAGGAGGATCCTTTAGTATAGCTTTTTGGTGACTCTACCTAAAATTCGATTGCATATTTCGTGTAGTTTTTTCAATATTATTCTTTTTCTTTCACTTTTTAGAAAATACCTTTAATTTAGGTATAGCTCACTACAGAAGAATATGAATGTCTTATTTTTGAGTTAATTTGTTTTTGCGGTGCAAAGTAAGGCTCGTAGCTTACATTTTTCCTACCAACAAAAAGAAAAAAAATCCCTGTACTGCTTGGACAAATTACCTCTCCTTCCAGCCAGGCTACAGCTTTTGAGACTAATCTGTCTTGGAGCTGTTCATGGATTTTTATTTATGTTATTAGAAATAAACAATTCACTGCAATGTGTTTGTACTCTGTGGGCTATATCTGTGATGAAAGTCCTTGGACTAGTGGCAAACATCTAGTAAATCTCTCTCGGTTTTGACTCTGACTTCAGTACCTGAAATGCTGACTCCAGGTTTGGAGCACTTGCCTTGAAATTAAACAAGACAAATTCCAAGTGGGGAAAAGTTTCTCTATTAAATTCTTCGGAAGTAATTTTTAGTAAGATTCAGAAAAGGCATTTATCAAGTGGGGATCAGTAAATGCAACAGTGTCTGCAAAGACGACGTCGTCAGAAGTAATTTTGTCTCTGGCTAAAGCTGATACAGGTGAGACGAGTCCATGCTCTGTTCGGGTATCCCATCAGTGCCAGGCAGGTTAATGGCAAGTGCCAGACAGGCTGGGTCATGGCACGGCGGGCCTGGTATTCCTTCCACGGCCATTTTACTGCAACGGGGCTTATCATTAAAAGGTCTCACTTAAAACCAAACAAGACAAAAACGACTGAACCAGCTAACTGTAGATGTCAGCTGGCATGAAGGGAAGTTACATGGTCCGATTGCCTCTGGGAAGCTAAGAGGGGAACTGGGTGGGTGGGTGGGTAGGTATGGTTTACCTACCCAGCCCAGCGGCACGCCTGCTCACAAGAACCCTTACCCTGCTGTTGTTTTATGTCTGTGTATATAAAAAGATAAGCTTTCTGCTGAACGTAAAAGAACATAAAGTTACACAGTCTCTAGAACTCCTTGAAATACTCGTGCACATTCAGTGAGTCAGGGAGTTTAAGGTTTTTTTATTCTTGTTTAAAATTCCTGGCAGTGAGCATTTTGATACAGCTTTTAATGTAACTGAATATTTATGCAGAAGCGCGTGAGCTGGTGTAGCGTAGCAAGTGCAGCAGCTTCAGACCGCGAAACGCATTGGGATCTCTCCAATCCACTGATTGACTTCAGGTTTGCATGTGCCTGGCTGGGCAGTTTGTTACTGTTTATTGCTATACTAGAGGTTGCTTATTTGAGTTGACTGTCATATGTGTGTGTGAGCTGCTGTAGTTCAATTATAGCAGGAGTGTCAGAATACCTAAAAATATCTCAGGCCGGTTCTGTTATCAGCTGTGCACTCAAATTTCCCCAGTGAGTCTGGGGGAACTGAGTGTGCTCAAGTGTGTGTAAGATTTGGCTGCAGCATCAACTGGATAGCAGACATGGCAAGGGAGAAAAAAAAACAGTTACGCCCTTTCATTGAACTTAGAGAGTATTAGGTCTTACTGTCAACCTTGAAAGGCAGGTTACAGCTTCTTTCCATAATACCCATTCACAGGCATCTTGGAGCTGTTACGTCTCCTCTTTGACACTCAATTAAATGACTGCGCTTATTTTTAAAGACCTAAAACCAAAAGAGGGAATAATCCACTGCAGTAGTGCTTTGCTTAAGTTCCAAGTTATCTGTACTTTGAAAGCCATGTTATAATAAAATAATTGATAGTTCTACAGGAAATGTGATGCTGTCGGAGCTCAGCTGCTTCAGTTACAGCTGTTGATACCTTGTGCCATGAGCAGCACCTCGCAGGTGAATTAGGGCTGTTATCAAAGCAGACATTTATGCTGTGTATCTTCTGTGTTCCTATGCAGTGACCTGAGATAAGCTTGCAGTTTTCCTTGTTTTACGGGTGACAGACAGCTTTGTGCCCCTTGGAGATATTTTAGGGGTAGTATGAAAGAGGGGAGGTTTAAGGACAAGGTTAAACCCAGCCTCCAAGGAGGAAGTTGTTCTCTTTGGTTTGGGAGCGGTTCCTAACACTGAGCCGAAGGAAACTGGCTCTGCCCAGCACCCTGCAGCCTGCCCCAGCGTAGTCTGGGCACTCTCCCGAAATCCTCCCCTGGGTGGGCAGTGCAGAGATAGATCCAGCTTTTCCTTTCTGCCGAGATGTGCAAGTCAGCACGATTTGAGTATTAATGTCGTGTTCTGAAGACAGAATGGGGAATGCATAATAAACTTCTAATAATTATGAATGGAGCCATATCCTAGATAGATATCTGGGATAAATTCTAAAAGTCTGCTTTTTTTTAAAAAAGAAACACCTTGGAAATAAGTCTCTAATTTTCATTTTACGTAAATGTATCTGTTCTGGGTTTGACTCCAGAGATAGTAAATGCCCACAGATTGAATGTGGGTGGTCAGCAGTTCAGAAAATTGGGCCATCCATCTAAATTTGTCTCTCTCTTAAATCTATCCCATTCACGTCAGCGTTGTTTAAAGCAGTACAATAGGGATTCAATAACTTAAAGACAGCTTCTATTACCATACTATATAATCCATTGTCATAACAGTGAAGTCACCGTGTAAGGACTGCTCCAGATGCTCATCTCCCAAAGTTGACGGTGCTTATGAATGCAGACACAGTTGTATGTGAGATGCTCCAGGGTTTTTAATTTGCAGTAGAGCAGGTGAGACACCGAAAAATTGCTCTAAGCTTCCGTGAGAGGTACATTAAGTGGGAATTTCTGGTAGCAGCTGGCTTAAATTTTCTGAGGTCTCATACATATCCCAGATTCTGTGATTTGTGGTTTTCAGTTACAGTTATCAAAAAGCAATATTTAAAGTAGCGTCGTCTTACTGTAGCTTCGGGCTGAGTGCTGGAGCACCCCCGAGCCAGGACGGAGCTGGGAAATGGAGATGGGCTCTTTTCCAAATCGTACATTATCAGATGAATAATTAACTGTAGACTAATTGCAGATCCTAATTAGTCTCCTACAACTGCACTAAACACAGTATTGCTTCAGTGTAACATGCAAAGACCTTGACCTTCAAGCTTTAATACTGCTGCTGGTGTGAACAGGAAAGAACTTGACTTTCAGAACCCAACTTACCTTTGTGATACAAGTCAAAAACCTCCACAAATTTTTGTTATAGAATTAAAAAGATACAAAAATGCCGATATACATGCCTGGCCTTTTTCCCGGTGTGCAGTGCTAGCTAGAAGCTTGTCTGTGCTGCTCTTCTTACAGATGGTGGAAAAAAAAATCAGGAAAAATTATCTGGAATGTTGTTTTTGACCTATTTTATAGGCTTGGTGGGGGATTGGCAGGTGGACTTTGCTTTGTATCATGGCCCATACTGTGACTACACAAGGAGGTTTGGAGTCTGGAGAGCGGTGCTTTCTACGTAACCGTGTCAGAAACAGCAGATGACAGTGGAAGATGCGCGTGGGTTTTCTGTCCTGTTCTTTGCCATTAACACTTGGTAGCACAGGTTGGCTTCTCTGCATCTCGTGGAATGCTTTCAAAATGGCACATGTTGTCTTCGTTTCTCTGCGAGTAACTTGGAACTAGTTTCTACGTGAGAGAGGAGAGAGAAGGCTCTCCCTTCTCTGTTGTTGGTCCAGGAAATCTTGTTCCCCAGTGGCTCTTGGTACTTCTGGTATGGGGAAGGCAAGATGGCTGTGTTTGCTTCCATGGGAGGTGCTGAGAATGTAACGAGCAATGAGAGGAGAAATAACAGCTAACGTTAGAAGAAAGAATGTATTGACAGCTGGAGCAATGCATAACATAAAATTAATGACCAGCATATAATGTTAAAACAGACTTGAACAATGTGAATAGCCTGAAAACCCGGATACTGATGTTGCACCATGAAAAGTTAGTGGTGTTTTGCTGGAAAAACACTGAGCAGTATTCAAGGTAAACAATTCCTGTCTGAATCTGGTTTTCTTCCTGTTTAGGTGATACTGAGCAGGAGCTGGGACCCCCTCCATCTGTAGATGAGGCAGCAAATACACTCATGACTCGCCTGGGCTTCCTCCTCGGAGAGAAAGTCACGGAGGTACAGCCAGGGCCCCAGTACAGCATGGAGGTGCAGGACGAGAACCAGGTACGACCCCTCCAATCCTTCGTGCTTGTACTGCAGTAACTGCATGGATTATGATCCAAATGCAGCATGTGAGAGAGTGGTTATTTTCTAATTATATGGCAGCTGAGTGTCTCATAATGGTGAAATAATTGTTATGAGGTAAAAGGTTGTATCTCCTCGTTAAACGGTGAGTCATCATTACAGTGCAGCAGTACATGTTTCAGGGATCAGCTGCTACCATGTGAAACAGCTTCTGTTGTTTTTCTGTTTCTGCAAATGTTGTAGGAGTGGGTAGCATTTCTAATCAGATTATAGTGACCAAAATAATCTGTACTTCCATGGCATCTTATATGCAATATTTCAAAAGTACTTTAGCAGTGTTACATAAAGGCTCACAATTTCTCCAGGAAGGAGAGGTAAGTAGTAATAGCCTGATTTTACAGATAGTCACAGCTTTTGCTCATGTTTGCCAAACCCAATGATTTCATGCTTGAAAACAGGTACAGAAAGCAAATCATAAAATCTTTATCGTGATGGAGTTTGTTACATCCTGTCTGGCTGGCTGAAAAGCAAAATAGCAAAAAGCTCAGAGCTACAGTGTAGATTTTGCGGAAACTGCCTGAGTTTCTTCCTCCTCCTCAAGCCTGGACAATACACCCACTCCCAGCAGTGTTGGTGAGATGAGAGTGAAACTAGGAGACAGTTTTTTTCCTTTTTTTTTTTTTTTTTTTCTTTTTCTTTAAATTGACAGATGGGTAGTCCAGTATGTAGCAGAAGAGCATGAAACTCAGAAGCCCAGTTCTAATTCTCTCTCTTTTTAAGAGTCATTGCATGACTCTCCAGAAGTCACTTAGATATTTAACATAGGCATTAATCAGAGGACCTAACTTAAGGTCCTGAATTCCTTAAAAATTCTTGGCAGCCAAGAAGATGGTTTCTGTACATTCAAGCTGAAGGCCCATCGTGTCTCTGGTGGCACGTGGGAATCTCTCTTCCAGCCTGTGCCACTTGGAAGGAAACTCAGAGACAAGTTGCTCCACCGAGCCCGGGGCTGCTCCGAGCCCAAAGCAGGGAGAGCAGGGTGGAGGGCAGCATCCTGGGGTCTATCGGTCCCGCACTGTAGACTGAATCTGCATGGGCTAAAGTATGCTTGAGAGCCAAGCAATGTGTTTTTGTAAGGTTTTTACCTTTAACACATTCATTAAGCTTTTAACGCTTTCATTCAATTTTTTATGCAAGCTGTGGTGGATTTGAAATGTACTTTACTATACATTGTGCTAGAAAATGTACAGGCACCTATTTGAACTGAATACTTCAAAGCCAAGCAGAGCTTTCTACTATAAATGTTTTTTTTTGTTGTTGCCTTTTGACAAAAATTAAAATCCCGTCTTTTCTCTAAAGCAAAAGATGTCTTTGGAGAATAAATAAAAGAACAACCTAAAGAGAAACAGCAGAGAGTTGTCCTCTAAAATAGATTGATATCTTGGGCTGTGTGCTAATTTTTGCATGAAAAAGTTTTACAGGGCCTTTGAATGCTATTCATGTGCCGGTGAAGATAAAGAGAGGCTGGTTCCTCAATTACCAAGTTAATTTTTTTTCTTTCTTTGTGAGCATCTCCTGCTGTCAGCCCTTGCTTAGAACCGCAGAATACTGGAGGTTGGAAATGACCTCTGGAGGTCATCTCATCTAGCAGGGCTAACTTCAGAGTTGGACCATGGCTTGTCCAGGCGAGTTTTGAAGACCTCCACGGGTGGAGAATCAACAGGCTTTCCAGGCAGCCTGTTCCGGGGCTTGACGACTTTGCTTGTGAAGGACTTTTTTCTTCTACCTAAGAGAAAATGTCCTTAACATCTCCTGTGACTGTAGTGTCTTGTCCTTTCCCTTTGCACTTCTCAGAAGAGCATGGCTGTGTCTTCCCTGCAACCCCCTACAGACAGCGGAAGGCTGCAGCTGCCCCTAGATGCAGTTTAGCTGTCTCTCTTCTGCAGGCTGAACGAACTCCCTCCGTCAGCCTCTTCCCCTACATCATAAGCTCCAGCCATCTAACGGTCTTTGTGGCCCTTCTCTGACTTTTGCTGTCTACCACTGGCTGTTGTCAGGACCGGAGCTGTGCACAAATCCTGTCCAAGCTAAAGTTGCTTCTGAATTGCAGCAAATCTTCTGAAAACCTCTCCAACTTTCCTTCCCAAGTTGAATTTCTTCAGCTACCCTACTTAAAGTAGTGTTGAAAATCATGCAGTGAGACATTTGTGGGATTTGCAAAGATTAATTCTTCCATTAATCATTGATTAATTAAAATCTGATTGAGACTTTGACTACTAGAAGTCTGCACTTGAATTTAAAAATGAGATCAGTTTTCTAGGTTTTAATGCGTTAATTTACATGGCCTGGGTAAAGAAAACGTTCTTTGTATCAAAAGCTGGGACTCGGCTGCTGCTTGTTATTCTGACCGTGCTTTGCCTTCTCAAGCGAGAAAATAATTATTTGCAATCTCGCCAACGCTTGAGCTGAAGTGAAGATAAGGAATAGAGGTGTTTTCACTAAAACTGACCCAATCTGTAAATCGGCACACTGCATTTTCATTCAATTGCCTTATTTTGAATATGTCAAAGGATGTATTCTCTAATCCAGATTGCTATGAAATTGCATGTTTTATATGCTGTCTCTTTCCTAATCATGCTTTCCTTAATGAGAGATCACAGATGCTGGAGAATAAATCCTCTTTCTCCTACTTTTTGGGAAACTATTTTTTAACTGCACTGGCTGCCACAGAAGCACAAAGGACAATGAGACTGTGACAGAACAGTGTAATTTTTCAAAGCTTAGTGAAAATGTGACAGATGAAACAGCAGCAATAATAATACAGAATGTTCTGTCAATGGAAATTTATATATAAAACTTGCACAGAGGAACATTTTTCTATATCAATACAAAAATAAAACATGTCAATCAATGCCAAGTGATATACCATGTTATTTAGTAATTTTCAGTTGCAAGTAGCTTGTTCTTAAGGAGCTGCATTGATAACACTACAAATAAAAGAACTTTCAAGAATATCACTTTTGACTTTTCATGAAACAATAGTGTTATCAGCTGGAGGGAGGATGAGGGTCCCATTCTTGCACTGAATTTTCATTTGCTTTAAAGTGTAATTTTTCTATGTTTTAAGGTTAGCGGATGTTATTTTGTTAGTACTGAGATAGGTTTCAGCAGGGTTTTGTTTAAAATAACAGTTGAGACAAGGACAGAGAAAAACCTCACCATAAAGAATTTATAATAGTAATAATGCTTCACATTCTGAAAGATCCCACGTGTGAGCTGATTAAATTTTTAGATGCTGCAGTATGAGGTTGGAAGGCACCTCTGGAGATTGTTTAATCCAACCCATCCGCTCGAAGCAGGGTCTGCTCGGAGCAAGTTGCTCAGGGCCATCTCTGGTTGGGTTTTGAATATCTCCTTGTCTCCTATGTCAGATGCTCCAGTCCTTCAGTCATCTCCATGGTCCTTTGCTGGACTCACTCCAGTATCCTCGTCAGCCTCTTGTACTGGGGAGCCCAGAGGTGGGTGCAGTGCTCCAGGTGTGGTCCCACCAGAGCTGAGCAGAGGAGAAGCATCACCTCCTTCACCCGCCAGCATCGCTCTGCCTGATGCAGCCCAGGATGCCCTTGGCCGCCTTTGTCCACACCTCAAAACTTATATTACCTTAAACTTGATGCAGTTCATTGTACTGTCAGTGAGTTAAAGAAAATTAATATTGGAAAAAGCTAATTTAATAGCTCAGGTGTACTGATGGAGTCTGTGATAAATCAGAAGAGACAGCCCCAGTGTAGTGGATAGCTCACTGAAAACATCTGCTTGATACATAGCAGCAATCCAAAAAGAGCCCTGTGTTAGTTTATATTAAGAATAATAATAAATCCCAGCCATTTTAAGAGGAAAAAATAATGGAATATTTTCATTGAATACTGACACACAAATAATTTTTAATTTGGCCGCTAGAATTAATGAGGTAGAAATAATTTTGCAAAATTAAGAACATTTACAAAAATCAGTATGGTATTTGGACATCTGAAGAGATTGCGGTATGGGAAGATGAAAAAGGTTCATTGAGAGAGAAGGTGCATGACAGGTGATGTAACAAATGTGTGAAACCAGGATATACAGGGAGACAGAATTTATAGAGCAGTCAGCTTGCCTGCAATTCCTAGAAGGCTACTGGGGAAAAAAAAGAGATGTGTTTGTAAGTACCTAGAACATAAAAGAGTGGAAAATAACAATAACCGTGATCAACTAGTGGTACCACAAATTGGATGGGGAGCGGAGAGCGTTGGTTTGCTTCTCCTGAGTGCTTCAGAAGACAACGATGTGGTGGCAGCCATCTCATTCACTGGTGGATATTTTGTATGGATACCGGAGGGAGATTATAAATTATCATGGAAATACTCACACGGTTCATTTTCTGCTGTGTTGCAATCTCTCTGTTTAATATAAAATACATGCGCGTGGAACTGTCACATTAGCACTCTGTCCCTGGTTTGCTGATGTGCTAATCCACGTTCAGGGTGCTCTGTAATTAAGTTAAGGTCGATGCAGTCATGATGGTGTGAAAGCAAAGGCATGGGGCGATGGAGGGGGATGCCTGCCTCGGCACTGCCCCGTCCCGCTGCTGGCAGGGATGCTCCCTTTCGCCTCGGACGCCGGGATGGTTACACTCTGAGTAAGGATTTTTACGAGCCCCATTGGGATACCTTGGACAAATTAGATCACTTCCTGGTATCTGAAACACATGGTATCTGCCTTCTAATTAATAAACCAGTAAATCTTCCACATGTTCTACTGACAAAAGTCTGTCCCAGGCATTTTTTCAGCTTCAAGTATGAAATGGTGAGGAAGGAAAAAAAAAAAACAAACAAAAATCAGATGTCAAACCTGTTCTGCAGTTTGCAAGCATGGTGCTCTCTGTGGTTACCTTGGGTTCAAATGACGTGGAAAAAGGAATACAAATCCATGCAATTATTAGGAAAGTGTTCTCACAGAATAAAAGAAATCTTACTTAAGCGAATTCCAAATGGGGAATTAACCTCTGCTGTTCTTTCCTTGGGACCAGTATCATTTCACAACAACAAACAAAGTACAGTGCGCAGGGGCTAGTGATGGGCAGCAGTGCAAGAGAGAGAGAAGGGTGTTCTGCAGTGTCCCCTGAGCAAGGGGCAGATGGGGTCACCTCCCCTCTGCAGAGGCTGAAAGATAAATTTAAGGGAGGATCACCTGCTCAAAAGCCCATTTTTTTAAATGCTTACTTTATGCATCCTCATCTACTCGAGGGAAGATGGACTGCTGGCCTGACCCACCGCGAGCGTGCCCGCTCCTCCGACTCCTGTGCCGTCAGTAGGATGCCCGGTCTGGGGCACGGGGGTTTGTTTTGTGGACGGGAAGTAGCGAAGTAGCCCATTTTCAGTTTATTTCTGTATGATTGCTCTGAAGTCCAGTGGAAGGATGATTTAAGTTGCTGTCTTGGGTCAACAGAAGCGGCTTCCCAGCGTTGTGGTCGGTGAGCCACCTCCTGCTCTTGCCATCCTCCGGTGACTCTGCGCAGCAGTTTTTGTTGCCTGCGGATGCGGAGATGACATATCCCCAGAGAGGACGACCTTTTGCCAGGGAAGCTTGTGTATCCAGTAGCCTGGGGTTAAAACAAGGGCTCTGTCTTGTATCGTAGCTTGTCTCAAATTGAATTCCAGAATGATTTTGTTTTCTTAATAAACTAATCTCCATGCACAGCATCAGATGTATAAACCCTTCCAGGTTTCCTGCACACGGTATCTTATAGGGGCTTTCCAAAATAACTTTTAAAACACCATCTTTTTTGTGCTGCTGTATTTCTTTGTCTTGTTTTGCCTTTGGAGAGCAACATTTTCCCTATTATGTTTTGTGGGTTTGGTGGTTTTTTTGTGTGTGTTTTTTTTTTTTTTTTTTTTTTTTTTTAAAACTTGATCTGGTGGGGAAAGCGTGTCTGGGCAGGGCAGGGCTGTCTCGTATCTGGATAAGGGATTTCAAGCTTCCTCTTTGCAAGGGTGTAAAACCACCCTTGTTGTTTTTCTTGAATGGAGGAAACATTTACAGAACAAAATAAAAATTGCAGCCCCATGGAGGTTTCTAAGCAGACGGAAATGGCCCAGGGATCTTTGTAGGATTTCCTGTATATGATGTTTCTTGCTGTAAGTAAAGGTGAGATCATGCTGCATACTTACCACCCTGCAGATCTCCACTTAAACAGAGGCACAGAATTTATCTCACTGCATCATAATTTTTGCTTATTTGTGCTTATTTTTTGTTTAACTTTCAGCTCAATATTAACAAAATGAGCGAAATTCCTAATAAAGTATGGAATCAGGCTTTTGGTAAATGCCACTTTATTTGTGTCTTCTGTGCTTCCTGTTGAACGTGGAAGCTGGAATCTCTAAGGCATGAAGTGGAAAGCAAGCCCAGAGTCTCTGCGTTTTCCACAGATGGGGGGTGGCAGGGTGGACGTTTTCATTTTGAACAGCAAAGCGTTTTTTAACTTCACCGTACAAAGCAAATCCTTAAGCGCGAGCTATGGAAAGACTTTTCCTCCCGCTGCCCCAGTGAGTGGCCATGGTGAGTGATGGGTTCCCGGTTCCCTTTTTTCAGAGCTCGGCCGTGACGCAGCGCATCAGCCCCTGCTCCACGCTGACCAGCAGCACTGCCTCGCCGCCCGCCAGCAGCCCCTGCTCCACCCTCCCGCCCGTCAGCACCAGCGTCGCCACCAAGGACTGCACCTACGGCGCCGTCACCAGCCCCACCTCCACGCTGGAGAGCAGAGACAGCGGTATCATAGGTGAGTGCTGTCACCCTTCTCCTTCTCGCCCTACCGCTAAGCCAGGCAGTCGTCGACTGTGTTGCTTTAACTAGTGTTATTTTAGATAATGTGCGTGCCTTTGCTAATTAACGGGATGGTTTGGCGTTACTGAAGTTAATACTGCAGTGACCAAGGTGAATTGTACCCCTCCATCTTCTGTTCGTCGTGGGTGAAACTACGTAGAGTTGGTGAATATTGGGATGGATGAGGCTGATAAGTAAATTAATGGATGCAAAGTTTTGGAACTTGTTTAAACGGTGAAAGAGGAAGAATTTTATCTCTCTTCTTCTATTTTTGCATCCCATCTTCACCTTTTTGCTTCTTGCAATCTTTCTTCCCAACACATTTTTGCCTCCTTTAATTCTGGTGAGGTGGTTGGGTTTTTTTCTACCAAGTTTTTCTTTTGTTTTGTATCCTCTCCTTTAGCTGCTGCCCATGCCCATTTATGAATGTGGAGATGCTAATTTAGAGAGACGCAAGCTTTTTGATCCAGTAAGGAAGATGGGATGTCTCAGCGCCAGGCAATGGCTGTTATTTGTGGCTGCCTTCCCCTCCTGCTACCTCAAGTAATTTGAGAGGCATCTATTTTTTCAGCATTTTCCTTCCCTTAATGCCATTTAGTCCATAGCCACTGTTCTTTGATGTCAGAGGAAAGAGAATGGATGATGGCATCACGTTCATAGTTCAAATACTGTTGGATTATATTATTATAAATATAAAAGACTGATTAACTTCTGTGCCCTGTGACTGTCACTGCTGCCTTATCGGTGACTCTGCCTCAAGAATGACTGCTTCTCTTAAGCTCAGCCTTGGGCAGGAAACAGATTAAATTAACACAAATTCCTGTGAATTTCTGTAGCTGCTGTGGCAGGTTTTTCATTCGAGTGATCTGTAGGTTGCAAGCGTAAAGGATCTTGAGAAAATAACATACACAGATTAATTGCTGTTCAATAACTGTAAAGACACAATGGGAGAAAAGTAAGGTCTATGTAACACCAGGCAGGATGGTCCTCACTTGGTTGTCCTTGCCACGTGTTTTATGTTGAGTATTTCTCTAGCTAAGAAGATTTTACTTTGCCAACAGTTTATGTAGTGCTTAGGAAAAAAATAAAAAAGGGAAGGTTGATAATTTAGGGAGGTTGGTTGTACTAGTGATTAATATTTTCCTTGGCTGATCAGGAAATCTGGGCTTAGTTCAGCTCCTGTATGCCACAGCAACTTTTGTAGCACTTCTGCCTGCATGATCTTAAAATGCAAATACGTAAGCTATTCAGAGCGGCATACCAAAGTAGGTTAATAAATTCTGGGAAAAGTCACTGCAGTATCACACACTCTTCGTTCTCTGCTCACAATGTCCCACGATTGGAGCTTCACCCTGTCCAGCAGCAGCCCCTTGAAGCCTGGCTGGGCTGGAGGATCATGGTGAGTAAAAGTGGACACTTGATTCCAGCTGGGTCTTGCCTCTGGCAGAGCTGTGAGTCAGGTCTAAGACTTGAACGAAGCCTGAAGTGGAGCAGCAGAATAGGCAAAAAAGTGTGCGCTCCGCTTTTACGAGCTGCTTTTACTAATGAGATCTGTTGGTGCGTGCCGCGCTGTTGTATTGGGCTCACCTGGCCGGCGTGGCTGGTTGGCAGGTGGCAATCTGAAGGCAACGAAATCGTAGGTTGCTGCAGTTTGGTTTCATCTGGAGTTTCTTGTCCACGTGAAAGCCAAAGGAGGTCTGGGTGGCCTTAGTGGTACACCTGTGTGTCAGGGAAGCGTCAGCATGATCCCGATTGCTGACGTGATAAGGTGTTGAAATCTTCTTGCTCAGACTTTCTATCCTATCCTTTTTTCAGTAGGTCCACAGTAATTAATTTTTAAGTCTGAAACTTTTTTTTTTGCCCCTCACAAGGAAGATTCTCTCTTCGAGCTTCTTCTGTCGGGAATTTAGATTTTCCCATGGAAACTTTGGAAATAATAGAAGGTGGTTTATCCCAAGGCTATGTTAATGTATCCCAGATGGAAAAGCCGTGTAAAAATATGTTCGTGTGGAGTAGGGGAAGCACTTTTCAAGGCTTTCAAAAAGCAAGGCTTTCCTCTGCTAGTATTCACACTCAAAGGAAAACAAGAGCCCCTTTCTCCCCTTGTTTCCTCTCCCCCCTTTATTTTTGACAATAACATTTTCAACACCTTCTTATTCTGTCATTTGATAGAAGCTGAACAGCTGTAACAAATTGTGGGGAAAATAGTCTTCTCCAGTCATATTTTCCAGCAGTGAAAAAAATTGGGAGGTTTTCTAGTAAGTCTGTATTTCTGTGCCTCCACTGTCTTCTGCAAGTGTAAGGTCAGTTCAAGCAAGGGGAGGCTGTTTGCCTGCGGGAGATGGATGCGCAGTTTGGTCATTACCCTCCCATTGGGATGGGAATTGGGTGTGCAACAATTTTGAAAGGTGCTCTCTGCGTGACAGCAGTTCCCTAGAATTATTTTCACTGCAGAACAGAGCAGACAAATTGTCCACGTGTAGGAAGCAAAGCCCACCTCGTGCTTTGCTGTCCCCTTTAGGAACACATCAGCTCCTTTGTTTCTGGAGGGTCAGGGATCAGGTTTCCCTTTTGGTTGCATTCCTCGATTATTGGATACAGATCTTCTTGTATGCGTATCCCTTGCCTGTGTTAGTTCTCTGCAAGGATGACACTAATGACGTGGCTTTTGGTTTGAGCAGCTTCACGTGGTACCTCGAAAGTGTAAATCTGTCAGAGATTGCCTTGTCAAAACTACTTACGTTTTTGTGCCATTTTTACATGTAGAAAAAGAGTAAACATTTCCCTAGGTGTATTATGTTTCTTGAGTCATGGTCCCTCCTGCTCCTCCCGAGTAAGTGATTTAAACTGTCAGCTCATTAGCTCCAAGAAGGTCTATTTTTGTAATAGGCAGCTCCAAATATTTCTTACCTTGATAAAAGTTACGGTTTTAGGAAGATCTCTTGGTCTTTGCCACCTGTCAGTCCTGAGCTGCAATGAGCATCACTTCCAAATCTCGCAATCATGAATTGCCACCGAATTTCATGTTTTAAAAATACAGAGGCTTTAACCTGTGTCCCAGAAGGTTAATGTGCTATTTGTAAAATATTTGAGAATTGGCAAAGGACAGAAAACAGTTAATCAAGGTGGGAAGTCAGTCCTTACACCGGTTATGCATAATTGCTTCTCTCCATGTGATTTGTGCTTAACATAAAATGGTTTTGTACATGTTAAGCTGATTTTACATATCTATTGCTAGCCACAGTGTTACTTTGTCAAAGTTAAATCAGAGTGTGGCTCTTCAGACTCCAAATTAACCACATTAAGAGCATAACTATCCACTAAGGTGGGTATTTTGGTGTTCTAATCTGACTGTAAAGACCAAATTTTAGCCAGTCAGGTTTTCTCTGGTGACTTGTCCTCTTGGAGTTATTCCTGTCCATTTGCATGTTACCTCTCACATAATTTCAATTATTAGAGAACAAGCGTGTCATAGCTCTAATGTGCACAGCGCAGGGACTATTTCATGCTTACTGATGACTTTAATAAATGCATCACTTGGGTTAGAACAGACTTACTTTGAAATTTTGGATCCTCTACAGTAAAGGGAAGTTCAGTCTGCTTATGTTAAAAGGATAACAAAAAATGTTACGAGGTCCAGGTCTTCAAATTCAGACACTCTTATTTGTAAAAGAAAAGAAATGGGGAAGGGGGGAGGAGGAGAGAGGAGGTGAGCCAAGAGGAGAGATAGGAGCAAGTCAGCCCTTTCTCCTGGAAGCCTCTAAATCCTTTTTGTGTAAAACAGAATGGCTGGTGAAAATGCCGACCTGACTTTAACCTCTGAATAGCTTCCAGGATTTTTTTGGCTCTCCCTGTGTAAAAGCAGCCAACTGTTAATGTTCAAAATCTGCTACTGAAAAGAAAACTGGTCAAAGAATCACGTGCTGCTATGGGGGAACTTTGCACTTCACGTCCCCACAGAAGTGGACTGTAAAGTTTTGCTGCTTGAATGCAGCAGAATATAAGAAAATCTCCAGCAATCTTAGCAAGCCTGCAAAATAAAACAGAAAAGGTTTCTTGTCAGTATGTGAAGCTTACCCAAGTGCTTGTGATGTTCAGGCAGCATTTTATGTCATTTAGCAGCAGTCTCCCAAGGGTATTAAAAGAACGGCTGGTTTCTGTGTTGAGTCTTCTGTAGAAGTGCTGTAATTTACTCAGATACGAAATGGGGCCACGCTTTTTCTTAATGTAGAGTCCTGTGATGATCTGCACTGTTCCCCGCTTAACTGTTAGGGGGGATCATCTTGAGCAGGGAAAGAGGTACGATGTTAAAGCAGCTTAAAGGGAAACCAGTGAGCTGTGTAAATCCTCTTGCACCGCTGCTGCAGTGATGTAGATAGGTCTAATACCATGTGGACCAGTTGCCTTTGCTTAGATTTTGTGGATTTTTACGATGAAGAATGACATGTAAAGGACCCCTGTTCCCTCCTGGAGGTCCCTGGCATGTAGCTTTTTTCATGTTCTTTTTTTGCTGTTTTTTTTACTCTGACTCCTGAGCTTTTGTCAAGTTGCTGCTTTCTACAGATGTATGTGTTTGTGGGTTAAAAATAGGTTTGTTAATAAATTCATCTGGAGTGCGTGCTAAGCAGAATAGATGCTGCTGACAATAAAACAAGATAGATTTGTTAGCAAGTTTAACTGCTTTGAGAAGGGAACAAAGAGCAGCTCAAAAGGCACATCAAGATAAATTTAACTCAGGTTAAATATTTTTGTGATCTTACAGCTAAAGCATTTGAATTCTGACATTCTCATCAGTATTATGAAATGCTCTGTTAATAATGAATAAGATTCCGAAGAATTACAGATCTTTTTTTAAATGTAGCCAGCTTCCATTTGGGCTCTTTCCCCAAAGGAGGAGCTCCCTGAGAAATGTCTAATATTGATGAATAATGAGCTTTTGTTCACTAACGCATCTGCTTATTGCAGGTGACGGGGATGACAGTTTAGGAGGTGAAAAGGGAGGCTATTTACCAGGCGTCTCATCAGCTCTTGAGCAAAATCAGTGGGGTCACAGGATCCCAACCACATGAAGTACAAAAGGATGCCGTCTCTGAATCCTGATTCAGTTCTTTCTCCATTTCATTAAAAGGACATATTAAGCAGAAAGCAAATGCGTTCGTGCACGTGTGACATGATTCACGGTTGATGTCAGGGGAGAGAAGCCATGAAGTCACGAAACAACAGTTCTGCCTTCCCCCAGTAAAACCACTGAGGCATCAAGGGTTGGTTTTGACACCAAAATCTGGTCCTTAAATACTGCATAGATAATGGGTCAGCTACAGGTGTTTGTTATGTTACTGGGGAAAAAAGGGGAGAAAGAAGAGTGTTTAAAGCTGAAGGAAGTGGCACAGAACAGATGTTATACTCGAACTGTGAAATTTGCTTTGGTTTATGGTCCAGCCCAGTAGATGGAAAAAAAATTGAGTGAAAAATTGAAAGAAAGAATAAACTGAAAAGACAGATCAGAAGACAGCTAGAGGAAAATTCAGTGTTGTCAACTCCCACGGTGTTATTTTGGATACTGTGATAAATGACTTTTCTTTAATGTTTTAGCTGTTGATGGCATGAGATTAGATGGGACTCTCAGCTTTTATTTTAAGAGCAGCAAGATTTTAACCTTCATGGTTATGAAAAGCTTCACAATGATCCAAGCTTGCCCAAAAAGTTAATGCCAAGTATACAAATAACTTCCCTCCCCTTGTGCACACACCCCCACACATGCCTCCTTTCTGCTTTCTTGTTTCAATCTTGTAATTTTAAAACCAGTTTCAAGACTGTGGTGGACTTAGAAAAAGAAGAAAAATTGTCCTTGCTTGATGCTAAAGAAGGAAAAAAAGCTGAACTGACGTTGTGATGGGACAGGCAAAGACAAAGAAGGATCCTAAACGGTAAAAGGTGGACAATACAGGGAGGGCACTGAATCAAGAAGGTGATGACAGTTGATGTAGGGTTAAAGGGATGTGTATACATATTTCTTCTTCTGAAATTTTAATGGCCCCACTGTTCAAATCCAATGGTTACCCATAGCTGACACATGCAGCAAGGTATAGGTTTGTAGAGGGGAAGCACAGCATACGGGGTCAGTTTGGGCAAGGAAAAGAGCGTGCAGCTTATGACCACTTCTGCAGTTCGGTAAGCCCTTGTCCCTAATTTTAGTGCATCACTGTCGCAGAGATGTTACTCCAGATGTGCACGTGTGGATTTGTAAGAGGGATATGTTTAAATAATAGTACTTAGGAACATGTGGGGTTTTTTTTACGATGCTTTGCTAAATCAGCCACCAGCGTTGTCACCTCTGTATTAGATTTGGAACCTTTTTACGGATTTCTTTAATGTTTACAATAGTGCGCTGTGCTTAAAAACATTTATTACCTTGTTTCTGCAAGTGCTAAACTGAAGTTTATAAACTAAAGCTTTGCTGATCTGTTCCGTCTCATGAGCAGGGTATTTGCAGCGAGTTGTGCTCTGATGGTGGGAGTGTCTCGCTCTGTTGAAATGCTGTTTTACCAGGCCTTACATTTCTAATCTGAGTAGCAGCCAGGTACGAGCCCTTCGAGGCATTCATACCATTCTTCATCCCACTTGTCAGCCAGTGCGGCAGGGAATTCAGATTTAGAACAGAACGAATATAGGGTCAGCATGATGCTACTGTCAAGGTATTTTTCATTATGTTTCGAGACCTTTTGTGTGTGCTTACCGTGATTTATAATACCTTGAGGCTTGAAACAGAAATGGGTTTACCTGTTTAATCTCTGTCTTTTTACAGGATTGTTTATATGAATTAAGCCAGTGATTTCTATTTTTTTTTCCCCCTTATTTGAGACCAGTGTTATAAGAGAAGTTAAACATACGAAGAGCGGTGTGGATTTTGACCTCCAAGCCTTGAGCAGGGCAGACTTAAGGGTTTTGGGGTTTTTTTTTGCATGGAGAAGCCTTAAACTTGCTGGCTGATGGTGTCCAGCAGAGAATTATGTTCTTCCAAAAGCACCGAGTGCTCCAGGGGATGTTGGGAGATGGGTTGCCTGTGACTGCCCGAGGCTGCCGCCTTCCCTCAGGAAAGGTTTGGGCTTATGCTTTCTGCCTGCCAAACTTTTCTGTTTGGCAGCCAAGCTCCCTGGAGCGGTCTGGGGCGACACAGCTATATTTAGGTGTATCCTCCTGTGGCTGAGTTTATGAAGGCTTATGTAGATTAGGGTAAAAAATTTATTCTACTCCTTGCCAACTCGTACATGTTAGCTAGGACATCTCTAATGTGATAAGGCAAGTCGTGTTGTAGTATGTTACTGGAGACAAGTCAAATGAGGTTAACTTGCAGAGTTTGCACGAGTGTTTTTAGTACCTCGTTTCAGTGCAACATATGAAGCTTGCTACTTTGCTGCAGTTACTTCTTTAAAGCCGCAAAATCCCTGTTTCCTACATGAGACATTATAAATCTTTACATATAATTAATGTTACAGCTGTTGGTCATCATAAAGTGGTAACTATAGAAAACTGCTTTCTTCTGCAGTTCCATCTGAAAGGTGAACATAGAGGTTGACGTTTTCCAGGCATGATCTCTGCGTCAAGGAGAATTGGATGGGATAGTAAAAATCCCCTCGCGTGCTTGACTCAAGACAAGTGCAGGTGAAAGCCTCATGCTCCAGGGCATAGGGCAGCTTGCAACTAAATGAGAAATAATATTTGCTATCCTGTAAATACATGAAACTCTCTGAGAAGTGTAGTACTGGCTGCAGTGACATCTGTGGTGCTGTCTTGGATGAACTGCTGCTTTGATACAGTTCTGTCATTTTCCCAAAGAAATAAAATATTTTAAACCATTTTATTTGCAAAAAGTTCTAATCAAAATGTTTCACCAAGGGAAACGAGCCAAGTTTGAAAATGAAAGTTTGACATAGGCAAGTCCTCTGCCAAGGAAAATTCAGGCATAAATCTTCAATACTAAAAGCAAGGTAGGATTGCAAAAGGACTCCAGCATCTGGAGTGTATCCCCTTCTGGCATCAAAGTCCACGTGTCTTCAAAGACACACAGGTTGTGCTGCTCGAAGCTGATGCATGTAGTGCTGTTACAGAGGGCGGCGTTGAAATCTTGTGGAAAGATGTGGCAAATCCTGAGAGAAAGCCGCGGAGGTGACTGCAAAGAGGTGCCGTGCTGCCTGCATCCTCTCATTCGAGGGTCCTTCTGTCTTAGTATTCATTAATGTGTTTTACAGCGCTCAGATGTTTTAGATGCCTCAAATTCTGTCTGTGTTCATATTAAATAGTGTGAGACTGCATGCCAGCTGAGACTGGAGGTAAATATATATATATACACATCTATATTTATATGCATGTGGTATTACTTCAGTGCTATAGAGAACCTCAGATGTTTCTGCTTGACTGTCAGGTTTCACATGTTCGATGTGTGAATCGCATGGCTGCCCCCGTCTTACTCTGTCCCCTGCAATAATCCTCTCTGTGCCTCCACGAGGCAGCGACGTCTCTTCTGCTCCCGACAGCCGCTGGCACGCACCGTGGTCTGTGTGATCGCAGCCTGCTGGCTCCGCTGTAGCAGGGCCCAGGCACTGCAATGTTCTGCTTTTTTTCACCGGGGTTGTGCTTTCTGGCTGGGTTCAGCTGTGAAAAGAGCCTCACGTAAATGCACATTTTTCACAGCATCTCTGCAGCCCTTCCCGTATCCTGGCATGTTCCTGTTGTGGCACCCTCAGCTTAACGTGTCCCATCACGTAACCTGATGGACTGGGTAGAGACTCAGGGTTGAAAGATCTGCCTCTCAGCGGATGGCTTAAGGCAAAAATTCCTGCTCTTTGATGGATTTGAGGTCATCAGTTTATCTTTCCCAAATTTAGAGCGTGCTATGTGTTAAGAGGTTGCATTTTTTTTGAGCTTTTGGTTAATCAGGTATCTTTGGGTTTAAAAATCACAGAATTATAGAATGGTTTGGGTTGGAAGGAACCTTTAAAGATCATCTAGTTCCAACCCCTGGCCATGGGCAGGGACATCTTTTACTAGATAAAGTTGCTCAAAGCCCCGTCCAACCTGGCCTTGAACACTGCCAGGGATGGGGCATCCACAGCCTCTCTGGGCAGCCTGTGCCAGGGCCTCAGCACCCTCATTGGAAAAAAAGTCATGGGACTCTTAAGAAATTTTCCAGCAATGTCTGAAGAACCATTTGTTTCTTTTTTAAACCTTGTATTAAGAAAGTGTTAATTCCGCTATCTTCATCGGTATGACAATTCCATTGTCATTGTCCAGTTTCCAGCGGCAGGGATGCTGTGAGCCCCCTCGGGGACAGGGGCTCTCCTTTTCCCGAGGCTGCGACACCCCTCATCCCACAAAGCCCTGAACGTGTCCTGTGAACTGAGATGTTACGGTGATGAAAACCTCAGATACCGTGTTTCTTGCGTGTGGGTTAAGCTGAGTCCATGAGTGCTCCTGCAGCCCCTTTTAGCACTGACCCAGTTTGGACAACGTAGTGTAGAATTGGGGGGACTTTGCATCACTGGGACCTCCTTTCCGCAGGCCATCGGCTGGATTAGCCAGTCATGGTTGTGAATTACAGAGCAAAGAGATCTCAAAGGACGAGCACAAAATACTTGTTTCGTGGTTTAGGTGTTTGATATACCCAAAGCAGTAATATCAGAAGGAATCTTAACTTGAGAGTCAGTTTTTAGTATGATCTGATATTCTGATGCTCTCCTTCTGTATTCTGTGTATACAAAAATCTTCTTCTTGATAGAAGTATGGACAGCGATGTCGTCATGTTAGTTTGTAGCTGCTGTTGCCCATTTCAGTCGGCTTCTCTGAGTCTGGATTAAGGCCCAGAATATTTTTAACATGTGGATACAGTTTAGGTACATTAATGATGCAACAGCAGTCCTGTTGTGACTGTGAGTAGGATTCATCCCGAGGGTGGGTCTTCATTCCGCATGCAACCTTCTAAAGAGATTATTGCTGTAAAGCACAGTTAATCCCCCGCAGGGGCCAACGCAGGAGATGATGGGGAGATGTACTCACACACCCGAACTGTGTGAGCACAGACCCTGTCCTAGAATATCCTCTGCAGTTCTGGAAAGTTTAGGGTATGAACATGGCAAACTTGCAGAAATAATGTTATTTTGCAGATTTCCTTCTGGTTGCGGGTGTTCGTGGGCCTATCGGGGACTGACATGAAGTTCTTTCTGCCCAAGAAATAGGATAGGATAGGATATGAAGGAATAAGATGGAATAGGACAGAATAGAACAGAGCAGAATAGAATGTTTTCAGTTGGAAGGGACCTCGAATGATCATCTAGTCCAACTGTCTGACCGCTTCAGGGCTGACCAAATCTTTGCACTGTCTTTGTATTTACCAGCTTTGCATTACCAACTTTTTAGCCGAGTATCGCCCAGCATCAACCTCAGTAGTTGCAGATAATGTGAATTTTCTGAAATTAGACGTTGCTTTCTCAAATTTTGATGGTGAAGTTGTAATTTCTGAGCAGCTTTCTGGGTCACGCCGTTGTAGGCTTTAGTTCCCCCAACAGATGTGCTCTGCATGTCCATTCATGTTGCTGGCTTGTAGCTATCCTTACACTTTTGCTTTTAAATAAAGTAAAAATTGGTTTGGTTTAAAATAGCTCAGAGAAGAGATGAAGTCCATAGAGCAATCGCTTCTAGCTTGTGTAGCGGTACTTATATCATCTAGGGCTGTTCACAAGGTAAATTAATCCACAGGGAACGATCCTAAATACCTGATTCAGTGAAGAGTTTGCACATAAAACAGCTTTAGTGTAAAAACAGTGAAAATTATGTTTAAAATGAACACAAATTGACAATTAGAAAAAGGGCCAGCAGGATTTATTAGCTCTTTTCTTTCTCTGTTGCTTCATTTAGAGAAAACTTATTTTGACACATAGTTATTTTGTTTTTTCTGAGTTTGATGTATTGGAAGATGACTGATTGCAGGTGCTGATGTGTTTCTACAAAGATTAATTAGACAGGTTTTTAAAATTAATGGCTTCTAATGGATCAATGGAATTTTTTTTTTTTGTAAATAGACAACATAGTATGCTTAGCACTGCAGACCCAGACTTTGAAACGGAGATTTTCTAGAAAACCATTTCAAACATATTTCTCAATATTAAACAATTTGAGGCAGCAAGAAAATCTGTGAACATCTGTTTCTTGTTTTTATCTTATTTTTCTGTGCTAAAGTGTAAATCTGTTTACCTGACAGCAGACCTATGTTTAAATGCCAACAAACAAATACCAGTTTTTAGCAGTTGCATATGTTGGTTTCAAATTTCAAAATATGTTACAAACACCTAAATTTTGGAACACTTGATGAGACATGAAGATATTGATCCCACTGCATAGACAGGAAACCCAATACTGAGATACAAAACGATAGAAATAAGGGTAAAGGTTGAAGCTGCATGGAGTATTGTGGGAATGGATAAAGAACAGGCACAGTAGGAATTATAGGTCTTTGGGGTTATTTTTAATGATCATTTTGTGACTTTAGATGTAAGCAGTTAATTCTGGTTCCTAGTAGAATGTAATATAACACGTATAATTAAGCTGGATTAGTCCTCGGTCATTGAAGTTCATGGTTTTGCACTGGGGGATAGAGTCCAGAGGTCTGCTTGGCACCTCGGTAGGGAGAGCTGTCCAGAGCCCCTGGCTTTAAGTGTCATCACTTTTGCATCTTGTCAGGCCTATATGGGTATTTCTGAGAATTGAAATCGAATGCCTAATGTTAGGCACTGAAATTATTCCTGTACTCAACATGTAAACAACTGGCTGAAATATATAGTTCTCTACTTCTGGATGCATTTAGAAAAACAAACAAAATAACCGTTACCCATTTGCAGTTAAACTGCATCTTCCTTTAGGTGCTCTTTGGCCAGAACTTCTTTTCTAGGCTGCTTACTCTTAAAACTTGGCATAGAAAAAGCTTTAGCCTAAAAGCGCGTAAGGCTATGGAGTAATTTGCTGTTTGTGTTTATCAATATAAACATTAATGTGGTGCTGTTTGTTAATGAGGCAGCATCTCCCTTGGTTCAGGAATGGGCTTTTGTGAAGGCAAGAAGGCTGCCTCTGAGGAGACGTCACAATGTGATTTGTGTTGCAGACAGAAGCGGTAGATCCACGCTGTTGTGTCCAGGGACAGATGGCACAGAAATTAGCAGAGAATTTGGACTGGGAAAGGTATTTACCACAGCTAAGTGAAAATGACGGATTTCAGTGGATTTAGCAAGTAGATCTACAAGCACAGGGCACGTCCGGGGCTTCAGAATATTCAGGGTCAAGTTGAATTTCAGGGTTTTGAATAGCAGTGGAGATGTGAGTGATTGGGGTGATGAGAGGATAGTGAGCTCTGGTTTGTGGTCTTCCCCCCCCCCCCCCCCCTTTTCTTTTCCTCTTTTGTTGTCCATCCCCCTGTCCCCTCCCACGTTAGGGAGCAGGCAAGTTTGACACGCAGATAAGCTGGTATGGGCATTGGGACCTTCTCTCAATGACTGAGAGGTCTGATTATGACCTTGAATGAGTATGTGGGAGACTAAAGATGAAAGGAAAGTCACCAGCCCGAAAGGAGTTACAGCCAGGAGATAACTGCATCAGAATCCAGAAGAGAAAATCCCAGTGGGGAGAAGACATTAGTGGCGTGGATCAGTATCGTATTGTCACTTTTCAATGTGAAAGTCAACATAGCAACAATCCTGATCTGTAAAATGAAATAATATAAGGGGAAATGTGTGGATTACAGTTAAAGCTTCATAAAAACCTTCTGTCAATCAAATGAGATATTGGGTTCAGCTTCTGAACGAAACTAATCATGAGAGCTGGTTGTTCATGCAAGTCAGGTGGGGCTTTCTGTGCCTACGGCTTTCAGTGTCAGACATTGCAAGGTTATAAACTTCTGCAAGCATTCCCTGAAAAAGTGGTAACTACAATGCAAGTTAAAAGATAGGAGGGTTGCTGATAATGTTTTTTCCTTAATGTCTGCTGTTTCTGCAGTTGTGTATTCAAATACAATGCTGCACGTAATTTTTAATACACTTTGTAATTACAAATGGCTTTTAACAGTATGGGCCAAAACATTACAGCCTAAATATTCTTTTAGAAGTAGTAAGCAGAAACAGTATCATTAAACTACATTCCCTAATCTCTGATTTATGTGAATATGGAAAATATGATGAACATCATTTTTGGCTCTTGCATTGCACAACTCTGCGTAGAGCAGCGTGTGTGCAAGCCATTCTTTCTTTGTTACTCATTTTGTTTATAATTTCTTCCTTCAAGCTACTTTGACAAGCTACTCAGAAAATGTGGAACGCACTAAATATGGAGGGGAAAGCAGTAAAGAACTTGGATCTGGAGGAAACCTGAAACCTTGGCAGTCCCAGAAATCCAGCATGGACTCCTGCTTATACCGTGTGGATGAGAACATGACGGCCTCCACCTACAGCCTGAACAAAATCCCGGAGAGGAGCCTGGAGACGGTCTTGTCCCAGTCAGTGCAGTCTATTCCTCTTTACCTTATGCCACGGCCAAATTCAGTAGCAGGTAAGAAATAAATGTTTTTGCCGTTAGGTCAGAGTGAGACACAGTACGTGCATGTCACAGCCTTTTTCATGTTCTCATTATCCGAAGAGAAATCTCCTTTCTGTAGTCATCATCATTAAGTGTGACAAAAATTGTCTTTTCATTTGACTTACTGCTTCTAAATGGACAGTTCCTGTGGGGAAAACTGGTTCTGATGGTGTTTAGTGGCTATTTCAGCAGTCTGTTGTCGCTTTTTTACAAAATTGTAGAACTGTAAGATTATTGGAGAATATGGTTAAAAAAGAAAGATTCTTCGCCATCATTACAGTGCAAATAGTCTTGGGTTTAAAGTACCACATAATTCCAAGACATCATAGCCATTTCTGCTGTTTCAAAGGAATTCACTGCAAGTAAAATCAGGTGTCTGATCTTCTCTGAAGATCTTAAGAACTTCGGAGTTGAGAATTATGATACTTTCTTGTCTACAGACAAGTTGCTGTGGATCCCATCTCTCTTGGTGGACTTTGCCCTGAATGCCTTAGCCCCCACACATGCACGCGCTGTTTTGGGTTTAACAGCGTCTGGGATTTGCTGATGACTGAAATTTTTTGTTTTGGTATAACATCAACATTTTCTTCATTTAATTTCATGTCTGCTGTTTGAAAGATTCCTAAATGATGCTGTGACATATCTTACTGATGTCTTTTAACACCCTGCTACCTTTCTCCCTGAAGTTGGTAACAGCAGGACAGAAACAAGAGACAGGATTAAAAATATTACAGCTTTACGGAAAAGCTGCTTGCCTGGAATTATTCTCCTTTGCTTTGCTGTCCCGTATTTTTTTTCTTGCTGGGTAACTTCTCTGGGCTTAAACATTCTGTTGAGGTGGTCTGTATGTCTGTCTGTATGGACACATGGAAACATACAGTCTTGGCCTTTTCGTAGAGTCCTGGCAGGATTCTCCCGCTGGCTGGCAGCATGGATGTTGCTCTAGAAAGTCTGGACTGCACAGAGCCTAGGATATTGTCTGCTAAAACAGCATCTCTTGGCAACCCAGGCTGCATTGCATAACTAGATTAGGTTTCCTTTTTAATCCCACTTTGGACAGTCACAGGCCTTAAAAGCAATGTAGAAATGAGATTTTTATAGATGCTAGAATATGGGCACCCTAAGCACAGAGGTACAACACCACGTGCTACTTACTTATATCTGAAAGACTAAAAGCCTGGGATTTCAGAACGGAAAAAGGGGATAGGGAAAAAGTGGGAAACTCCACTTGTGTAGCCTCGTTACTTTAGGTTCATTTCTTATAAATGACACAGCGTAAACACCTTCAAAAGAAAACAGGGTAGGCTAGGTACCATAAATTTAAATACGCCTGTGTATTGGTTTAATTGACTTTGCAAGTCATTGGCTTGCCTGATGCATTTAGAGGCAAATACTGTTTCAAGAGAAAACTAGCAAGGTTTGAGAACACCTTTTCCTTATGGATACTTTTGTTTTGTGGGGGTTTTGCTGCTTTTAAGGAGTATGTCAGCTAACACAATTCATGTCCCAGGATAAACCATTGTGGTAGTAACTATAGACAAGGATACAAGACTTGGCTTAAGCTTTTATCATCGGATGATCACATGTTATCTCCTGTAAGTTTATGGCACCAGAAAATCATGTTTTCCGAGTAATAGATTTGTATGGGGTTTTTTTGACCAGACTGGTTAACCTTGTTATCTGTGTACTTGAATGATGGGAGAGGGAAACCAGATGTAGTTTCATGGTTGACTTAAGCCTATCTGCAAAATGTGCCATTGCCCAAAGAGTTAATCCTGCTCTGTCTTCCAACTCCACATCCTTGCACCCGTGCTACACATTGGGTAGCCATTTGATAAACCAGATTAATAGACCAATCTGACTGAAAATTAACCTTCCAGAAATAAATGTGTATTAATTTGAGCCACAAGTTCATTAGTGTGGAGGTAAAGCATGGCTGGGAGTGGGGCAGAAAGCTGCCTTTCTTTTAGTGGCATTCCACATTTTAAGGTAATCGTGAAACCACAGCTTTGTTAAAACAGACTGGTTTGGTTTTTGGTTTGTTTTTTTTCCCTCAAATACGGTAGAATTTATATACAAACAGTCTATTCTTGGGAACCAAAGCATGGCAGCACTTACACCTTGTGGCTTTTTTTTCTTTTTACTTTTCTTTTTTTTTTTTTTTTTTAAGGTTCTCCCTGAGTATGTTCCAAAATGGCACAAAAATGTTCTTTCTTAAAGCAGGCTTACAAACAGCAATCACTGCTCTGTGATGCATCCCTTTACTCACCGAACAGCTTGCAACTCTCCCCAGCACGTATTGATCTCGTCTTGTACTTTGCTGCATAATATTTCTTCAGAAACAGTTAAAAGCACTTTTTGGGGGTAAATACTTTCTCTTAGGGAAAAAAAACCCACTGCAGGCTCTTGTGTACTGGAAAACGCCAAAGTGGGATGTTAGATTTGGTAAAGCATGTCTGGGTCTTGGTAAATGGCTGAGATTCATGGGTTACCATATACGTGACAGGAGTTTTTTAAAAGCCCAGTTGTGAAAGCAGCGAGAGCACGTCTTTCACATCAGCTCGCTGGGAGCACGTATGGTGAGAAATACTGAGTGAGTTACTGCACGGAGTATAGAAGTTGTTAGGCAATTTTATGGTATTAAGTCAGAAGCAGCTGTGAAGGGCACTGCTGTTTGCCCGGGCAGCGAGCATTGCAAAATACTGACTTGGAAGAGAAAGGGGAACTGTGCTGCAAAAGGGTGGGAGCAAATTATCCCTCTTGCAGTGGCAGGAGAACTTAAAGGTCTCTGGGTCACACATAACTTATGGACAGCTAATTGCTCACAGCTTGGCTGCAAGGTAAAGTACTACTAATAAATTAGGAGAAAATTAAGCAAAATGTGAGCATAGTCTCTATGCACTAATAGGGTGTTTGAGGGGAAAAAAACTTAAGGAAATTCAGGGAGCAGAGCTGCTGGTTCTTTTCTCCTAATAGCCCACATTAACAGCTCTCAGTTATATTTGAATTAGTGCCACCCCACTTCAGAGCCAGCCCCCCTTTCAAGTCAGTGGGGCAGCTCAGGCACTGAGTCCGTTCCACCTTCAAATTTAATCAAGCCTTTTCAAAGCTAAAAATGCAGTTCAGCTCCTGAAATTGGTTTTGTGCACCATTTGCAGACTGTCTTTACAAATGCAGAGAGGAGCCCAGCCTGGCTCCGGATTGTCTTTTTTGTCTTTTGATATAGGAAAGGTATTTTTCATCTCCGTAGGGAATCTTTTAAAGATCTTATTGAGTTAGCATTTCTTTTGCACTTTTTTTCTCGCAGGTTGGTGGAGCTAAATATTCTTTCAGCCTTTTTTAGTTATGTGTCTCTGGAATGCCAAGGTTTTTTTACAGTCTCAAGATTTTTTGATATTTTCTAGATTATACTGTTTTACTTATAAAATCCCTATCAATGCAAAAAGAGAAGTGGTTCCCTCGATGTATTCCTCTTATCTTTGGAGAGAATGCTTGTTGCCCCAGTGCAGCCTGAGAAATTTAGATTTTCATCAGCTAAATTGCATAAAACCAGCTGGAATGAAACGCTTGTATAGCTTTCATCTTGGTAACTGAAATGTATCCCGCTCCGGTTAGATGGAAGGAACGGTGGCCCTTTGTGGATATTGGCCTCTGTTGCTCATAATCTCTTGGAGCTGGAGAAGATTTACCTGGATTTACCGAAGATTTTTAATATTGTGCATTTAGTAACTTACAATTTTAGCAAGGTTACACTGCTTGAATTCAGAGTTTTAAGGTCAGATGGCTGAATTTTCTGAAAAGCTTTAGTGTAACAGTTCAGCCACGTTTGATGTGAAAATCAGGGGAAAATGCAGTGTTTTGCTGGAGGTAAATTCCTGTACTCGCTGCGACTGAGAGGTCCCAGCACCTCCAGGTTTGCCACAGCTGGATTTCCTTGGTGTTAAACTGCTTTGGTTAAACCCCTCTTGAGGCTCTAAATTGTAGTAAGTTCTTGTAGTAGTACTGACTTAGGTGGTCTGAGACAACTTCATTTACATGATGATAGTATTATTGGGGGAATAGTTGTAAAAATAAAGTTTAGTCCTGGTAGCCTTGTACTTAACTTGAAAATTCACTCTCTTTTGGTGAACTCCAGCCCTAACTACGTAAAATGTGAAGTATTGCCATGTTAAAACCAGCATTGGTTACAGATAAGAGAAAGTCACATTAGCATTTCAGGATTTTAAAATAGTATTTTAAATCACCTCTGCACAGGGAAGTGATTATATTTTCTGTTAACCTCAAGTTATAGCTCAAATCCTTTTTTCTTTTGTTTAGCCAATGCTGTATTATACTGTATTAACTTAATGTATGTGCGGGGGGGAAACCGACAAAAAAGCGAATCAAAAATTTTCTTAGTACTAATTAAGGAAATTCCCTTCCCTCCCTACCTAGTCAAGATAGGGAGAGTTGGGAGGTATGTGTTACCTCTCCTGAACACGGCCTTTGCAATACAAAGAAACGTTGCTTCATTCTTCCAGTGTTAACGGCAATTTTTCTTGCTGTGTGGCATTCAGAAAGCGTAACCCAGTAAACACCAGTTCTAACTGAAACCCAAATCTCAAAGCTTAAAAAAAGGGGGGGAGGACAGGAAATGGAAAGGAACAAAGAAGTGGAGTCAAGGTAATGAGTGTCCATATGATATGTTGATGATATGGAGAAATCTCTGTATTGCAGCAAGATGCACAAAGCCGTGCATACAGCAGCTGTAATGCTGGCACAGAGCAGTCCTTGCCAAAGGCAGAGGGTACAAAGCTAATCTGGAAATCCTCCGTGGTTGTGCTACTGATAGCAACAGCATAGTACCAGAAAAGCTATTATAATTGCCTTTTTTGCTGCCTATACCTGTTCTCCAGTGGTTTGGGTGACAGTTTCAGAAGGACAGTCGGGAGTTGCTAGCAAAATTCTTTCGGAAAAAAACCCCACCAAAAGTAAAAAAAAAAAAGTTATCTTTACTTCTGTGTGGTGCAGAACTTTTTACCAGTCAGGAGAGATGGTGTGTGCTCCGAAATGAGAGGGGGCAGCAATTTTGAGAGGTTATGATCCAAGAAAAAAAAACCCTGTAAAAATAATCCCAGGTCTTCCAATAATTCTTTAAAACTCGGTTTTACAGTTCAGCCCCATATGAATCCATTTGCTTTGCTGTTTTATTGCTCCCAGAAATGGAACGCGCCAACTGCATTTTCTTCCTACCCCATCCCAGGCAAATACGCACAATAATTCATTTTATATACTTCAGCATTTTTCACACTAATCATTAGAAGACGCATGGCATTCGAGTTGGGCATTCAGATTTTTGAATGAACACAAATTTCCTAGGAAGGTTTGCATTTTGTGTACACAGTGAACGTCTCATTCTACTTCCATTACGCATGAAATGAAACATGAAATCTTGTGTTATTTAGACCACATGCATGGTTTATAAGGTCTGTTTAAATGTTAATAGAGAATTAAAATGCCCTTACATAATACTAGCTCCTCTCTCTTTCCTCTTGGAGAATATAAAATAGCAGCAGATATATTATTAGTTATTAACTTTAAATTCTTTATCCATTAGAAAAGTGTATGGTTGAAGGGGAGAGCAGGGTTTGCATAAATGCCTATAAATTACGTCTTTTTGAGCACACGGTGAGCAGTGGTTATCTCAGGGAGCAAACCTGTATCCTGGTACCTGGCCGCTGGTCCTCTAAGGGTGTTTCTGGCAGAGGTCTGAGTGTCTGGCAGACCTGCCTACCTCTGCCTGCACCGCACCAGGCAAAAGCACAAGCTAAAGGTTATAAAATGTGACTTGGAAAGTGTGACTTTCAGAAAAGCAAATACCTCTCTCTCTCAAGGTCAGAAAAACAGGAGGTCAAGCAGCAGTATTTAAGCAGGTGTTGAAAGCGATTGGAAGAAACTCATCATAAAAAAATGGGTTTCTTACTGTTGAAATGTGTCCATGTTTTCCTCTGTCCCATGATTTCCGTGGATGAGTCTCGGAAGGGCCACGTCACTGGGCGCAGTGATCCCATCCAGAGTGACCAACCTGTGAGATGTGAAACCGCAGTTACGACCCATTGAAGACAGGAGGAAGCAGAGCAGAAGCTGTTGAAGAACACCTTTAACTCTGCCCGAGGGAAAGAGAATTGATACAAAAATAGCACAGAGGAATGTGGTGTTAAGTGAAATGCACTGCAACAGGGGAAAGGAAGCTCTAATTAGATCGGCCGTAGAGCACGTGCTTTTTCGCTAAGCCCTGCAATGGCAGCTGTGTTGCAGTGTAACAAAAATTTGCACCTTTTTTCTTTTTTTACTTTCTTTATGGGGTATGGGTAAACTCTGAATTAGACGCACCTCTTCATAGAAATTATTCCAAGGAGAGAGATGAAATGAAGGTGCTTTGGATAAACCCCCAAAACTTAGCATTGTCCTATTTGTGTTTGACTGTTTCTTGGTAGCTTAGACCAGATATCCAGCCCAAAATTGAGTCATTAAATCTGAAGCATATTTATTACTACAGCTGTAAGGAATCTGAATTTGGGGTACATGGAGAATACCTTGTAATAACGCAATCTGATCCGTGCGTCAGTCACAGCAAGCTGAATCTGTTGACTCAGATATGAGCAGCGATACCCGCCCCCCTTTTTCCCCATCTCCCCCAGAAGACCCAGTCTGGAAAGTCCACGCCCTCCCTGGGCAGCCAAATGCCCATTTCAAGTCAGGTTGGTTTATGTTTGTTGTTCAAATAGTACATTGAAACTGAATTATCTTCCAGTATTTGTTTGCCATTTCCTTGGGAGAATTGCATCTGCAGTATGCAAATACTATTTTTGAGGGGGTACTTTTTTTTCTCCCTTGTGTTTTATCTGCAGTCAGTGTGCCTTACTGTGTAGGATAAGGTTCAGAATTGAGGGGAAGCTTTCAGCAGTTTAATATTGTATTTTCTAAGATAAATTTATCCTGCGTAATTTTTGAAGTACTGAAGCACATTCTCATGAAAAATTACTTCTAGTTCCTCTGGCCTTAGATCTCTTTAATTATTCCTCAGTTCTAAATCAGGAAGATAAATCTCAGTTCATCAGCCTGAGAAATGGCAGGGTAGTTGTACTGACAATTGCAAAAATAAACCCGTGGCAAAATGTGAAACGGATCTGGCAGCTCATGCTGACTGCAGTTCATCCTGTACGAGTTTCCTCGGTTGCAGCTGTAGAAGATGATGATGAAGGTGGGAAGAGAGCCTGGCTTTGGGCTGCTGCGGAATAACTCCTCACTTCTTGTAGGACCACATAATAAGTCAGGCCATTGACCGTCATCGTGCTCTTCTCTGGCAGTGCACAAAGTCCACCTCTGCAAAACATCTGGGATTGCAGCTGGCTTCTCCTTTCACAGGCAGGACAGAGGCTGAAATGCAGGCTCTTTAAATAAATAAAAGAAAAATAAAAAATTCTGGCAAGATTGCAGTTCTTGCCAGGAAATGAAACAATAATTCTTCCAGGAGGCTGCATGTGCACTGTAGGGACTCAAAAAATACTCGGTTGTTGTTTGCTTCAGAAACTCCTTTCTGCCTGTTGTGCAGCAATTAGTGCCATGGAGCTGCTGTCAGAACAGCTGGATCATTGTGCCTTTGGCGTTTGCTGGTTTGGAGCAAGCAGAGCTGACTTTCTTTTCTTGATTTGTAATAAAAGACTTGACTGCTGTCTTTCCGTAGACCTCAGTTATTGGGGGAGTGTGAAGAACAGCTCTAAGGCTTCATTCCCATCTTGCTCACCAAAATCCACATCCGAGAAGATTAATGCAATTTTGAAAGATTGTTCAGCCCTTTGCATTAGAAAAGCTTTTTAATTATACAACTCAACAAGTGCTGGCAAAATCATCTTCCTCAGAAATCATGTAAGTCCCAACATCGCTAACCTTCCTTCTGACTGCTAGCTGGTGTGGACAGAGTCTAGAAACCCCTTCCTAAGGATGTCTCCGAAGTGCAGCTCTGCATTACCAGCTGTCGTGACCAGTTACCCATCATTTAGGCTCCAGAAATGTTGGCTTCATGTTGAAAACCTTTCCCTGCATCGTTAAGTAGGAAAATCCTGCAGCCCGTAAGGAGAAGATAGGAAAGATGTGTATGAGGCACTTGGCCCTTTATCCATTAACTGTGGCTTTTATGTAAGAGATGAAATATCACAGGATTCCATTCATCTGAAGCTATTCTGAAAGCTGGTTTTGAGGACTTAAAGAGGAAAAAAAAGAAAAAAGACCAACAACAAAAAACCCTTAAAAGCAGCCTTCTGGGAAGAAAAAAGAACTGCCAGTAGTGCAAAGTGAAGAATATACCCGTGCTGGTTTTTAGCCTCTATTTTAAAGGAAGTGATGTGTTGAGCAGGGAGATGCCGTGCTTGATCAGACCAGCTGATAGAGTTTGAAAAACTGGGCTTCAAAACCTGGGCATACTCTCACAGCGAGTCTCTTCATCAAGTTTTTTTTCCCACAGTTTTAAATGAGCACGATTAGTACTGATTTCAGAAAACTACACACTAGTGGTGGAGCTGCCACTAGTTGATGCTTCTGAAACAATCAACTAAAACAAGTCACATACATTTTGAGAGTCAAATATGGTTTGGGCAGTACGGATTGTGTATGGCGTATGATCTGTGCCTCTTAAGAATAACGATTTGGCATTTTAAATCCTTTCCAGTTAACAGGAGGCTCTATACTGCCCTAGAGTATTGCAGGTCTTGGCCATGGAGCATGTTCATAGTGCAGTGTTTTTCTTGGTGCGCACAGGACTGGCTTGTATGAGGGTGTGGTGTTTTCCTGGAGACTGCAAGTAAAAAAAAAAATTACTAATAATCGTATTGTAAAACTGATTCTCTATTCAAGGACTGCTGTGCGTTTTCAAAAAAAAAAAAAAAAGAGTTACTTTAGATTTTTGTTGATGAGTAATTGGGGAGGAAATAATTTTTTATTTTAACTGTTGTTACCTAAATTAGAAAATGGAGCTTTTATCAGTTTCTTGCTACATTGAATGGTCTTGTATAAAGAAATGAAATCACCAGCAAGATTAATGTTTCTGGTCATCCTTGATGACTCTGTATGTGCTTGATAGAACTAAAATGGGACTGGAGCAGGACTGAATATGGAATTTAGAGGGAGGAAATGTTGTCCTTCAGCAGCTGATAGATATATATAGAGAGAGATATATATGCACACATACTCTGTCTCATGTATATGTATATATATATTTAGCAGCAAGTCCAGTATGGGGAATTTTGTTTTCTTTCCTTTTTATTTCAGAGAAGCAAGAGCAGCTTCAACAGGGTAACTTGAAGTCATGAGGGTATTTAACAGTAGTCAGTAAAGAAAAAGCCTGGTGTCTTCACAAAGAAACAGTAGTTCTTTCAGCCAGCAAGTTTGTTTATTGTATGCGATGAAGCCTTGGCGCAGCAAAACTGCTAAGCTCTGTGTGTAACGCATTAATAACGCCCATTCAAGGGTGGAAGATATGCCTGCAAAGGATGATGATCCTTCTCCTAATGTAATGGTCTGCATAAGCTTACTGCAGCGTCATTTACAAATACAAAAGAAAAGCATTCAGACTTTGAATTTATTGTTTTTTTAAAAGGGCATCTCCTTTGCCTGGATATTCCCTTTCTAAGCTCTCCCAGCATCAATTAGGGCTGTTTCTGGTGTGGATTTTCAGCATATCCTAAATGCACTAGCCAGTGCTAGGCAATCCTGTCTGGCTGCTTTTTATCTTTAACTAGAGTGAAAAGGGATTTTTATTTAACGAGAAAGGATTGTCTCTTAAGGTCCGGCTTTTCATGAGAAAGTCAGCAGCCACGTGCGGGACTGCATCAAATGTATAGGCATACTGCAGCTGACGCTGGCGTGGCCGGCGTGGATGGCGGGGTTGAAGGCTGAAGTGGGGAGGACTGACCTGCCTGACGTGGTGCCCGGCTCCTGGGCAAGCCTGTGGTTTGTGTCCCTGGACTGGATACCCCCGGGATACTCTGAGTTTGCCACTGCAGGTCCTGTGGCTCAGTTACACTGCAAAAAGCAGACATAAATTGCACACGTTTTTATGCAAAAGGCACATTTCATGTGCCACCATAGTGTAAGAGAAACCTGAAGCTGAATGCTGGAGATGCTGGGAGCAGGCTGCAGTGGGTTTAGTGCTTACAGAAAATAACTTGCATCCACGCTAAAGCCACATCTTTCCAATTGCAGTGTTTCAGCTCTAATCTGCTCCTTCACAGTGAACATCTAATCAACTTTATAAGAGTAGAAGAGCATGAAGGACTTCTAAAAACAGACTTTGATGGTTTTATCTTCTCTTATTTTCTCGCTGCTGTCGTTTACCTTTTGTCATCTCTCTCTCTCACTCTTTCTTAAAACTTATAGAGAGAGTGAGTTCAGGCAATTTGAAGAATAGCATTAAAAAATGCTGCCAAATTTAAGCCCCGTCTCCCCAGCCCTTGTTATAGTCTCTGAATCTTGCTTAGTTTTTGACTGCGACACAATCTTGTAAAGATTTTTACATGGCCGTTAGGCATTGTCTGGAAAAAGGTGTTTCTCTTAGTTTTGAAATTTTCTGCCTTTCAGTTTTGTTGAGCTGTTACATCTTGTGTTGGGTGGCAAGGAGGAAGGATTCAAAGTCCAGTGCCATGAGCTACTCTAGAGAGCGGTATCAAAATATTTACCCATTTCACAGCAAAGAATTAATGTCAGCTTCACAGGCAGTCTTTGAAGAAGTCACTTAATGAATTAGTTCAATTTAAAATAATAATCTTGTTATGGTAATTGACCAAAAACTAAAGAAAAAAAAGCAGTGTCAGATACAGCGTGATTTCAATTGGCAAATGGTTAATGTGAATTTTGGAAACGGTTATCAGAACAAGAACAGAGCTGGTGATCTGCAAAGACTGTTTTTAAGTTTCCTGTTCATAATTGGGAAGATTATTTCACGCAGCGGAGTTTTCATTCCTTTGTTTTCTAATATTCTGTAAATTACTTGGCTAGAAAGGGGTCTGACATGGTAGAATAGTGGGTAAATTCAGATGCAAGTGAGCCAGATTTATTTTGTTTAAACACATTTTCTCCTATCTTCCAATCATCACTGATTGCGGGGGGGGAAGATCGCTGCAGCTCTGTGGCCAGTGTTAACTCTAGTCTTTCTCCTCTGCCATGGTCAGGAGGCATTTCCCATCGAACCGTGCAGCACCCATCATGAAATTCGATTTTAGAAGTATCTGTAACTATTGGGCAGCTGTGGAAAAAGTGTTGCTTAAAAACCGATCACCGAAATGATTGCTGTAAATGGCACATCTTGGTAGGAAGTGCTGAGTGTGAGGTGATGCTTGAGGCCGTGGCATTTGGAAAGAAATACCTTCAAAATCAGGCTGGTTGTACCCTTCGTGCTTCATACTGGCTTGCTTTTTTTTCCTGTAACACCGTGGGCATCACCGCTTGTAGCTCTGCCCCGCAGAAGTAGCCCAGTCATCTGGAGGTGTGCGCTCGGGCAGCGGTGGGGTGATCCATGTACTTCAGTTGAAAAATGGAATAAAAAATAACTTGCACTGTATTATCTGCCAGTTTCCGAGACGGAGAGATAAAGTTTCTAGCTGCAGTTTTCTGCTCCAACCATGCTTATTCGTGTTGTGATGGCACCTTCAGCAGAGACCAATAAATGATTCCTATTTAATCTGGCATTGTAAAGTAAACTATAATCTCCCATGAGCAAGTAACATTGGAATAGTAAAGTTATCTTCTTTAGTTCAGATAACATTTTTCTGATTTATTTGTGTATTTTTTGCTGGTCTGTTGAAAGTTTAATTTTTCTGCCACAAATTCTAGCTTTGTGAACAGATAAATGTGAATGTCCAAACTAAGTAGCTCTAAAATAATTGAAGAGGAGATTGTGGGCTTCAGCATGAAATGCACTATTGAGCTGTCCCTTACGTAGCAGGAAATGTTGACTCTCTCTGTCAAGCCTTACACACATGCGATTAAGTGTGTTTTATGATTGGGAGAATGTAGATCAGACATAAGAAGAACCAGTGTCTCCATTTTCCATGAGGTTTTTTTTTTTATTTGTGAAAATCAACAGGAGACCAAACTGAGCAAATACCGATGGGGCATGAGAACAAGTTACCAAACACTTCTTTACTCCTTGCTAGGGGAAATGAGACTTGGTTCATCTTAGCCGTGTTGACTCAGTGTAGTTACAACTCTCTGTATTTTGTTTAAAAAAACAAAAAATACAATAACCAGAGTATTAGATCTGAAAGCCAGGTGTGATGTAATTGTTTTGCTTTCTCATGGCAGCCACCAGCTCAGCCCACTTAGAAGATTTGGCTTACCTGGATGAGCAGAGACACACTCCCCTGCGGACCTCCCTCCGAATGCCGCGGCAGAGCGTGGCCGGCGCCCGCACGCAGCAGGACCTGCGAGGTAGGAGCGCGCTGGAGGCTTCGGGGCTTGCATCTCCCAGGGCTCCCTGGGGTGGGAGCTTGCACTGCGGCCGCTTCATCCACATCCTCCTGAAAATGCTGGAGCAAGACTGGTTTACGTACAGGTATTAAGCGCTGCCTCTCCATGAGGATGTGAACTTTGGTGGCATGGCCAGATGGGAGGGAAAAGAAAATAAATGAAGTAATGAACAAAGTACTCCTGCCTTCTGTCTGGCGGTAGTGAGCTGGATGGTGCCCCACTGCTCCGTGATGGGGAAGTGCCACCAGTGTAATGTTTTGAGGTTGCTTTTCTAGGCTGACTTAAATGTCTGGTTTGCCAGAAGCACACTGTATGTAGCCGTGGTGTAAAGATGGATTTTAAAGGAATCATATTACCGAATTGGTCCAAAGTCTGAGCAGCCTCGTTTTTCAGGAACACATGTTCAAATCAGCAAACTGTACGTTAAAACCAGCATGTGGCATTGCGGCCCCCGCGCCACCTTGCAGAGCCGCTCTGCGCCCCGAGGCAGGGTGATTGCCATCTGCTCCGTGTTCAGCTTGCCGAGGGTGCTGAGCCCGACAGCCGTGTCCAGGGTGATGGGACGGGCTGCGTGTGCCTACGAACAGCCTGGGACTGAGCCCGTACATCCACCCCTATATCACATAAGGGTATTCCTGCAAAAGATACCTAAATTCCTCTCTGCGATTGCTCCCCTGCCAGCCCTCTGTCAGTGTCTGAGCACTGCAGGGCTAATACTTCGATAGTTCGTAAAAAAAAAAGAAGAGAAACTTTGATGGACTACTGTTTTGTTTTCTTCTTTTTTCAAAGAAAAGCAAAGGATTACAGCCCCTGCTTCGCAGTTTGCTGCGTACCGGTAGGGAAGGAGCCAAGCGCAGTGTATGGGGCCACCATCCCGTCGCATCCCTCTTACGGGCACTCACAATGCCGGTATTCAGGCAGCCCTTTGACTTCTGAAAGGCCTTTTGAGAGGGGAAATTCTTGTGGTTCTTCCTGGCAAATTCCACAAAAAAGACGTTAGCAATGAGAAGAGAAGCCAGGGCTGACGTTTTAGTATTTTGTTCATTTCCAGGCAACTCCCAGCTAGATTCACCCCGTGTCCTTGGGGTTTCAGCCCACCCTACAGCTTCCATCCCCCTTCTAATCTGAGCACGGTCTTTGGCTGCATCCTCAAGCGATCACCTTGACAGCCCTGTATCTGCAGCAAGTCGCCAGGTTAATGCTTCATCCCCATCATTTGCCATTGTGCAGATGAGTAAATGGCCTTTTTCTGGTCGTTGCTGTGCCATGAGACTAGTTTGTTCTCCCTTGTACATAGGGAGAGGGGTTTCTCTTGGCAGTACCTGAAGCTTTTTTTTCCCCTGGGTTTTTTTTGAGCAAGTGCCCACCATCCTCGGGTAAGGAAATCAGGAGCCAGAGGGTGGCAGGTTGGGTTTTCGCTCAGCGCCGCGAGCACGACCTGTTACAGCCTGGCTGGGATTTCTACCAAATACACAAGCCCTCAACTGGAAGAAAAAAAGTGGTTTTGTGTCACTTTGGATTGCAGTCTGTAATGAAATCATACTGGCTGGTAAGGCAGTTATAAAAATGTATTAGGCAGTAAGTGAAGAAAGCAAAGTTTGACAGACAAAATTTCCATATGTTCGAACAGAGTAGCTTGCCAAGGCTTCATAATTTGCGGTGATTGCATCCAAAACATTAAACTTTATTGTAGGAACAGGATCAAGTTGTTTTCCAGACACACTTAAAAAAACCCTGTAGCACTACATATTTTCTTTCTTCTTTTTGTTCTTTTTTTTGCCTTTTTTTGTGAAGGTTGCATGAGAATAGCAACAGTGTTTCAAATTTTTGGAATTTGCTTCTGATCCTAGTGGAGGTGCCCTGCTATTTTTAAAAAGAGGGGGAGAAGAAGAGGATGTGCAAAAACCAAACCACCACTATTTGGAAATATTTTCATTTCATTGAATATGTGAGGGGTTTTTTTCCCCCAAAATACTACATGTTCCATATATTACTGTGAAGTTGCATTGATCTGGGCTGTTATAATCACCAGCTCTTTGTTCCAACTGGAAATCCTAAACTTGGGTTTAACTTTAACTCTAGTCTTGGCGCTGGGCTGAAATAGCGAAGCAATTCCTGGCCCTGTATCAGGGGGACACGTTACAGCCCACTGATTTGTTCCCAGTGTTCAAGAATCCCAGTACAGAGAAACTCAAGGGGAGACCGTCCCTGCTATTTTTTGTTAAATCAGTTATTTTAACCAGAGGAGTAATGTAGCAATCCCGACGGCTACGAGCATGACAAGTATTCGTACCAGCAGCAGGTTTTTAATAGGATGGTGAACACAATTTTTGCTTTTGCTATTTTCAGCCAGCGGGATTTGAAGCTGTTCAGGGTCGCAGTAACCCAGGGTACAAGATGATGGCTGGGATGTACCGCGGAGCAGGAACCAGATGGCAACCAAATTATATGGTATTAGAACCCCCCGACTGTTGCCGTCATGATTTTTTTTTTCTCCAAAAAGCAAATGTCAGTGCTGATGGAGAGTGTGAAGAGCTGTGGTGTTTAGGTGAGGTCTGGAGTGGAGGAGAGGATGGGTCAGACTCCACCAATATATTGTTTACCAGTATAAGCAATGTGGCAGTAGCATGTATTCCTTAAACTCTCTTTTATAATTTTCTGAGGTTTTTTTTCCTCATGGTATGTGTTTAATACTGTCACCTTTTGGGTACGAGGGTTTCACGCACTTCTTAAAAACGCTAAATAGTTTAGCCTTTTTAGGCACACGGTCTGTGAAAAATAGGCACTGGTTTCATCCTGATGGATGTGTACGTTTAAGACTAGACTTGAAAGAAGTTGCAGTCTAAAGCAAGAAAAGGAAGTAAACTCAGACATTTGGCTAATTTATGGGTTCTTATTTAACAAAGGACACAGCAGATGCTGACTGATACTGTGTTAGTCAGAACTGCATTTCATTGTAATAAATATTAAAGTGCTTCTCACCTGGGCTTCTTCTCAACATATTGGTAGTATCCAGGCTATGCAGCTTAGCCCTGTAAGGGCTTTCTTCGGGCAGCAGGATGTATCTTCCACCAGCGGGTACTAAAATGGCAACAAAACGTGTCTACAACAAAACGTAAAACAACTAATGAGCTGTGGATGCTGATTGCCAACGTAGCAGAGAAAAAATTCCTATTTGAAGAGAGGGGAGTCTGTAAAACAAATAATTTCTGAACAGGCATTTTAGAGTCTTGGAACAACTAAAAGAACTAAAAAATCACTTTATATAGCAGAGGGTGACGTACGTGGTAAAGCAGGATGGGCCTTTCTCTGACTTTGCTCCTGCATGTTTTCAGCCCAGTGGCTTTTTTTCAACATAATACAACCAGTTTTGGTTTGATTGAATTGAAGTTTTCAGCCACAAAAAAGAGCCAGGATGGGTATGGTAGGCAGTGTTTCAGCTTGGGATTTGAATTTATTTCTTGGGCTCTACGGAAGTTTGCACAGTATTTCATCAACTCTCATGAAAATTTTACGCTACCAGACCTCGTTCTGCCCCACTCCACACACTGATTTCCAGGAAAAGTATGGGTCTAATTTATGTTAAGATATTATCGGGAGTTCTGGGTATTTCCGTGGTACTCTGGCTTAAGTTCTATAAAATGCCTCATTAAAAAGGAATATAAAACCAAGCAAGTGTTTGACAAATTTTCAAGGATGGGAAGGCAGCTTATTCACATACTTTGGTTTCCACAAGTACTAAAGTCAAGCGGCTAATAGGGTTCATCCAAAACGTGTGCACACATCCTCACCTGATGCTTCTGAACCTTCTTACCCTGTTTTTCAGAGCCCTTTCCATTAGCTTATCCTTTAATTAATTTCTGCCCCAAGTGTTGAAGCTCCAATGCAGCCTTCCTTCTCTCTGGTTCTCCTTTCCTTGTGATGTGGGGTTTTTTCCCAAGTCTTTGAAAAGAGTTAAAGAATCTCCGCAGGGCTCCGGGGTCTTCCCCTGGGTGTGTGCCTTGCCTGCCTGTGCCTGGGGACTGCTGGCTGCTGAGGGTTGTAAAATAAATAGTAAAAGGGAAGGATTTTGGGGTGGTTCAGCAGACAGTATCGGGAAATAATGAGGATCTGGCACATGGCTTACAATTAGGCAATGGCAGTCTTAAATTATTCATAAACGTTTTTGACAGTCCAGCTAGGAAAATGTTGATGCTGCATTTATCTTCGAAAGACGGCATGGTGAAATAAAATGTCTTCCGCTGGCACGTAGAGGTGACTTTGGTGGCTAGTGGGACAACAAGCATGTTCTCAGCACTCATGTCCAAACCAGTGTGGCACTGAGTGTTTTCTTAATGGCGAGATGCTTACCAGCATCCCCTGCCCTCCAGGAGCCCTGAGGTTACAAAGCCTGAAGTCATGAAACATCCCACGGGGCTGGCAGGAGAGGAGGTTTGCTTTGTTCTTGTCAGTGACTGGTGGTGTTGGAAGGTCTGGAGGGGCAGGAAGGTTGGATGTAGGCGGGTAAGTGGGTATGTCTCTTTGCAGGGTTTTGTTAAGCCTTTTTTAGGACAGGATATGCTATTCCCAGGTGACAGCCAAGATGGGTATATTCACATCCACTTGGATAAAGACCAGTCTTTAGGATATTCTTTTTCTGTTCGGGATGTTGTGGTCAAAGGTGTAGGCGTCACACAGCCTGAAAGCCATCTACACCTCTGAAAAGAAACCCAAGATTGGAGTCCGGGTCTCCACCATGTAAAGCAGGAGCTTATTGGATCCCATAGCTTTTATATTTAATCAGTCTTGCCTCTGCACTAGCCCCTGAGACCATTTGGTACCTGTTAGACTTCTGGCTTTCGGAAGAGCATTATTGTACATTTTCACTCGCTAACACGACATACCCCGCATATACATGCACGCACAAGTAAAGTAAAGCTGTAGCTTATCAAGCACAAATCTTAGCTTGATGTTTTCCAAATGGAGTCTTTTGATTTTTTTTTTCAATTTTTTATTTAATTTTCTATATATAGTGTTGGTGGCAGAATGCAAACAAAAAATTTTCCCCCATCAAGTGCACTGCTGGAACGCCTGATTTGCATCAGTCGGACCGCTACAGCTGGTTATCTCTGCCATGTCCATGTGCTATTGCTCGTGCAATATGCCATTCGCCGGTGGGAAGCCCATCGGTCCCACTGACGCCGAGAGCCAGGCTAGTGCTGCCGCAGCCAGGAGCTGTGATGGGGACATGGGGCCACGTGGCCCTGGGGCTGCCTCGGCACCGCCGGCTGCAGCAGCCCCGCTGCCTCGTCCCCTCCCACCGCCAGCGATTTTGCTTCTCCAGCATCTTCCTGTGCCAGCACATCCTGCTCCGCTCGCGTGACAGACCCCAGCAAGGGGAATCAAACGAGCTGCTTGTGAGCTCATGCAATTCAAAAGGCATCTCCACCCTAGGATAAATTTAAAGCACATTCATCATTTTCAAGTGGGAATAAAAATACGGCTCCTGTCTGCAGCATTTTCTGTATCAGTTAAAAAAAGGAAATTCAAAATACCTAACATTTTTAAATACAAGCCGTTTTCCTTGGGTATATCTGATGTAACATTAAATCGCATCCCCTTTATCAGGTCTGCTTTAATGGATCAGCATCCTGACCAGGTCTGTGAAGGATTTCAAGGTGATTTGAGCCATGGGCATCAGTTCAGCGGTTCCCCAGGGGGAGGGTCCCAGTGCAGTGCCGGAGTCAGGGCACAGGGCAGAGGCAGCAGAGCCTTGGGGCCGGGGGGAGCAGCTCTTCTGCTGCTGGACTGGTTCAGAGGGAGGGAGGGAGGTTGGGGGGACTGGGAGGGAGCAGGCGCTGGTGTGGTTTGTAGCCTCCAGCGGGATTCATTGCGCAGCCTGGGAGTGGAGCACATCTCGAAGTGCTGAGCTTGATGCAGCAGCACACTGGTCTGTTAAAAAAACGTGTCTGTATTTACAGGAAGATCTTCAGGGTGGTAGCGGATCTAGAACTTCTTCCTATGTAGCTAAAGCATCCCACTGTTGTAATTTGATAAACTATTTTCAATGAGTTCAGTTCAAAGCTTGGTGCAGTAGCGTTATCTGTACCCTGAGGGCCTTCGGGCCAAACCGGGAGGTCTACGTGGGGATTAAACCACCACCCGCATGTCCACAGCGGAGGGTGAGTGCGTGAAGAAATGGCAGATGTCAGCAGTTGGTGTATGATGTTTGTGCTTTTTTAAATGTCTGAGGGCTTTTAAAATTTCAAAGAAACCAAACCATCTTCACTGGAGGCAGCTAATGTAAATGGTGGCAGTGTGATTGCGCCAAGAGATAACACTGAGCAAACCGATAGGTTTTTTTTTTACTTAAATCCTTCTGCAGCCCTGCTCGGGGAACTCCTCCTCTGTGGCTTCATGGGATTTCTTTTAAAGTACGCTATGAAGACGTCTAGATTTTGTATGGTTGTTTTCAGTTGCAGCGTGCCATGTGATCTCAAAACAAATTGCATTCAACTTCTGTGTTCCACAGCTCAAGTTTTCCACAGCTCACCACATCAGCTTAAATATATGTGTTGAATGTTGAGTACAACGCATGTGTTGCAGTAGGAAGGTGTGTTCAGAGCTGCCATACCAGGTCCAGGTCTGAAGTCGTGTCCCGTGGACGTAGCTCCATCCACATCACTTAGCCCTGACTTGAAGGAATTGCGTTCTAACGTTCAAAGTTTGCAGCTAAAACACGCAATGTGACTAACCTCCCCCTGAGTGGGAATCACCTGCTGTCTTTGTGGCCACCTTCTGGAAGTTTTTAATTAAGAAACCATTTTGGTGTTGAAGTGGGAAGATCCAGCAACTGTCTCTGCCAGCACAAAGTGCTTCAGTCACTTTTAAATATTTTTTTTTTATAGATTTATGTGTGTCATCGCCCAATTACAGATCTCACAGGCAGAACGCATCGTATGAGTTGGTCTTTCCAGTGTCATCTTTGCACTGGATCTGTGCATAGTTGTTACTCTTTTTAGGTGTGTGTTCCCTAGATAGCTTGTGCCAAATGGAAAGAATGGCAAATACCCTCTCCCTCCACCTCCAAATGTTCCTGAAAAGGTTTCAAGGTTAGTTTGGGTTTAGTTGTACATTTTATTATAATCTAACATGTAAAAAAATGGGAAAAGTAACACGATCGATATCCATGGGTTTAGGTGTTAGCGTTGCACCAGCATACGTGACCAGTTGGGAAGGTATTTCTTGCGCTCCTTGTTAACTTTACGTTGCTTGCCACACTGCTTTTCCTTGTGAAAAGAGAAAATGTTTTAATTGCCGTACAGGAAAATCCCATCAGCAATCTAATTTTATTTATATACTTTAGAAGAGTTGAAATAACTTTGCTTAGATTGATTTAACGCTTGTAAGTGCTAAGATTTTTTTCTTGTACTCATTAGGTTGAACAGGTGAACAGACATATTATATATCTATGTATTAAACAGATGTATAGTGCTGTGTCACAGGGGTGGCGGCCTTGGAAAGCGTACCGTTCTGGTGGCAGGGCCTTTGGTTATGGTGACTTTAAGCAAGAAATTTCATTTCTCCAGCTACACTTTTCCTAGCTGTAAATTACTTCTTCCTGTAAAATTCTCTGAACTCCTTCAGTGGAAAATGCTGTGAATGAGCCAGATGCTTTTGACAACAAACCTGTGGGCAATAAACAAGCCTGTCTTTTTCTCACCTTTTGCAATGAAAAGATTTCTAAGGAAGATGAAACGGCAATTTCTGAACTATAGTTTTACTGTTAGCATTAATGTTTATGTTCTTTCCCTTTGTTTCTTCTATATAGTACGCTTTGCACCTTATAGACCTCCCGACATCTCTCTGAAACCACTGCTCTTCGAGGTGCCCAGCATCACCACCGAGTCCGTCTTCGTTGGCCGGGACTGGGTGTTCCACGAGATAGATGCACAGCTGCAGAGTTCAAACGCCAGCGTCAACCGAGGTGTAGTGATCGTTGGGAACATCGGGTTTGGAAAAACCGCCATCATCTCCAGACTGGTTGCGCTCAGCTGCCATGGCACACGTATGAGACAGATTGCTTCTGATAGCCCGCATGCCTCTCCGAAACGTAAGTACAGCAGTACACAGATCTTCAAAAATCAGAGACCTTTTCCATCAGCTTTTATAATGGTTTTGGCTGAAAAGATCCCATTCCTTTTCGGGCCCAAGAATTCAGCTTAGTCATTGTTGCCAAGCAAAGGAAGCACCCGTCAGCAATATTTATACTGCTCCTATTCCACATCTGCTTTTTGGAGAGTCAAAATAGTCTGTCTCTTTTTTTCTCTGACTTAGAAACATCACAGATTTTCTCTGATTGGGAAGACTCCAGTTTTAATTGCCAATATTCTGTTATTACGAATCCATGCCGGTGCAGTCTCCTTCCCATATGGTTTGTTTATCTCAGTTTATCATGGTATAAATGTTTAGGGTGGGTCGCAAGCCCATGTGGGCTTGGCACCCAGGATTGCTCTACCTCTTGTGGTCCCATCCAGTTCACATCACTCTGTGCTGACATGTTTGCAGGTGGGGATGACAACATTTTAAAATCATTCAGCTCTCAGTGAGTGAGTCAGACAGGACTAAAAATACTGGGTTAGGTACCTAAAGGTATCTTTAAGGATCTAGGTCACTGTATCTCAGTGAAACTGTAGTTAAATCTGTTTACTGGAATGCAGTACTCTTAGCCATGTTGAAATATCTGAAATGTCACCAAACGCTGGCATGTTGGATAGTGTCACTTGTCAGAGCTAAATGAACAATGCATAGTGAAAGGCAGGGCTTGTTTCTGTATTTTAACTGCAGCTCTGCAGTTCACCAACTGTATGTCTCCCCAGTCTGCTTAGAGGGATTGTGGAGATGAAAGAGACGACTGAACTTAACTGTTTCTAGACTAAAACCTTGGGTATTTCAAATGAGAAGATGCCCTGCATCTTTCATGCACAAAGGATAAAGATCCTTGGTCACTCTTAACACGCTGTTGTTTACTTCGCACTCTGGTTTGTCCATGAAGTTGAAAGCCGAATGATTTATTAGTGTTAGTTATCGGGATGAATCTGGGATTCAGAATGAGTCAGCTAATTTGACTTTATTTCCTAAAGAGCTCACAAGTCCTAGTCTAGCTATAGAAGATGATAATTATTCTGCAAGTTTCTTTGATTTCTTTTTTTTTCACATGCTGAAAAATGTATATCTATCATGCTTAGTAAAATCTGTGTTGAATAATAAATGCTGATCAAGTGACCTGAGTATACGACACCAGTTGTGCTGTCAGCATTAGTAAACTGGTGTAAATACAACCTCATACTCTTAATTCCCGTCTCAGAAAAATAGTACAGGTGAAGGTGGTGTTGCATGCTCAAAATCAAGAATGTGCATCATTGCTAACACATTCAGAGTTCAATTATGTAGGCAGTAGTCATCCTCCGTTGTTTACCATTAAATGGGTCATTGTTTGCATTATGATTTCAAGTCAAGCTCAGGCATGCATTGCAGCAATCCATTCAGAAAAATCCTCTGCTAGTACAGACTGCACTTGAGAGGACTTGCTTTTAAAACGTTCCTAAAATAAAGAAATCAGTAATTGGACATCATCAAGTACGGCATGTCTTAGCATCATTGAAAAATACTCTGTATGAGTACTGATGAGTGAAAATACGAGTGGTTTGAAAATGTTACCCACAAAGGCTGGGTGAATGGACTGTTGCAGCAATCTACTGTTAAAGCCAAATTCTGCTTTGCCAAGCAGAAGAAACTTCTAAAATGCAGTAGAAAGCAGTTAAACTTGACAGAGATGATTCTGGTGTAATTCATTATTAGCTTGCAAGCCTTTGCCAGATCCTGGTGCTACTCCTGCTTCTCGCTCTCTGATTACATTAATGGGCTTCAGATGGATACGTTAGCTGTGGCTCTCCATTTATTTATGTTATAAAATAAGCACATAATTCCGAAAAATAGGCTGTCTCCATTTGAAGAAGGACTTGGAACCAAATTAACCAGCAATTGTTCATAACGAGGGAAGATCTATTAGCAGAACCGCAGAGTAGGAGAGCACTGCACTAAAATGTACCAAACTTGGAAGATGGAGCATACCTTCGAGAGTGCACAGTTCGCTCAATTGTAGTGATTGCTTTAAAGTCAGTGAAATTACAGTGGAGAAGACGAATAAGACAAGCTCAGTGCTTTATCTTAGTGGTCCTTCCCAAAAGTGCAGCTTCCAAAAGAAGTGTCTTCGGGAGCCTTTGGCCTGGCTGGATGGTGTCACTGTCTCTTACTGCCTGAAATCCTAACCAGAGTATTTGTGGAAGGTATTTTAGCTGCCATGCATGACCTGCTAGAAAAGAGCAGCTGCCTCGTCTGTAATAATAATGTCGGTCTTGCTTGTCCTGTAGCAATTCATAACCTCTTTCCTTGGGACAGATGTGGATGCAAACCGAGAGCTGCCCTTAACCCAGCCGCCTTCTGCTCACTCGTCAATCACCAGCGGGAGCTGCCCGGGGACTCCTGAAATGCGCCGGCGCCAGGAAGAGGCCATGCGGAGACTTGCTTCACAGGTACGGAAACATTTGTTGTGGGGGTTTTGTGATCCTTGGGAAAATGTCAATTTTGGTGGAACCTGTTGGAAGGTCTCCTGCCTTACATCACTTGCTGCACTGGAAAGTGTGTGCGTTCAAACACTTCCTGGGAGAGTCTAGAGAAAAACTTCTGGAACAAGTTTTATTACCCTACGAATTTTATTTCTGTAAAATGAAATACTCGTTACATCAAATACACTCGCCTTCTACTCTGAGAGTTTGTCTTTCGCAGCCATCGTACATTATCCTTACAAATGTTATGATATGACATAGTTATGAGAATAATTGTTATTTTTCTTCAGCAGTAAAACCAGAATTGCCACGTGTTTGAGCAGTGTTCCATTTTGAAAAGAGCAGGTATCATACGGTGGGTAAAGGTGCAGTCTGTGAGGGTTACTGCTGTGTGTGCACTTAGGCATTTTTTGGAAAAGTCTACAAAACAGATCATAGCCTCTTGAGCAATACACAAATCGTTTGCTGGTATGGCAAGAGTGGATTGTATATAATGCTATCACTTACTGCAGGTGAGATTTACAGCTTGAATTTTATTGTGTTACCTACTTTTGTGGTGGGAAGGTGCCATTATATTGCTTTGAAATCCGAGGAGCTTGCTCCTCCTACACCTTTTGAGAGGATGTGAGCAGTTAATGCTTTCCTGTTGCCTGCTCCCACTTTGGAGAGGAAAATGTCAAGCAAAGTCTTTGTTCTAAATTATTACCAGGACGTATTTTGCTTGGCTTTTTGTGCCAGATACTGTCTTGTCCTGTCTGCTTTTCTGCTGCACCCCAATGGCAAGGCAGAAAGCGTGCGGTATCTGTGTAAATAAATATTAAGACTTGTTATTCTCCTCTTGCACGTGCAGTTCTTGAAAGGAACGCAATGGCCAGGTCTGTTTTTGTTCAGGACACATTAGTCATCATATTCCTTGCAAATCTTAAGCATTACAGACTACCAGAAAGCCAGTGAAGTGTGCTCTCTCTGCTTAAAATACCTCATCTATCTCGACTTTCTTCCCCTGAGTGCTTAAGTAATTCTGCTGGATACATAATTGATAAATGGATACAGTTTTAGCTTCAGTTTCCTCCCGGAAAAGGTAAGGGATGGGACTCTTTCAAACAGTCTTTCACATCCACTGCATAGATCATGCAGTGAAGCTTTTTTGCATCTCTCATCACTGGAGAAAAGAGCAAGAAACAATCTTTATAGCCAAAAATAAGGTAAAAATAGGTTGTTATACCTTGGCCGCAGACTCCTTTAGGAAAGGGTTTTAAAGCCCTGCTCATCCTCTAGCCAAAATTTTTTTTCAAAACAAATCCTGTGTTTTGCTGTCAGAACATAACGAATGCGTTAGGAAGACATACTACCTCTTGTGCTAGCAGCAGGATTACAGACTTTTAGTATGATTGTTAACCTCCCAGTAAATCTTGACTACTGTAAATAACTGTCACCGGCTTCCAAACGTTAGGCCTTCATGAAAAGATCAATGCCAAGGCTGATGAGTTGACCTTAGAGTACTTGGAATTGCTTCTTCTACCCGAATAGCTGACACAGCGTGCGGAACTTCTGAAAAGCTTCATAGTGTTTAGCAAACAGTTCCTGGGATGAGTCAGAGCAGCAGCGGCACGGCTTGATTCAGCATTCGGAGACCTTGGGTCTATTCCCAGCTTTGCCGTTAGCCTTGTTGGGATCCTTGGAGACCCGCATCTCATCTGCCTGCCTCCGTTTCCCTGCCTATTAAAAGAAAAGTGATCCACGCAGCTAATGGTCCTTTGATACCTGATGCTGGAAGGAATACGTAACTAGCTGTTACTTGGTTTTCTCAGTTCAGAAGAGCAGTTGTCTTCCAGGTAGTGCTGCAGTGTGTCGCTGGATGAAGCCATGTGTTGAAGTAAAGCACAAGCTTATATTCTGATTCAGAGCTTCATTTCCTACCACAAAGGGAAATTTTTCTGAAAGTACAGGAGGTTTTTGGTTCTTTTTTTTTTAGCTCCATGTTCCTGCTGATGATTCTTTATCGTAAACAACAATTCTGTTTTTACTGCATCAGAGCCTTTTCCAGAACTGCTGCGCAGCACGCTACAAACAGTAAGTTTGATGGATTATCAACCCTCAGGAAGGGAAATAAAGGCAAATAAAATGGTTTAGGATGTTTGTCAAATTGATAGCTGGAAGTCGTGTGCCTAGTGCACTCTTAGTAACCTCCTGAGTAGTACAACTCAGCATCACCGCTGATGAATACTTGCTGTCAACAGCGGATAAATTGATTTGCTTAGAAAGAACCATGCCGTATGATGTCCTCCTAGATAAAACAAACACTGACTATTCCACCCCAGCTGTGGTTTTTGAAGTCTCTGAGTGACACTGGGAGAAAAAGGATTACTGACCTGGCAACAGAATTGAAAATCCATTAAAATAACAGTGTCGAACTCTTTGTTCTGTGTGCGATTGCCTCATTTAGAAACTCGATCACACGCATCTAACTTGCCTTTGAGAGATCATGAGAATTTGTTGTTCGTTAAGAGGCTTTGAAGATGCTGAACTCAAAACAGAGCAAATAACGCTGAATGTCTTGGTTAAAATAATTTAGCTGCCGATCTGAATATCTGATGCCACATTCTCCAACAGGCTTTCTTGGGGACAGTTTAGGAAAATCCTTCATATAGATAAGCTAAAGGGTCTCCAAAGTCTAATCTAAAAAAGAAAAGAAGGGAAAAAAAAAAAAGTGGAATGTCCTTTGGTGCAGGAGTTGGGGAGAGAAGAGCAGCATATTCCTGTATCAGTAGCTGTGGAATAAAAACAGAATTGCTGATGGCCTACTTGAAACAGTTTTTGTTCAGCTGGCTGAAGAAAAAAAGAGCCTGAGGAAGTGAAGGAAAGACTGACCTGTCCGTAGGTTAGTCTGGTTGGAAAAGTATTTCTCAGACATGCGTGTTTTGTAGTTGCATTAAGACTAGAGTCAGAACTGAAGTAGGGAAGAAAGTGTTGACAGTGATGGACAACCACAATTGTCAGGAATATTTTAGGAGATACATGAAATGTATGTGAGGAGGTGGATAAAGCTATGTGCAGATGTTCCACCTCTGCTTGCACTGAGCAGAGCAAGATGTTTTCAGGTTGTGCTGTGGTCATTGTGCTAGAGAAATGCAGATCATTATGAAAATGGATTAATAATATGCAAGCAGGCTTAAGTAGTGGTTGGCACAGGCTCCAGAATGCTAGTGGGAAGCATGCCGTCCCTCTCACCCACTCCGTTCCTTCTGAAAATATCACTTATCCCAAAACTCAGAAGTTGCGTGTTTATGATGACAGAAACGAAAGGTGAACAGTTGCTTTTCCTCCTCTGGATTATTCAGGGTTGTACTTTTCTGCCTGTTTTTCATGCAGTAAGTTCTTGGGGGCAAGGGTTGCTTTTAGTTCTTGTTGTCAGAGATGAACAAATCATTAATTTTAGAAATAAGTAACCAAAGACTGCCTAGCAGGAGCTCCGCTCAGTCTTGCCATGCTGGAAAAGAGCATTATTTTGTTGTATTCTTAGGGAGCAGTTTGAAGTCGTCCATGATTTCTAGTTCAGTGTTCATCAGCAAATTAATGGAGAAGAAAAATTCTTAGAAATGAGGCAGTTTAGAAAAACAGTATCACATGTGCGGTTTTGTCCTCAAAAACTGTGCCACGAAAACTGTATCCAACTGGTTTAGGAGTGACCTGAAATTATCCTCGCCAGTGGCTCCTAGGAGGAGAAAAACATCAAAACCAGAGGGCAGAATTCCCTTCCTCCCAAACCCTGCTGGGCAGCTGTTGAGGTTTCTCATATCGCAGTCCCTCTCTTTGGTCAGAAATGGAGTCTTTTGCCATACGAGTACCGATCATGGTAGGAAGGGCTGGATACTTGTCAGGATTTGCAGTAGTTTCCTCTGAAAGAATGAGAAAACAAGGAGCTTAACATTGAGATTGCTGTGTTCATTTCGTCATTTCTCTTCCCGACAGCCCATCTTACTCAGATTTTGGAAGTGGAAGCAGGGTGATTCTGCCTTGAGAGAGTAGTGGAAAAAATACTGGAAGTACAATAATGCCTTTGTATAATTTAGCTGGACCATCACCCCAGTCTGCTCTGGTTGTCCTGTTCCAGTTCCTAGTGATCATTTTGGGTATGTCAGGGGAGAGTATCTTTAAAAGGGAAAGTTCAAAGTCTTGCTGTCACACCAGGGTCACGTTCAGGGTTGTGGTTGGCATTGTGTAGGTGGGGATAAAGGAGCGTGCCAGGAAACTTGACGTATCAAGAGGTAAATGCCTTGCCTTCCATTTCCTTGCAAGGAAAATATTAAGTATATGGCAATGTTAATAACTTCTTAGCAGAGATTTCTGTGAATGAATTTCCTAATTTTAAAGCTAACATTAATCCTCTTGCTGGGAAATGAGCTGGCACAATCCCCCTTTTTCCCTTTCACTCACGGGCTTCTCCTGCCTCCGAGGAGGAGCTGAGGCAGTGGCTCGAGATGGACTTCCCACTGGTCATGGTGGGGAGTGTGGGGATTGTGTGTCGGACCGCAGCTCTCAGCAGGGGACTTCGGAACGGTCCTTCCTGGGGAGGTTTCTCTGCAACTTTTCTTCCATCCCCTGTCTCGGCAGGGGTTTGTACCATAGCATGGGGTAGAGAGACGCAGGGAAGGAGGACAAGAGCGATTGTCTGGCCAGATCTGGCAAACTCTCAAAAGTCATGAATAAAACTACTCACATTGCAACACCCATCTTGACACTTGCAAATAAAACATAAGCATTTCTGGCAAAACTGCTTGGTTAGTCTTTTGTTTTAATATATATGCGTGTATTATGGAAATAAGTTTGCAGGACTGCTGAATTTATTTCAAGTCTGCCCTCCGACAGTGAGCAGGCTGCCAGTTTTTCTGCAATGCCAACAAGCCAAGCTAGACTTGGCTCCTTTGCCACAATAGATGCGTACCATCTTTCCTAGTGAGCCGGCCACGTATAGCTGAATATGTAGCTTCGTGTAACTGTAAACCCATCTACTGCTTTTCAGTGCTTATAAACATATTGCCTGATATCACAGAACAACTGTCAGGTGAAACTGGAAAAAAAAAGTTGTGACTATGAACAGTAAGGTTTTTAAACCTAGGATCCCATAAAAAGGCAGCACTCCACACCTGTCCCATGTTGCGCCTTGCTTTTTCTGCCTTTTTACTCTTTAATCTTTTATCCATTAAAATACTTCTTGACTTTACTTGCTTTGGCCAGGAGAGGTGAGTGACCATCGCTAAGTCACCACGTGGCTGTCCTTGCAGTGCCGCCTTTCTGTCTCCAAATGATGCTGGGCAATGTATAACTTGGGCTGATGCATCTCAGCTGGAGCATGACCTTAGAATCACAGAAACATTTAGGTTGGAAAAGACCCTTAAGATCATCGAGGCCAACTGTAAATCCAACGCGGCCAAGTCCACCACTAAACCACGTCCCTAAACGCCACGTCTGTGCACCTTTTAAATATCTCCAGGGGTGGTGACTCAACCTGGCTTGTCTGGAGCTGGTCCTTCACATCAGAGAAATGAAATGAGAAGCTTTCCCACCAACCCTAGCCTGTGTTGAAAACTACTGACCCACAAATACATGTCCTGGGTGACCTTTGCCTTTCAGCAAGGGGCACCAGCGCCCTTCCGAGGTGATAGCCCAAGGTGAGATCAGTTCAGCTCAAAGGAAGAAGCCTGAACTGTGTCCCCTCTGGTTAGGGTCACCTTTCCTGTTTTCCCTGAAGGTTTTATCCTTTACTCACAGAGGATTTTTAATGGATTGGCTACACAGTTTTAAATAACCCATTGAACAGCTATATTCTTTGGGTTTCTGGATGCTGTGTGGTTGCTTGTGGTAGCAGCACTTAAACAAATGGACCTGAAAGCCAGCTCTGCTGCGCTAATGGGTCGTACCCTATGTCGAGCAGCTCTATGTCCATTGCATTAGCGCACTCAGCTGATGCTGAGCACGGCTGGTGGCTTCAGAGGCTCTTCTCCCCACCCTCCAAGCCATAAGGCAGAGTGTCATTATCGTTGCTGCAGGCGTATAAAAAGAAAGGGAGTACTCCTACCTTACATAGAGGTGGAGGGATTCATTACTTCCGAGCTCTGATGCCCCGCGACACTAATGAGTTTCAGAGGGCATTTGCTGCCATTCTCGGCTATGTAAAAGTAATGAATGTTCCTAATAAAGTGGGTCACCACATACATGCACAGTCATGTGCAACGGATAAAATGCAGCAGTGCTGATTTCCATTTACATTATGACGACCAGCGTTATGCCTGGCAAATGGCATTTGGGCAGGTAAAAGCATTACACTGAATTTATTTGAAGGTATTTTGTATGGGTCAAAAAAAGATAAATCTTATTAGGTGCAGAAATACGGTTAAAATACAACGCTGAAGCCCTTTAAGAGCACTGGAGGAACTGGGGTGTTGCTGTGAGCTCAGGAGTCTGTGAGGTTGGTCCTTTTAGGGGGGGGTGGCAGAATGGCCTCCTTGCATGACATGCTTACAGAAGGAAGCTGAGGCAAATCACAGCAGAGGCGTGATGCCAGAGGAATGCTTCTTAAATGGAGGGTATTCTTTTTCGCAAATCGTGCTGGGGAACTGCTTAAAATTGGCCTGTCCTATTAAGTAAAAATAACTTATTTCCCTTGAGCTATGTTCAGCCCCTTTCCCCTTTGATGTTCACACTGTCCTTCCAGCCTTTCTCATATTACTGTTACCTCCTGCCTCTCCTGACATGTCATTTTCTCCCCCTTCTCTCTTTTCTTCCCCCCCCTTCACAGTTCAGTCTCTTCTTTCCCTCTGTACTTTATAGGTGATACACAATCTCTTTGGTGCCTCCTTTTTTTCCGCTCTCTGTGCCCTCTCTTGCCTCTCCTCCTGCTGCATTCATGCAGCTCTTCCCCTCCTCTTCCACTGGCATTTTCCATTACCCTTGGAATAGCTGTTTTACTTTTAACACACGAGTGTCTTCCTCCTTCTTCCAGCAGCTGTTTTCCTAGGTCCTGACCTATATGAGGAAATCTCCCTTTTTTTCTGATTTCATGGAATTCTTCCGTGTCTGCTCAGTTGAGCCCAAGCCAGGTGAAATCAGTAGCTTGGCCTTGGAGATCGGGAGCGCAGTTCGCACGGCCGTGATTTGCAAAAGCATTTTGGTGTGGGGAGGAGAGCTGCAAGAAAGATGTATGACGTCTGCGTGTCAGGATGGGATGCTGTTGTCGAGTCCTGCGTCCAAGAAAGGGGTGGGTGAAGGAATGAACCTGAATGGAAGGAGAGCAGAAAGGGTGGTAGAAAGGTGAAGGTTACATGAGGCTTGATGAAGGAAGAAATGGGAAGGGGTTGTGGCAAAAAGGAGAGAGTAGGATGGCTGGTATCGGAAGGGTTGGGAGAAGAGAGTCCTGAAGACCTACTGGATTTAACACCTAAAGAGAGTATGAATAATGTCTTTCGTAATTCTGCTTTAGCAGTTAAGAAGATGATGTTTGCGTCATTTCTGAGTAAATGAAAGTTTTGGTGCACCTTGACCCCACTTCAGGAGAGAATGGGGTCGTGCTGAACGTTAGAGGCAGCGAGCGCTAGCGCTCTGCCTTCGCCATGTCGGGCGTTTCTCAAGCCTTAGAACACACAATTAATGTTTAAAAAAATTGGCTACCAAAAAGCTCATGGTAGATGTACTTCTTTGGTGTGAGCCAGCTAGACTCTCCAAATCATTTTAGGAGAGGAGATAATCATTGGAAGTAAAATATGGATCATACAAGTGTGAATTATTTTGAAGCTCCCTTTCAAGCCGGAAAGGAAATTATACAAGTTTGTAACTTCTGGCGTTGGGTATTTAATGTAAACAACATAATGCCTTGGTTTCTCAGCGTGGAGTCACTCGACTGGTCGAAGCTGCATTCTCAGCCCTTACAAAAATGGCATAAACAGGTATTTTTTAACAGTTCTCTTGATCTAGGTGTTACTTTTCCCATCCTTTGTTCTAATCCACTTCTTTGCATTAGGATTGCCTATAGGTATTCTGTACTTAGTGTTCGCAATCCACTGATTTAAAATTAATCAAATTTTAGAGCAAGGAATTTTTCAGGTTCCAGCTTTGTAAGCATCATTTAACAAACCTGATAGCTGAAATAAAGGTTTAAAAGCTTTTGAAGTCCAGTTTAGTGTTAATAGTGTTCAGTGCTTCAAATTGAAACTACGATTAGAAAAATTACGCCTTAAATTGTATCAGACAAAAATAAATGTTTACTGGTCACAACATCCAGGCGTGCCCATACCTTTGGAAGAGCATGCTGTTCCCTGGTGATTTCATTTATTGTAACACAGTTTCTAGATAAAATTAAATGTTTAATTCAAGGATTTTGTTAATGGTGAGAAATGGCTGGAACTTTTTCAAGCGGGTTTTTAAAGCAAAGTAGTTAGATTGATGGAAAATGAAGCTTTTATTGAGAACACACCTTTTTGAATGAAAATTTCATTTCCAGGCTATACAAGTTCTATTTTTTTTTTTTCCCCCTTTGGATGTACTTCTTGGCTTGTCCAGTCAAACAAAAGGAGGAAAGACTAATAACACCCCAGAATTACAACTACCGTAGAGAGTGGTTATTTCAGATGCAGAGCAAGGTCTGGACCTGGTCTCCTGTATCTTAGAAGAGAATCCTAAGCAGTGGAGATGGTAATCCATCCCTCTTGCTGGATCCTTGAGCAATTAATGAAGTATATAAAGTGAAATAATTGGAAAGAGCCCTTCCTGAGAGCATTAGTGGCCGGGTATTAAAGGCGTTCACCTAATACGGGGAGAAAGAACAGGGTTTGAACCTCTTTAGGGATGACCTCCATCAACACCAACCCGTTGGTTGTCCTGAAGTCTCTTTCATTCACTTTCCGCATTAATGCTGGTCTCATTCCCAAGGGTGGAACAGGGAAATGCTTTGAAACCTTGAAAAGTTTTACAGGATGAGAAAACTGTATGTGAGGAGCCTGATTTCTAGCACCAGGCTCAGCTTGCAGCACTGGCTTTTGGCAGTCTCTCTTTGATTTGAAGATAGAGAAAATGTCACGGAGAATAAATAACATCAAGATGAAATTTTGGCACAGTTGCGTTTCTGAGAACATGGTAATGCCTTTCCTTTAGCTGCCTTTCCAAAATCTTCATTGCTTACTGGTTTAACTTCAGATCCACGTATTAAGCATTGCATTTATCCTACCCTTTAAGGCTTAGTCAATGTACCAGTGAATCCAGCACAAGGATCAAGAATATATGTCAAGGGGCTTAAACAAATTGAGTTGTAACTGTATGTATGTCCCAATATCTAGCAGTGACCATTCCCTTCATGGGTACTAGGTGTGTCCCCTTTTCCATGACATGACTCTCCAGATTCCTGGAAGTTAATTGGCCACTTGTAAAAGGGAGATTCTATTCTTGTGTCTACATACCTATTGTGTGGGAAGTAAGAGCTCTGCGTACAGCGATTTGGTTTCTGTTACTGGGAACCTGATATCAAGGGACGGCTGCTTAAGAACTTTATACTGTGGAATCCACAAGTTATAATCCCCAAATAAATAGGATTGTTGAAAAGAAATCACTACCTTTATTATTACTTTACCCAGTGCTTTTCTCTAAGGGAATACGTTATATTTTAACTGGCTGGTAGGAAAAATTCTGTTAGGAACTTGGAGGTATCCATTAAAGCTTAAGCACATGTATTAGAGCTTGATGCTTGAAATAACAACCTAGCTTTATCATCACTGTATGCATCACACCTCGTTTTGACTGTGAAAGGAAATTATTGCATTATACCCCATTGGTAATTTCATGTATTTCTATTTAAAATTAAAAGCCGGTGCTGAGCCAGCAATGTGTGAGGACCCCACAGCCTCATGGTTTTATTTCTCAGTACCGTCCTTCGCAGTGGCAGAGCTCAGAGGCTGGATGCACCGTCCCGTCTGCCTCAGAGCCTGCTGCGAACTGAGGGCTGGTTATTGCGGGTGGAAAGCCAGAAAGCCTTAATCGCGGCCAACAGCCACAGGCCGCGTTCCATCCGAGCTCACACGGCCTCCAGAGGGAACGCAGAAACCTTGTGTGCACGGTGTCCTTGGTTATATTGTCCTTCCCATGTTCAGAAATGTGCTTTATTTTGCAATATTTGTATTCTGTGCTACAATGCTCCAGGGCAATGGTGGTTTTGGTGCAAAACTGATCCCACCTGCCTTGCTGGGATATTTTTGGATACTGTCAGTGACATTTGAAAAGAAAACGCAGTGAATGGGAACTGGAGAAAAGCTTTTTGACCTGGCAGAGGCTCACACCAAACGGCCAGGCGGTGCCAGCAAGGGAGCAGGAGGAGCTGAGCGGTGCAGCGGTCCTGGAGCAGCCTGCCCGGTGCTTTACAAGCAGAGAGAGATTTTTGTGGGCCTTTTTTTATATTGCAAAAGAAAACAGGAAAGTTGGCAGGTTGGACTGAGACGGTATCACTGGTTTTCTGCTTATTTTAATAAGTGGGCAGAATTTAGTGAGTTCTAGCAGAGTTTGAATTGCTGAGAATATCAGGTGACCTGGGAAAAGAGGAAGTTTGTTTTTTGTTTTTGTTTTTAATTGAATTGATTTTCTGAATGAAGAGCGGGATCACAGTGAATGAGTAATGTATAGTAAGCCTGATATTCCGCCCCATTCACAGGAATCTGTCATTTGCGGATGCTACCTTGCTGTAAGGTACTCAGCCTGTGCTCTCTGCCTGCTTCGTACAGAGCTTGACGTTTGAAAACAACAAATAAAAAATAAGTTCAAGAAAACAATCACAAGTTATTACTGACACCAAGTCCTTAAACAGAGCTTGGAGCACAATCCTATCACCCCCTGCTCAGTGCGGCACTTCAGATATGTCAGTTACTGTCACTGTCCGTCTCTGTGAGCAGCTACAGCTTAATTTCATTTATTCCTCAAGTGGCAGGTCCAGTCATTTTTCAGGATCAGTGCCTGTTTTTACCAACTGATTCGTCTGGATTCTTGTCACAGGTAGTTAACACTTGGTGCTCTTAAAGACTTCACCTGCCAGAATACATCAAACTCACCGAACGAAAAATGCTGCTTTTAACAACTTGCCCGACTCGTGTCTGATGAAGATGCGGTTTTTGTTCTTTCTCTCTTTCCTAGGTTGTCGCTTACCACTACTGCCAAGCTGATAATGCCTACACCTGCCTGGTGCCAGAGTTTGTGCACAACGTGGCCGCCCTGCTCTGCCGCTCGCCGCAGTTTGTTGCCTACAGGGAGCAGCTCCTGCGAGAGCCCCACCTGCAGAGCATGCTCAGCCTCAGGTCCTGCGTGCAGGACCCCATGGCCTCCTTCCGGAGGGGAGTCCTGGAGCCCCTGGAAAATCTGCACAAAGGTATTGTAATGAATCAGAGAATCGTAGAATGGCTTGGGCTGGAAGGGACCCCCAAAGGCCATCTAGTCCAACCCCCCTGCAGTGAGCAGGGACACCTTCAACTAGATCAGGTCGCTCAGAGCCCTGTCCAGCCTGGCCTGGAATGTTTCCAGGGATGGGGCTTCTCCCACCTCTCTGGGCAACCTGACCCTCGTTGTAAAAAATGTCTTCCTTATACCCAGTCTT
>JAVKLA010000081.1:41938145-41950340 GCA_034782735.1 Sagittarius serpentarius
GCAGCCCAGGATCTGGTCGGCCTTCCGGGCTGCGAGCGCACATTGCCGGCTCATGTCCAGCTTTTCATCCACCAGCATCCCCAAGTCCTCCTCCGCTGGGCTGCTCTCAATCCCCCCATCCGCTAGCCGGTATTGATGCTGGGGGTTGCCCCGGCCCAGGTGCAGGACCTTGCACTTGGCCTTACTGAACCTCGTGATGTTCATACGGGCCTGCTTCTGGAGCTTGTCTAGGTCCCTCTGGATGTCATCCCATCGCTTTCCCTGAGCTCCCACCCACCTTTTTTATTATTATTATTTTTAAAATGCTGCTTAGTTGCATCTGGGCATTTAAACAAAGCAGTAGATTAATCCCTCTATGTCACATCTCAGGAGCTGCAGGGAAGAGATGAGGTCTGGAGAAGCTGAGAATATGCCATTGTGCTTGTTTAGAAGTGAGGGGTTAACCACCCTGCTCTTCCTGGTGCGCGTTTCAGGGCCGTAGATGAAACGCTAATGACAGCGTGCGTTTGGCTTTCTATTTTCTTGCTTTCTTTCACATCCCAATCTGGCCTCGCAGTTTTGAAGGTGAAAACAAGCAACAATTTCCAGGCACCGCTCTGCTTATGGCAGTGTATTCAGATTTATTTGTTTAGGGGGGTGAGTGTTTTTCCCTTTCCCTGCCATTATTTAGTGGACTTGTGAGAATCTGAAGCTTTGCCTAAAAGAGCTGATACCATAAAAGTCTATAGATAACCTGTGTAAAGCTTCAAGGGGAACTGGTAACAAGCCTTATCCTGATTATGGATTTCAGATTTTTCTCTAATGCAGCATCGGTTTTGTCTCCTTTTCTTTCCTCTGTTAGATATAACCAATTCGTTGTGACAATCACTAAATTTAAGATCTTTGCTCGTTCCCATGAAAACTGTCAGAGCGTTGCAGAGTTCAGGACTCTGTTGTCCTGCAAAACGGTGTTTATTAAAATGGTGTGCTCCAAGTTGGCTGCAAAAATAGTTCAGATAATTTTCTGTTGCCACCCTACATAAAACAGTGTAGGAGCCAACGTGAAATAGATGCAGCTTCTACCAGATTCAAAGCCCTGTTGTTCAGATCAGCTCTTCAAAACAGTGTCCAGACTCCGAGCAGCAGCATCTGGGTCCAACACGCGTGGTTCCACCAGGCACAAAGCGCACGTAGAGCCAGTACAGCTCGACAGCAGTTGATTTTGCTGGCATGGAGAAATGTCACTGTAGGAGTAGCATGGCTAGTCTTTCCTACCAACACTCCAGGCAAAAAAACCAAAAAAGACACATTTAGGAACCGCTGCTCTAAAGGAAAATAATACGTGGTTATTACAGTAACTCCTTGGGAGGTATTCCAGCTCTTGAATTCAGAGCATTTCGGAGGATGCTTATTTTTCTTGCCAAGCAGGTTGACCCCCATCTGGTCCTAAATTCTGCAGGGTGGAAAAATTTTATATAAAAGCTTTTTTTTTTTTTTCCCCTTTCTTGGGCTCTGCAGTCAACACAGCTCCAGTGGAGCCAGTGATCAGGACTCCCATCTTTCAACCTTGCTGATCGAGAGTGCTGGCAAGCTAGTTTGCACCGAGTGTTTTGTAACAAAATGAACAGTGTCTGGAAATTGGTTTTAAAATATGTAACTTTTAAGACTCTGTAAATATATCAGCAGGTCTTTTACAAGGTGCTGTTAAAGCGTTAATGCTACTGGGACAAAATTATTGCGCAGCCGTTAATGGTGAATGTCACTGAGAAAGTTAGATTCATGTTTCTCAAATATATTTTTTTTTAATCTCAAGGAATCTAAATAATATATAGGAGAACAAAGTTCTTATTCTTCCCCTACTCCCTGCTTTCTCCTCTCTCCCTCAGGCTTTATGAGAAACATGAGATGTGGGTATAAAACTCAGGCACTATATTCACTCCAAGATTTCAGAGAGTCATAAAGTATATTTTCTAGTGTACCAAATAATCTTACTGAGAAGTTAACTGAAAAAGGATCGATAGTAATTTTAATGCAAAAATATGTGTTTTTCATATGGATATTAACGGTACGTTAGGAAATAAATGCAACTTGGTAAAGTAAGGCAAGGGCAAGATGGGTGTTTGATGCTCAGCAGTACCGAACGCAAAGTCTTTACGCATTTCTGTTCTCCCTGGAACACACAGAGATGGCTCATGTCATCGATGGATGTTTTGTGCTGGGTTTTTATACAAAAATTTCCTGATGCAACTTAAAGTCAAAGAGAAAAGCTCACCTGCTATTGGGAATACTGAGCTTTTTGATAGCTGGATTTATCCATAGTACTTTACAAAGGAGAGCAAACTATACAGATCAGAATCTGTAGCACATGCGATGTCCTGTTTCCCACCTGGTTTTGAGTTTTTTAGGCAAGATTACCTTTGAGAAGATACCACTTGAGCTTAAGATGCAAGTCCAAAGGAATCTATATCATTAGTTATAAAGCTATACTCAGCTCTCAGCGTCTGACGTAGGAACACTGACTTCATTGTATTCACCAGCAGCAAAAAAATTCTGTTTAAAAAGTCCATGATTTGCTTTTTGTAGTATCTTTTTTATTCCCCCCGACTCATTATAAAAGAGGCTTTGGCTACAGACTTGTGATCCAACTCCTTTACAATCCTGGAAGTTCAGAGTCGTTTTTAACAGCCTCTGCTGAACAGAGGATGTAACCTCCAAAATGTTGAATGACCTTCCCCACGCATGCAGACTGATGGTTTACTCTCCTCAGATAATTGTCTCGGTCTTGCTTTTGTTTCAAAACACTTGCCCAGACCTCAGCTGATGAAGAAGCCAGTGCCCAAAATCCAGACACCAGAAGTGGAAGGATCTAGGGGTGTTCGGAAGGTGAATTTTTTGGTGAACCTTCGTTTAGCAGTTGCAAAACTTAAGACAGGCTGACGTCAGGGTGAGAGTTTAATACCAAAACTATAGGGAACCACTAATAATGTGTTTATTAAAACTTGTCAGAAAGATACTGATTCACATCAAGTAACATTGGACTTTGTAATTTTTAAAAAGATGATTAGCTGTTTTATCTGTGGGTTATCAAAGTTGTGTGTGTCTTAACTAAAATACATGTTTTAGCAGAATTGAAATTGTATATGTGTGCGCCTACCTCTGTGTATATATATGCAGTTAATGTATCATAAGAATGGTGCTGCTGTGTCTTTTTTCTTCTTTAGCAATAGCTGATGATGCTTTAAAACATTGTAGTGACTTTGCAGTACATTATAGTCGCGTGTCTAGCCTTTCAAATAAATGCTTTTTCTCTTTCTCTTTCTCTCAGAGAGGAAGATCCCTGATGAAGATTTCATTATATTAATTGATGGTTTAAATGAGGCTGAATTTCACAAGCCAGATTATGGAGACACCATAGTATCATTCCTGAGCAAAATGATTGGAAAATTCCCTTCCTGGCTGAAGCTGGTAGTGACAGTCAGGACAAGTCTACAGGTATGTTGAGACCAAGAACAGTGATAAACTGTGTCATTGTCGTGACGGGCTTTGATAAAGATCTCGGTGGATATCTGGATTTGCCTAAGACCCTTTATTTCAGGTTATCCTTTTGGCTTTTTTGTACTTGGATTTACATTCATGTGCCCAGACTCACTCTACAGCTTTGAATGGATCTAATCCAGCATCGCTTATTCATGACAATAAATGTTCATCAGCAAATAGTTTAGTTGATTTGAGTGAGAGAGCTCACATGCCAACAGGCTGTTTACTCCCCGAGCGTATTAGGAGGGTAGGGCCTGATGTCTGTCAGCCTGTGCTGCTTGGGAACATCCTCTCCTCCATGTGGAAAGGAAGGGAATTCGTATCTTCATACCCCTTCTGCGTGACCAAGAGAGGGAGGGTGTGGTTGTTTCAGTCTGGAGAAGTCAGTGTTAGACCAAGCTGTTATTCAGCTCAAAGACTATCTTGAGCAGGTGTTGAAGCTCTAAGCTGAATGTTGTTTGGGTTATTCTCAAGTAGTTTTATTTTAGTTTGCAGCTGGGCACGTTTTTACCTTCAGCCTGTACTTAGCTGCTCATCATCACTCTCTTGGCATAATGATTAAGCTGACCTTAGTTTGTTGGCTCAACTGCTCATCTGAATGGAGCAAGCTGGGAAGCAAACACAGTGACCCAGTTAGGGCATATCTGCTCTTTCAGCTGTTTCACAGTAGAGCTGGTTGATTTGCAGCATCACTTGTGGGAACATTCACACCGAGCGTAGGAGCCAGGAGCCCAGAGGAGATAGACGTCACGGGGACAGGACTCGCGTTTGGGAGCCAGCTCAGAGCTGCTCTTCAGCTGGCCCAGCTGCTCCGGGCAGAAAGGCATGTCTGCAGCTCTGCGTTTCTCATTTTTTCATTATTAGCCATTTTTTCATTAGCACGGAGCTGTGGAGTTCATTTTTACTGAGCTCCATTAAGCAGTTTTACTGAGATTGGCTAATATTTACTGAGATCCACAGGTTGATTTACTGTGGTCCTCCTGGCAGGGAGCTGAGTGCTGGTTCCAGCTCCATCAAGGCAGCCAGCTGCTGCGCGCTGCCTTTGTAGCTGGGAACGGCAGCTGCTCCCCCAGACGCCAGGAGAGCACAGGCTATCTGCTGTTTTGTGCTGGAGTTCTTTTTTTGCTCAGTAATGGAGTAGATTAAACATCATTTGGAAGAAGTCTTTTTGTAATTGTAGGTAAATTGCATCCCTATGACTTGGATTCCTCATTTAATTAGGGCTTTTGCAGCCCTGTGGTCTTCACTGCAAGCTTTAGTTTTGTGGTGTGCTCACCCTCTTTATTTTATTGGAGAGTCAGTGGCTTCTCCTGTATCTGTCTGCCTTGTCCAGCTCCGTTGCGTCATTTCTCCTCTCTTCACAGTGACTGAGAGCCCATGACACAAGAATTCCTTTGGAAAGACCTTTGATGGTCTTTGGTTTATGTTGCATAAGCATCATCAGTGAGTTCAGCAGATGAGAGAATCCCTGGCCACAGCATCCTGCAGCAGACAGGTGTATTTACTTTGCACTGGAAAATACTTGGTATTATCTGTCCTGATGTTTCCATGCGTTTCCCTGTTGATAGCAGCTGTGTGATACAGGAGCACACTCCCCGGGAGGTACTTAGGCTCAGCTTCAGCAAAATTTATCTGGCCTCAGCTCTGTCATCTGGTTGTCTGTTCCCGCTGACGTGACAGCAGAAGGGATGGCATGTCGATACGTGGTTGGGATGGGGTAGGAATAACAAGGGCACTGCACTGTGTGAATTTTCCAGCCCTTTCCGTGGATGCAGTGTTAGGAACAGTGTCCTTCATTTTTATTTCAGTCATGTTTCACACGCAACCTACTGGATTATAGATGAGGTTGTGGGGTCCTGAGGGCACAAACTGCCATCTTGTGTGCTTGCCCTGATGGAAGAGGTCTTAAAGGAGTCTCAAAGGTGCTATTGTAATATGAATTAAGTTTACTTAATGAATAATAAACAGTGCCAGCATGAGTATCCTTATTTTTCCCTTTCTTTGTAGGAAATAATTAAGCTGTTGCCCTTCCACAGAATATTTTTGGATAGACTGGAAGAGAACGAAGCCATAGACCAGGACCTGCAGGCATATATCCTTCATCGGATACACAGCAGCTCGGAGATCCAGAACAACATCTCGCTTAATGGCAAAATGGACAACACTACGTTTGGCAAACTCAGTTCTCACCTCAAGACCTTGAGCCAAGGGTCCTACCTGTACCTAAAACTCACTTTTGATCTCATAGAGAAAGGATACCTAGTACTAAAAAGCTCCAGCTACAAAGTAGTCCCAGTGTCTCTGTCAGAAGTTTACCTGTTGCAGTGCAATATGAAGTTCCCAACGCAGTCTTCCTTTGATCGGGTTATGCCTCTCTTGAATGTGGCAGTGGCATCTCTGCATCCATTAACAGATGAACATATTTTTCAGGCCATTAATGCAGGTAACATTGAGGGCACTTTGGAGTGGGATGACTTTCAGCAGAGGATGGAGAACCTTTCTATGTTTCTTATCAAACGTAGAGATATGACGCGAATGTTTGTTCATCCCTCTTTCCGAGAATGGCTTATTTGGAGAGAAGAAGGTGAAAAGACCAAGTTTCTTTGTGATCCTAGGTAAGCAAACACTCTGAGAAATCAGAGTTTACAAATGCGTTCATCTCGTACTGTTACCTGAATCATTTCATTTTACGAGGTTGCACATGGATGCAGTTACCTGACTTTGGTCTGTCTGCGCGGTAGATCTCTACATCTGTACTAGTCCCCTTAGGTCTTTATGTTGTTCATGGAAAGAAATACGCGCCCCTGGGCACACAACTGACCCGGCAAACCTAATACTCGTCTTCAGAATGAGCTCAGCTGTTCTCAGAAGGCCCCAAGCTGACTAGCTCCCGTACGGGCATCACCAGGAGTGTCTGCCTTTCGGCACATTACTCCAGCCAACTCAGTCTGGAGAAGGGGAATTGTCCTTTCTTTCTCCAAAGTTACCGAAACCATGTAAAACAGAGGATAAGGAGATGAAAGATGAACAGTCTGGATACATCTTTTGCAGCTGGTTTCTTTTTGACGTTCCTCCTTGTAGTCCTACTAAATGTCTTTTTGAAAGCAAAATAAGGAACAGGATCAGGCTCTAGCAATTTTGGACTGTAAATGCATATGTAATCTCCGTCCTGATAGCAGCTGAGTTCCTGGCTTAGCTCACAGGGAACAGAATTTAATCATGTTAGATTTATATTCTCTAAACCCAATGATCACTATTAACAACGTTATCTTTGTTTCTACTGAAGAGTGGAAACAGACGCTCTGACTATAATTCTAGTAGTTTATCCCCATAAGCTTTGCTCCATTTGGCCTGCCCATTTCTTAAAATATGCTTCTAAAAATCAGGGAAACACTCAGATTCAAGGCCGTGTCAGTGCATCTCCCACACCCTACGGTCAGTCTGAAGAAAATACGATGGTGTCTTCTGGAACCGAATAGCCACCCAGCTGATTAAAGCAGCTGTAGCTGTTAGTGGTGTCAGAGTAATTTACACTTTAAATTTTGCGGTAAACAGGCTGCAGTAGAAAAATACAATACAGCTCCTCCCAACGGACGTCTTCTCTGTTTTAGTAGGTTCTGCACAACAGTCCTTTCAAGCGAACCCTTCGTAAAGCATCTCACAGCAGCAGGTGTCTTGATACCAATCAATGTTAGTTATTTAATAGCCTTCCTCGGAGTCATTAAGTGCTCGTCACTGTGTAATGCTTTTCCACCCTGTTTCCAATGCCTGTGCAGCGCTTACACCTATGGAGCTGAGAGCTTTCTCCCTCCCAGTCACTCCCATCGAGCGCTGCTGGTTCTGTCTGACCCCTGTGGTTTTGGCTGGCCTGGCTGTAAGAGCTTGTCGTCTGCGGGGCGAGGGGACGGCATGCCTGGCAATTACCACTAATCACACAGCACTTGCCATAATGAACCATAGCCAGGGCAACTTGGAAAAAATCACCACTTTTCCTTTGTTTGTTACCATGAAAATAAAATTAAGGTGCGGGATGCTTACCTGGTGGCTAAGGCACCCGCGTGTGTTGGGTGCTGCGTGTGGTAGCAATGCATATGGCTGGGTAACGTGGGAGCTTTGGTCCTCCAGGTCCAGAAATACTCCTCTTCTTTCTCACAACGATGGGTAAGGGTGCTTTCAGAATACCAAATTCAGAATGAAACTCAAACGTGCTGCATTTTAGGTGGTTTTGCACTGAAACCAGGCGTGCAACCGTGTGTGATTTTAGCCGGAAGGCACAAATCAGCCTGTATTTGCGCGACAAGTCACGAGCAATGCGATACACCTCTGCTCAGGGTTTGGGTTTGGTGCTGCCTTTCACAAACATCATGAACGTGTTGCGCTGCCCTCAAGACTGTTCAGGAGACTTTCAGGCATCACTTTTCGTCCCATATGTGCCATTTCATGTGATAAATTAACGGTGACTTTAAAGCATACGGGGAACACTCCTGCTCTTTGCAGGTAGGGAATCCCTGCAGAGCTAACCCAACTCGGCTACTTTCCACTTGTGAAAAAGAAGTTACAAATGCATATAGCGGGCTCCCACAGCCTTGAGTGTGAGTCCATACGTACTGGAGGACTTATAAATACCTCTGATGTATAATGTGCACTAATTACATTATACTCTGATGGTAGATAATGAAACAGGATACGTTTCAGTGATTAATAGAGAGGAGCCCCTGAGATTCAGCTATTGTGCTCCTCAAAATCCTCCTGTCCAGCTCTTGGGGAAGAGCTAATATTGAGATGTTGAGCTCAGAGCACGGTAAACCCTTAGCGGCGATTAGGATAAGTAATGATTTTTCATTTTATTTCTTCTAAAAGAAGCACAGCTTGCCACTGACGGAGCTCATAGGAGTAGCCTATGAAAATTTGCCAGCGTCTGATTTGTTCACAGCCAGTCTGATTTCTTTCTGCTCACTTGGGAATTGAGAAGACATGACAACTGTATAGACCGCTCCTCAAGTTCATCATCCAGCATTGCAGAAATGCGCCGTTAATGTGAAGCTTTTTGACCTTACCATGTCGACACGTAAAGAGTCAGGTTGCTGAGGCTGATTTTTTTCCCCAGGAGAAGAGCTTTGAAGTGAAATGTGGTTTTGTGAAGCTGCTCTTAATTGACTTACCCTGACAGGGTGTCCAGGTGTGAGGATGTTACGAACAAAATTGGGATAATGGGCCTTGTGTCCGTGGCACTGCAGCTGGGGTAATCTTCCTCATTTCATTAATGAGAGTGAGTTCCCATGTTCTCAGAAGAACGGAAAAGAGAGGAGAGGAAGAACACAATGTCCAGAAATTATCACATTTTTCTACAGTTTTTAAGATAAACAGCAGATCTCTATTCTCCAGGTTTATGTGTTAGCCTGTTGAGTTGCTAACCCTCTTCTTTGAACACTTACCGTGCGCTTGCTGTCCAAAGCAAAGGCTAATTGGTATTGAAGGGGAATTCTATCGCTGCAGGCTGTCCCCCAGGGGAACCGCCCCCAGCATCCACCGTTCTTTAATAACAGGGCACCAAAAAAATCGTTTGTCAGAGCGTTTAACCAGCATTGCAGTAATGACTTCCCCAGCCTGTCAGTGTAGCACTATTAACCAAGCGTCTTAGTTGACAAATAACATAAAACATTTTCGGGAAAGACCCAGTCCTTTGTGACTGGTGCGTGGAGAAAATGGTTGTTATTGTACGTTCACTCTTACGCTTGGTATTTCTTAACCTAAATTCTGCTATACTGCTGTGCTGTTTTCTGCCTAGACTTAATCAGAAACTTCCATGCAATTACTTTCCACGCTTTTACAGTGCTAATAAAATGTTTTATCCCAGTGCCGCTGATGAAGGGACTGAGAGAGAAACAGAAGTGAAGTGATTTGCCCTGGCAAGGCAATAAGAGAGCTGTAGTCAGATACGGACCCCAGAAGTGAAATTGCTCTATCCAGATTTAAGTATCAACATCTGAGTTACTTGTCTAGACTTGCTTTATAGTCAGGGGAGAGAAATAAGAATGATTCATTTCATCATCAGCTAAAAGGCTAAAATAGGTCAGATGAAGAGTGCCTGGGAAGCATCTCCTGCTGTTGGTTTATGAAGGGAGCTGGAGGTGACGGGCTCACCAGGAGACGTCTCCAGTATTGACAAATAAAACTGGATTAAATGAGTTCTGTCCAGGCTGCTCTTCTAACCAACACACAGGGTTTTGAGGTAGGTTCCTCGGGCAGTCACTCTGATCTCCTTTAATAGTTGAAGAAATTCATCTGGCCTATTTTAGCCGTTGACTTGGATGAACGGAGAGCCATTTGCGATCCCCTCTGCTGCCTGGAGGGCAGTCCAGGGTGACTTGCTCAGGTGTGGACGTGCCGCTCCCGGAGAGGTGACCTGCGCCAGGCTGGAACTGGGAGAAGAAGGGAAGCTGCAGAGGTGGTGCTGTTGGGGTAGGCTTGCTCCTGTTGCTGAACTCTGGAAGTGCAGCCCAGGGTGTTTCTCCCACCCGGAGCTGTGGTGTTGGATAGGCAGAGCAGAAGCTCTGCCGAGCTGGGCTTTATTAAGGCCAGTCTGCAAGTAAGCATAGCAAAGAATGCTTTTTGTCTGCAGAAATTAAACTGTTCCTTAACACGACGAAGGCTCTGTTCTGCTTCTGGCTCCTTGCTGTTGCACAGATGTTTAGTTAACTGCACTTACTCTGTGATTTACCATATGATGGGGACAGCAGCTTTTTTCCTTCCATGAGAAGAGCAAGAGTGGCGAGGACAGCAGTCACTGGCATGACAAGGAAGGAGAGTCTCCTGATGAAGAACTTCGGAGGAACATCCTGCTGCGCGCAGGATGTTTTCGCTGCACGGAGATGGCAAGCCGTTCTCGTGGATGCTACAGATGCAGTGTTAGTCTGAAATCCCGAACGTCTGTGGCCGGGTTTCCAGAAAAGCTGAATACTCTGCTATGGAGAGAGACCAGCAGGCATTTGGCATCTCTCAAAATCAGGGTGTTGGTGCCTTGTTCAGCAATGACACCGCCGGGCTGATCTGGCTCTGAAACCCAAGCCCGGAAACACTGCATGAGGGTTCGATACTCTGCGATAGATGTTCTCTTCAGCGCACCAAGACTTTATCAGGCAGCTCCTGCTCACTGACTTCATTAGAAACTATCTAATCACCTGGGAAATCACCAAAAAAAAAAAAAAAATCAGCGAGAAGTACTGGTGGCTCCATGGTTGAGGCTGAGGCCATCTCCTCATCTCTTCCCTCCTCTTCCACATGCACAAACCAAATCTGCCCCGTCCCTGAAACGCCAAATAAAGGCACCCTGCATGGATTAGCGTGCAGCAGCGATCCAAACAGAAGTATGCATCTCTAATCCAACACGCCGAGTTGCCATGGTTTCTAGCAGAGCTGTCTTTTAATACAATACAGTGTAGGTATTTTGCATTTTCCTTTTTCTCTCAGGAGGCATGCTGCAAGTGGAGACTTTTCTTACACAAAATTAATCTTTTTATATATTACCCAGCAAAATGATAGAGTATATACATCAGAAAAAAATAATGTTTTGGGGTTTGGTTTTTTTTTTCCATTTTGATGAAATGCTTAATCTGACAAATCCCCAGTCAAAAGATAATTAATTTGGAAAGTTTGGAGGAAAAGAAGTCAGTGAAAATGATACTTATAAAAATTCAGGGATACAATGGGGGGGTGGGTCCTTACATTACGCATAAGCGTCTTAAAAATTACCCACAGTTAGCTCCTCTATACGTAGCTCACTTTGTCATTACGGTGCATGGATTAGTTGACTTTCTTCCTCTTTTATATTACAAGATTCTGAAAAGCTCTTAAAATACACTCTGCTTTATTGTTAGCTGAAATGATCAAGTGTTCACCAAAACTCAGGCTATGTCTTAAGTGCTTTCTCTGCATTCATGTGGGATGGATTTTACTCAGCAAAGCAAAGGTGCTATTTGAATTCAAGGTGAGGCAAAATAATGGGTTTAGGATTTATCTGAATCCCTTATATACTTATGCAGAAAATTAAGAATAATGCAGTGCCCGCTAGCACCTTGTGAGGATGGAGATGAAATAACGAGATTTTCACGAGTGGTCAGCAGCAAGCCCAGCTCTTGAGGTGCAGCAGGGAGCTGAGCGCTGCTGCTTCCATTGTTATTTAGCATTGCTTTACCGTTGGAATTACCTCTCTTAATGTGTTTTTCATGGCTCCAGAGTGCCAGTCTTTTAGCTCTGCATGTATTGTGGCTCACACTGGGCTTTTCTGAGGTGCCCCCAGGTACAGGTACGTGCCAGCAGTTGGTGCATCAACAGAACCGGGAGGAACGTGTTGTAATTTGTTGTTCTGCCGTCTCCAGCTGTGGGCTGGATGTCACAGGTCACTGAAATACATGAGGTCAGTTTTTTTTCCTCGCCCAGCCTGCTGTCTGGTCATCTGCACTTGTGCAAGGCCTGTGCTGAGTTAGTACAGTTAATTACTAAATCACCACGGGATCTGATGTTTTAAGATCATTTCCACAGCTCTAATTTTGGCAGAAGTGTGGAGCGTGGTAGAAGTGGTGGCTTACCTGTTGTGACGGGGTGACCCTGGCTGGACGCCAGGTACCCACCAAAGCCGCTCTCTCACTCCCCCTCCTTGATTGAACAGGAGAGGGAGAA
>JAVKLA010000081.1:41950440-41999897 GCA_034782735.1 Sagittarius serpentarius
GCGGGTCCGTCTTAAAGCCGGCTGGCATTGGCTATATCGAACACAGGGGAAGCTTCTAGCAACTTTTAAAGAAGCCGCCCCTGTGGACCCCCCCGCTACCAAAACCTTGCCACGTAAACCTATTGCACCTGTGATTTGGGGCAGGGCTTCCTCTATACCCATAGCGTAAGTACGACAGTACAATGTTTCTTGCACTTTTAATTTACTCCTCAAGCAGACCATAGTGAGTGCCATATTTTTGAATCACAAAGCTGAATCCATCATGATGTCCTCCAGTTAACTGGAGGGGCAAACACAATCTGTTCACCAAGCAGCAGAGACCTGATGAAGTGCTGACTCTGAGAATACAACTTTTAGGCTTCCCATATGACTTCCAGAATAAAGTTTTCTGATTCCATGACTTGTAACCTAGTACATTTTGTAATGTAAAAAGAATGGGCAATAGCTCAACAAAATGAATGTAGGAAACTTATTTTATGCAAGTATCCACGTCGCCAACATCTCTAGGTGTTAACTGATCTCATGCAGAAATACAGAGCTAAAAAATAAATTATTAAAGCCATTGGTAGCAAGTTGGGCAGCTGTAATGGGGACTTCTCTGAGCATCAGAAGCCAGTGCTTGTGTATTACGGGGTTCAGGACAAGGTGCATGCAGAAGAGAAGGAAACTTGAACTCATTCACGCGGTGGCTCTGTGTCTAGTGAAGTGGCTTAGCAGAAGGTTTTTCCTCTGAAATTTGGGCAGGGCTTCAGTGGCAGCGGCAGTTGGAAGAGAAGAGGAGAAATGGGAGACAGATTATAAATCATGACAGATGAGATGGAGAGCAGATGTGATCGCTGCCACCATAAAGGACATCAGTAGAGCAGCTTGTTTTAACTGGCTCATTAGACATGCAACCTAAGCATTCGGATGCAGACGGGTTTTTGAATATATTTAGTGCCTGGAGTTACTGTCCTCATAAAATCTTTTTCTTTTCTTCTGGACTGTAAACTTCTGTATGTTGTACCATTTTCACATCTAAATGGAAGAAAATACTCACAGAATAATCCATTCTGTGGCACTGAGCCACCGAGAAGAGAGAAGTGGGGTTAACCGGAGGCAATACCAGTGCTGACCAAAGACAGAAATGTTGCTTAATTTCTTCATGTTACTTCATTCCTCAAATCTTAAGATGCACTTATGGAGCAAAGCCATCTTCCAACAGGTCAGGAGAGAGTAGCCCTGACTTTGTTCCGTCTTGTTTCTCGCGTGGTCATTTACTCCTGGTCAAAGTGACAGTAAAGCACTTCCAAATCACACTCCCCATTCTTCTGTAACCCCATATATTTTAAATTACGTCAGGTTGAATGAGAACAGAAAGTGTATCACCGCTGGTCTTTTGAGATCTTCTCTGTATGTTAACTGTGTAGCCACTAGAGAGCTTACTGAAAGATGTTGTTATTCAGTTTACCCATCCAACATATTTATTAAATATGCCAGCAGTTTTTTCACACTGCTCTTGGACAGCGCTGCTTTTCTCTGAATATAAAGTAATCTGTTCCTGGCAACCAGCAGATTTTCTGAAAAGCCTTATGAACTGAGCGGAGACAAGGGAATTGCATCTTTACTCTCTGGATCTGTTTTTTTAAATCTCATTAAGTCAGGACCTCTAAGCGTTTGGAAATGCTTTTTTCTCTGCTTTATCCTTCCTTTTTTGTTCTTTATTTTTAAATCATTGTAAGTATCTTTTGTTACCTTAAATCTGAAGGGTGCCATCAGAGTTGTCTGGTTTTCCTCTTTGCTGCTTCTCTTGGCAGTTCGCGGTGCCGGACTGCCGTTGTTCCGTGTAGTGTAGAGGTTTTCCAGGATCAGCTCCTGACACGGATGCTGCTCTGTTGTCCCGGAGGGGAACTACAGACAAACTCCTTCTCTATGATGGCCAAGTATGTAACGTAATCTGAGACATGCATTCCCCATCCTTGATAAAATATGGGAGCGGCACGGTTAGTACCTATGGAATTTTTAATAGACAGCCTTGAGAAATAAAAATGAGACGGGGATTGCGAGCAGGTCTGCAGCATAGTCTCAGTTTGAGCTGAGCTGCATCAGTGAGGTCATTGCTATTACAACTCTGAAAGTTACTTGAATAAACTTTCTACCTGAATGATACAGCTGTGGATGCTGTTAATATCACATCAGAGGGGTAAGGAGCTTTCCAGCTCATTCAAAATTAGGAGTCATTAAGCACAAATGCTCTAAAGCATCACTTAACGCTGCAGATCTTGTTACCTCCTGTTTGTTCCGCTCCCGGCTGCGTCTCACGCACACGCGATCAGCCTCTCCTGCCTGCCTGGGGCCAGGGACGTGGGGCAAGGCAGCGCTGGCTGCATTTGGAGCTTGTGTTTCTTGAGCACGTCTCTCTAGATGTGAACAGGATTGTAGCTGTGCAGATGGTATTGGTTTTACTGGTGTTCAGTCACACCCTGGCAATGAAGAAACATCCAGTGAGCCTATTGATTTTATGAGATGTCAGAAACTTTAAAGTCCTCCATCGCCAAGATGCTGTTACTTAAATTAAAATTGTTCTTAGGGATACGCCAGATGCTGTTAAGTGGTTCCATTTCTGCTTTTCAAATGCTCAGTGAGTGGTTTGTGCAGTTCTTTAGCTCTCCTTTACACAAACTACAGTTTTGCTGCTTTTACTGGTTTAGACTACGCAAGGCTGCGGGGAATGGTAACGAAGCACTAAGAGTTAGGATGATGAACTGGATATGGATTTTTTTGTGCAACGCTTTGTCTCCTGTAAACCAGAAATAGTCAGTCTAGCACTTCTGCTTGGCAGCAATAACATCATGGTTGGAATACTGAATAATGATCTGATGTCTTTCTAAGAGACCTGCTGTAGTGAACGCGAGGTGCTGGACTTGGTGTGCAAGTCTATGGCTCGTGCATCTATTGACGTGTGGTTTGAGCCTTATCTGGACTGGGCTTGGTTTGCCAGTCTAACCCGTGCATCTGTTCTTGTATGGATTGAGCCTTATCATCTGTACTATAAAAACGTAAGCTTAGATAATCATGTATAGCCCCTTTTAGCCTGGAAATCTCATGTTTAGTACCCAGAATGATGGATTTCTAGTTTATGGTTGAGGCCATTAGGTGTTGCTCTGTGTAATGAACAGTCATGATTACGGTACAAGTTGGGTCAATGCAAATAAGACAACTGCAGGGTGAAGAAAGCAAACAGCAGCCATGCTGGCCTAGGTTTCTTGTCCCACTCCTTGGGAAGCATCTCTGCAGTTTCCTAAAGCATCTAGAATTGGTAGCACATCGCTGCTGTGTCCTCGGTTACCTCTAGGCAGGGTCACGGTTTTTGATCAGATACTCCATAGCTTGTCTCACTGCAGTGAGATCTGACCCGAGGGAGGGAAAGATTTTTCTTTGCTTTGAACTTGGCTGTCCCAGTTAGCTCAGCAAATTAAACCAGTGTTTAATTCTGTAGGAAAGAATATCGTGTGCTTAAGAGCGTTCCCTGTTTTGTTTGAATTTTCTTGTATAATGTTAATTCCCTCTAAGTTAATTCGCAATTATAACATCAGAGGGAAACTATGTTACAAAAATCAATAAATCAATTTTGGTGATTAAATGATCTTGCAAGAGGAGCTCACTTGAGTTGAGCTTGGCCTTCCTGCAGTCTGGACAGACATCGTTCTGAAAGCAAAGGAGGCTCCAGGCTTTGTCAGAACAGACATTATTCTCTGGGCTGAAGTTACAGAATTGCGCTCTGCAGAGCCGAGTAAAATATGAATACATGTCTCTTGGAAGACCGGATTCACTGGGCACAGCATCAAATCTCTGAATTTTGGAATGGTTTCGTGGGATTAGCTGGAAGAAGGGAGATGTGGGTGTAAATCAGGGAGTTTAGACTTTGGTAGGTTCAGATGTAAACAGGACTGATTCTCACTTATTTTTTTGCATGTCCTTTACTCCAGTAGTGCAATGCCTTAACACTAGAGTTATTTTACACCTGTTTAAATCTCTTCTACTTTTCCTGAGGGATAGAGTAGTATAGATGAAGCACAGATCCAGGAGCTTCCAGTGTTTTCTTTTGTGTTTCCCCATGCTCCATCACAGCTCTTTGGTCACATTGGTATTTTATTAGTGACGCCTTGTGCCCTTCCATCTGTGGCACGAGGGACGGGAGCATGACGAGGGATGTGCTAGAGGCACCAACTCCCTGCGTCGCCTTGCTCTGCCCTCACAGCTACATGCGCCTCAGCTTCGGGTGAATAAGGGAGCAGATGTGTAGGGACCCAGCTGAATCCAGCATCTCCCCTTGTACCTATATATAGCCTTCGCTTACATTAGCCTTCCTTATAGCTGCTGTATGTGTGCACCAGTTCGTGCTGTGCAGGGGCTTGGAACGATGAAGACTCTTCTTTATATATACATGTATGTGCGCATCCACACAGGCACCCCTGGCCGTTACAGGAGCCGAGACAGGCAGCCTGCACGAGCAGACAAAGGCTGCCGGAGCTGAGCTCGCAGGGCTATTAATTTTTCACAAAAAAAAAAAATCTTACATTAAAAATAGAAAAATCTCTCATGATAAACTCTGCAGTGGTGAAATTCAAAGCAAATCATGTCACTGAGCTCCTTGATGTAGAAATCATTACTGCCATCCTCTGCTGTATTAAAAAAAAAAAGAAAAAAAAAAAGTAAAGAAGCCTGTGCTGTTGGAGTCTGGTTTAGCATGCAATTAACGTTGACAGAACAAGTGACTGCAAGTATTTATCAACAAGCCTAAAGCCAAGGTCTGGGAAGCATTGCAGAGGTAATGTATTACTCATGAATACTGTACTTTATTCTGGAATAGTTCGTACATGCCTTATTCATAACAGCCAAAGTCATGCATATAATTAAATTTAGGTAAATACTCTACCAGCTGCAGCTGAAAAGCAATTTAGGAGCTAACTGTGGAACTGGGCTCGTGTGTCAGTCAGGAGCTGCACTTCATCTCTCGCTGTGAAGAAAAAGCACATTAGAAGTTTCTGGATCTTCAGTTCATGCTTAGGATTAATATAGTTACAACTCCATTCAGAGTCTTCCCAAATGTTTTCCAAGAGTTTTCCATCAACAAGCAAACAACTAGTATTATTTCCTCTTCTGTGATGTGAAAAATAGAGGTCGAGAGGGGTGGCTGCGGGGTCCCTTTGTGCAGCCACTCTCGGATCTGGAGCAGAAAGCCACGGTTCGTGATCGCCAGCCTGATGACTCTCCCCAGAAAGGACATGAGCTGATGGCTCTGAATGAACTTGCACCACCAGCCTTTTAGTGGAGGTAAATGCATTGGCTCTTCTCCAAACCGTAAGCGCAGCATTGTGGATCTGATGAGCTACTGAGATGCGTTGAGTGTATTAGAGTGATTATAGGTTTTCATAATCTGGCTGAACGGGGACGGATAAAATCTAGCAATTGCTGCACTCCTTGACTTACAGCTGTATCTAGCAACACTCGAGCTGTGTTTCATAGTCACTTGTTTCCTTCTGATCTCTTTCTCCTTTCCACGGGCATTCCTGGGGGTTAATCAGTGTAATGAGCAAATGCATTTGTCTCCTTTAAAAGGCTGTGACCTGGTGTTCTTCTCCCACTCCAGAGTTGAGGAACAAAGAGGGGAAGAGCAAAAGGAAGGCAAGGCAACAAGCTGTAGATAACTTAAGGTGCTACAACTGCTTCCAAGGCCCTTCTGTTTTCCCAGCTTCTCGCATTTTGTCCCTTCTGTTGGTGCTATATGGAGAATTCTGACAGCACGGATGCGTGGAAATCGGTGGCACTGCCCTGTGCACAAAGGCATCCTGCCTAATTTTAAGCACTCAACTGAGGCATCTAAGCTACATCTTGAGGGCAGAGTTACCATCTGGGGGAGTTTCTCCTTCTCCAATGAGGGGAAGCATGGAGCTATGGGTTCCCGACGTTGGGCATCTCGCCATGTGCCAGGGCAGGCTGTGGAGAGGAGCTTGACAGGCAAAGCATGCAAAAAAAGAGGTTTTTCTTCGGTTTCTTTTCACGCTAAAGTCACCCTAAGAGTGAAGGGTACTATCAGTCAATAAAAACATTTCAGACAACAGTTTATTATCTGAGTTGATGGTACCTGTATAAATTTAATTGCTTTTTGGAGAGACACACAATAGAATTACTCACCAGTGAAAGAGTTTATTTTACTACATGTAAATGGGATGTGGTGCTCTTTCACCTCTCAAGACCTGGGGATCAAGTCCTGCATTGCAAGAAAAAGGCAGTTTGTTTTCCATCCTCCTCCTCCAGCGGGCACATGTCCACATCCTACCAGTACCACGAGGTCTGGCAAGGCGTCATCGGGCTGCGCTCAAATGAATCCGTGTATTACCGGTCCAGAAGGAGGTTCATTGGCAGGGCGTGGGGAGACCTTGCCAAACACCTGCCCGTGGCTTTACAAGCCTTTCACTTCTATTCCGAGTTTATTTTGAGACAGGGGTAATCATTCTTCCTGGATGGAGATGCACTGGTAAATCCCCACCATTGTGAAAACTTCTGTCGTCTTGTAATATTTACTTGCTGTTCGGCCACGCAAAACGCTGTTCTGCTTTACCAAATAGTGATGAGCTAACAACATTCCCTGTCCTTAAAAGCCCTTTTAAAGCCACAGTTAATAGCATATTTTATTTTCTTTGGCTGGAAGGGGTTTGATTGCTTTTATGTGTAGTCCCATTTTTATTTAGTTTCAGAAACAAAGTGGGTGAAAAAGGACTCCCTTGGGAGTACCTAGGGGCTTAAAGAAGAATACGAACTTCTTGGCAAAACCAAGAAAACTGCAAGCCCCCAGACAACTGAGGTCCAAGCATTGGGCCTCGGTGGCCTCCTCCCCTGCTTGCTGGGTCCCCTGCGTTGCATCCACACGTGTCCGTAGGGGCGGGTATTTGCCGATCTCATCCAGTACTGGTTTGCAATACTTCCCCTTTTTGCACCACCTGTGTTTTGTGCGTGTGCGGAGAATCAACTTCTCGCATCTTTGAGAAGACTCAGCCACGTTCAATTTTCGGTGTTACAAGTTGGAAGTTTGTATGTTTAAAAAGGCTGGTAAAAATTTCCGTTAGCGAAGGCAGTTACTGTCTCTTTTATTCTGTTTTGCCTTAAACAGGACTCTGTGTGTAGCTCAGTTAATTTGCTTTGGTTGTCAACCTAGTAGGTTGTTGCCAGAAGCATCTTTATTACTGGAAGAGCTGGAGAATGTGTTTAGAAGGAGTTTTACAAGGAAATAAAGTTGCTTCACTCTGCAGGACACGTCACAGAGTGGAGAACATAGTTGTCATTTAAAGGACTTTTTTTTTTTCCCCAGAGTGTGTGTATTTTAAATATGTCATTTTTTAATGACTTCAGGGTTGGTGGCATGCTTTCAAAGTACGGTTCTCTTCTGCAAAATGACTATAAAAGTAGCACTTCAGCTTTCATGAAATTGTACCTGTGGTGTTTCCAAATTTATGTCTGCTCATAGAAAATACATTGTTTTATTTTTGCTGTCCTCCATTGTTTGGGGTTTTTTCGGCTATTGGTGATCACCAGGAATAAAGGATGCAATTAGTTGGTGGTTTACAAGTGAGAATTAGTCCAGCTCTGTTTCCCGAAGCTGGACAAGGTTGGTTGAAGGTTTAGCAGGAGCAAAAATGGTCAAAAGTTGTTTTGTTGGTGTAACAAGCAAATACTAACGTGCTCTTTCTTCTGATTTTAGGAGTGGCCACACATTACTTGCCTTCTGGTTTTCCCGTCAAGAAGGAAAACTAAATCGACAGCAAACTATTGAACTGGGACATCACATTCTCAAAGCACATATTTTTAAGGTAACAAAAATTAAAATGAAGACTTATGCCAACCTCATCCCCGCTGCGTATATCTGCCAACACTGGCAGCGTTCAGTCTCTTCTTATTTTAGGGTTGCTGTAAGAAGTGTGATTGCTTCAGGCTGCTGAAACGTGTAGAAGTGAGCTTTAGAAAATTGGCAGTGGTATATAAGAAATCCTTGAAATTAAACCATCCTTCAGACTGTAAATTCAACAGATAGCCTCCTTCCCTAAAATTACTCTTCTACCATAAGAGGTTTCTTCCCATGTAAGATGAGTTCCTGTAACAACATCTAGAAAAAATACATCTTTTAAAAGGAGTGGTTTTGAAGAATCCAACCCAAAATTGAGATTGGAAAAGGGAAAATTAGGTAGTCGTTAAAATCTGATGATTGGTCCATTTTACTCTTCACACAGACATTTAAGACCTGGGCAATTGAAAGGCAAACTTTGATGTGAGCATCAGTGTGACCCATAAACTTAAGTATCATTCTTGTGCCTGTTGGCCCATGTACCAGAAGATGGAAATGAGAGGATGGATTCGTAAGGTGACAGGAAATACAGAACTTCTTAAAATTAATAGGATCTGTGGGTGCTTAACACTGGTAAAAATGAGGCTGTACTTTTATCTGGTCTATATATGATTTTATAGACTTAAGAACTTTAGCAGTCCTGTATTTCTAGAGGAAACAGATAGTTTGTGTCTTGTGTCAGTCCTGTTGTATTTCTTTATTGAGTTCCCTCAATATTGGAGCTGTTAGAAAGAGTCCAGAGGAGGGCCACGAGGATGATCCGTGGGCTGGAGCACCTCTCCTATGAAGACAGGCTGAGAGAGTCGGGGCCGTTCAGCCTGGAGGAGAGAAGGCTCCGGGGAGACCTTATAGCAGCCTGCCAGTACCCGAAGGGGGCATACAAAAGAGCTGGGGAGGGACTGTTTACAAGGGCAGGTAGTAACAGGATGAGGGGTAATGGCTTTAAACTGGAAGAGAGTAGATTTAGATTAGATATTAGGAAGAAATCCTTCACTGTGAGGGTGGTGAGACACTGGAACAGGTTGCCCAGGGAAGTTGTTGATGCCCCCTCCCTGAAGTGTTTGAGGCCAGGTTGGACGGGGCTTTGAGCAACCTGGTCTAGTGGAAGGTGTCCCTGCCCATGGCCGGGGGGTGGGAACTAGATGATCTTTAAGATCCCTTCTAACCCAAACTGTTCTGTGATTCTGTGATTCTATGAATTCACCATCAGGTGTAGTAACAAAGTCTCCTCATTTGGGAACGCAATGGCTGGAGCCAAAGGGAAGAACCCCAGGTCAGCGCATTACCCCATCAGTGTATAGTTTTCAAATTCGGAGTTATGTTCCCAAGGCCAGATTCCGCAGCGAGTTTTACTGTTCAGCTGCCGTTTACGTTTAAATTCAGTTCCAAATCTTCTTCGTTGCACACTTCTACAGTAGAGACAAATAACAGGGTTTCAGGCTCTAAACAAATGACAGTTTTTGTTAAGTGGACAAGTTGCCTGTAGAGTCCAGATTTAATTGAGCAATATTTACAATAGTAGAAAATGCCAATTAGCATATGAAAAATGTCAATACAGCCTTCTGTTTCTAATCACTCGGCAAAATCCTTGGTTTTGCAACACTGCAGTAAGAATAGTATGTCTCGGTGACAGATAAGCATAACAGTATGTTATTTAGAAGTACTATGAGGTTTTGAAAGGGTTTGGATTAGCTGGATTAGAAACACTAAAACTTAGTCTTTTGCTTTTCCTTGAATAGGTTTATTTTTATTCCTTTTTTTTAAACAAGTGTTTACTGAGGATTTGTGAGTGTTTACTGAGTGAAACAACAGCTGCATTAGTTTTTGAAGGAGGCATTGAGCTGGAATATTGCAGACCATATTTAAGATCTCAAGCATTCTTTAAAGAAAATATTTCCAAGTGTACGTACGCAGACTCCTTTTCTCATTGTTACAGACTGTATTTGTTTCTAAACAAGCCTTTTTTTTCTATTCGAGCTTTTCGTTCTGTCTGATCTTTTGCTGAAGCAGTTACCAGTATGGCATGGGTTTTCTGCCAAGTAGGGAGCGTGTCAGGTCATCAATTCAGTGTGTTTTTCCTGAAGTTACCATGTTATAGCAGCAGCTTTCCGCAGACGCAAAGATACTAATTTTGAAGGTATTTATGGAGGCCTTATGCCATTGTAATTCCATTTTATTTACCCATCATGAAGCCAGGAGAGGATTAGAACAGGGCTAAAGCATTTTGTCCAGCCAGGGAGTACTGAGACAGGGAGTATAGAGACAAACTTTGATTAAACAGTGCAGAAAACTTATTTGTCCTTCCCCAACCCCTGTCAGTTTGAATCCAGCGGTACCTTGTGCAAGGTAGTGATGGGACACTTGGAATTTCCAGGTTTAAAAAGTCAGTGATGCACATACACAAGGTGATGGCCTGACACACAGGTGCTAAGAGGCTTTCACACTCGCCTCTTTGCTTGATGGCTGAGATCGACTGGTTTTCTTCTTTTAAACGCAAACATCCTCAGACAGTTTGGGGAAGGTGGGGGGGAAAGTACAAATGTTTTAGATTTTTAAAGCAATTACCAGTCTTAACAGGAGCATATGGAAATCCAGCTTGGAAAGCCTGGCATGGAATGAAAGGGCAAGAAGAGAAATGTGCAGTAACGATACAAGAAGACCCAAACTTCAGGCTGACGTATGTTTTGCAAATCAACCGAAGAGAAGTCTTTAATTTCATCTTAAATTAGTTAGCTAAAATGTCAGTAATCCAGAAATGGGTGTTCCTTGTCCCCACATTGAGAATGTAATGACAATTACAGGCAGAAAATCTCACTTTTGACAGCTACAGGTATGTAAAGTGTCTGATGCTCATTGAAAAACAGCCTCGTAAAGATCTTGTGTTGAAGGTGCCAACGGCCAAATACCAGAGGTAGTGATGAGTTCGAAATTTAAGGATGCTGACAGCTGCATACAAGAGTGCAGGACAAAAAAGGCAAGCCTGCTTGAAAACTGGGGTTGGGGGGAGTTGGCAAGGTTATTCAAATGAAAAATGCGTGGTCAGGCCGTGCCCTGGTCCTGTGTCAGATGGTCCCAGCAAAGTGGAAACCACTGATGGTATTATGGTTTGATGTTGCGTTAAGTTGGGATTTGCTTTTGCTGAAGGATTCAACCTGCTTTACAGTTCTGGGCAGAAAAGGGAAACAGAAAAGGAAGATACGAACAGTAAAATGAGAAATAGTGCGGTTTTGTTTCAGCAGCTGAATGATAGTGGTGTTGAATGTGTTTTTTCTTTAAAGGATAAATGTCATCTTTTATGTCTTCCACTAATATCTAAGTATATCTGTTCTAATACAGCAGTTAAGATTTTTATAGCATATGTGATCATCTTTAGATGGCTATTCTGAAAATACATACTTTCTCTTGGTCCTGATGGTGACTCAAACAGCTTATTTATGGGTTTGATAGTATTACAACTATTTTTAAATTATTTTAACCATTTATTATAAAATTGTTTTCTGTTTGTCCAATTACACTGTACTGAGTTCACTGAAGTTTAATATTGACCTCTCATGTCCTGTTTTGTGTCATTTCAAAAGCAACGTTTAATGGTGGCTAAAATTCCTGAGCTCTTTTTCTGCCTCTTAACACAAGCAGATATTTTTCTCTATTTAGCTCCCTGAATTTTGAAGGAAACAAGCGCATGGAGTTGTTATTTATAAGAGCTTGTCTAATCTGTTGCTTCTTTTTATGGTAAAACCATTTCAAGTGACAAATCTGCTGATGGCTGGTGCAATGCTTCAGAATATCTTCCACACATAGGTATTAGAGGTCTGCAACTGAGTCCAGCAGCAGGCTTAGCTGATGATTCCTGGAGATCTTCCGTCAGAGGAAATAAATCCCACCTTTTGCTGTTGGGTTTTTTCCCACCGCCCTAGAGCATCTGTGTCAGTCTGGCATACAAAAGACTCACAAACTGAAATGTGATCCTGCTGCTTTGCACACAGGTAGAAACGACCACACGGCATGCGAGGAAGTAGAAATCAGGGTTTGCATATCAAAACAGAATTAAAGATGTCTGTACAGTTTCCATGGAAACAGCAGACTAATGGTAAATTGGTAGCGGAACAGCAACGTATAGGGCATACCCGCATCACACAACGGAGCACAACACGCAGCAAAGCTCGGTGCTGGAGTTGGAAACCCATTCCTCTCGTCGTCGATTCAGCCATTTGCTCCCATCTGTTGGCTACAGAGCAATTATTACTTCTTCAGTAGGAGCAGGGGAAACTTGCTTAACAGTTTTGTGCTCTGCCAATTAGTGTTGCTGGAAAAACGATGTCAGACCTTCTATATGTTATGTATAGCCTCAGCATGGACGCCAGCCGGAAAGGTTGGAGACAGTCTGGGATGAGATACGGGAATACTATTTTAGGCTGTGGTTGAGACTTCCTTAATTTATCTTATTGTGAGCAGATATTGTCATCTAGTTTAACAGTGTGAATAATAAGGAAACTGTTAATCAGTTCTGCCAAAATAATGTGTACTTCATTAAAAAGAAAAAAGGAAAGCACGCTGTGCTTCTTAGCCTGACATTTTCTGAGGGTGCTGAATGGATTCAGGCTGCTCACAGTTTAATCCTGCCTTTCTTAGACCTTGCAGATGGGTACAGTACCTTTGCAAGTTATTTCCTACAAGCTTAGTAGTTCACTGCAAAGGTCGTCAGGTGTGGCAAATTCTCATGTTGTCTTGCGTATAGCTGTTAGTGTCTTGAAACTCTTTGAAGTCCAAAGACCCAGAAGGATCCGCCCAGTGTAACTGAGCATGTTTGGAAGCTTGGATCTAAGTCATCTTTTCTTTTTTAGGGGCTGAGTAAAAAAGTTGGGGTATCTTCCTCCATCCTGCAAGGGCTTTGGATCTCCTACAGTACCGAAGGTCTTTCGATGGCTTTGGCATCTCTGAGAAATCTGTACACCCCAAACATAAAGGTACTGGAGGAGGAGGAGGAAAGCTGGGGCGGTTCAGACCTCGCACGAGAAGCTCCCAGCGATGCGCAGGAACCGTGCAGAGTGTTCGCTGTAGCTGCCTGCCCATGGCAGTGGTCCTACCCGGGCAGTGCTGAGCAGCTAGCGGGGCGTTTGTCTTGAGCCGGGGAGAGGCCATCAGTTCAGTTGGGATTTCGTTACCTTCTGGGGTGATCCCTCAACTCTTCTACATTGACCAGGGATCTCCTTTTAATTGCAGCGAGTGAATTGTGAATTTGCACCTGTGCAGAATGGTTCACTTGCGTTTTTCCTCCCTAAATCTGTGGGATGTGATGACTGGTGTGGAAATTTGACAGCCCCGTAAAGGGCTCTGGCTTAGCCAAGCACTAACTCGGAGGTGATGCCAAACATGCTCACATGCTAGTTCAGGCACTTTGTGCCCATTTGCTTTGGTAAGGATGGGTGCGTTAGCTTAAGTGACTTCATCTCTACAGCAGAAACGATTTCAGGCAGTCATACAGATTTCAAATTGTCCTTCGTCTGGAAGGATGTTTGCCCCAGCTCCTTCCCATACGGGTGAAAATGTCTAAAATGGGACCATATATTTGGCAAGTGTTTTTACTGGGCATTTTATGTCCTTTGCCCTCAGCTTGGAAGCATGCAGAGGGTCCTGGTTTAAATTCTTTTGTTGCCCTGAAAAGAAACTGATGTCTCTCCGTAAGACTCACCGAACAGGAGCTCTTCTTTCCCTGTGCAGGTCAGTCGGTTGCTGATTTTAGGAGGTGCAAACGTGAATTATCGGACCGAAGTTCTGAACAACGCCCCCATTTTGTGTGTCCAATCTCACCTGGGTTACACGGAGATGGTGGCTTTGCTCCTGGAGTTTGGGGCCAATGTAGATGCCGCTTCGGAAAGTGGCCTGACCCCCCTTGGCTACGCAGCTGCTGCTGGATTTCTAAGTATCGTCGTGCTGCTGTGCAAGAAACGGGCCAAGGTAAAGTGACCACGTTCCTCTAAAATCTGATTTAAACTATTCCATGTTTATATAAGACAAGGCACAAGCTGCAGGCAGGATACGTATGGCTTGCTAAAGAATATCCTCCAGCAGATAAAGCCAGGGTGCGGCTGCGGAGGGTTGGCTTTTCTGCTAAAATGCAGTGGTTTTGAAAATCTCGTGCTGACACCAAAGCTAAGTAACTCCGGAGAGTCTGTAATTAGTATCTGGAATTCAGGTCTGAGGTGGGAACTGCCTAATCCCACTGCGCTGCTGGCCTGCTGAAGGACGTCCTGGAGGAGTCCTTGAACCTTGCGAGGTTAAAATGGCAACGTCGCTTTTGCAGCACGGCGTATTCTTTAAATATCTCCTTGAGACACATTTTCCAAAAACTTCTATCAGACTTGTCCTAGAAAAATACGCTTTGTTTAGTTTTGTGGTGACTGTTTGGAGTTTTAATTGTATATAATTGAGTCAAGTTTAAATATTTTGTTGAAGAAGAAAATTGTGCTGATTTTTGAAGTGGAGCCTCCTGGAAACAATTTGTGGTTTCTCTATATGTTTAGCTTCAGTTCAAAAAGCAAAATATGGGTTTGTATAGTTTTCGTATGAATGCTGGGATGACTGAGATACCCATTTAGATCTTGCCATATTGTCTGTAATAATGCGAGGACAGTATGAAGGAAAAAAAGAATTGTGCTTTTGTTGGGATATTTTCAGAGAGTTGAGTGACTCCCTGACGCTTGTTGGTAAGAAACAGCATTAGGTGTCTGAGGACAGGAATACTGGGGCTATGCAATGCAATGCAAAAGTCCAGCCACTCATAGCTTTCTTTGAGTATCCCTAACTGTGTTGAAGAAATACTCCGAAACCAGCTGGGTTTAGTTTGAAGGCTGAGATGTTTGATTCTGTCATAGAAAACTGCGACACTGATTGCTGCCTAAGTTGAGAAATGAGAAATATTAATATATTATTAATGTAATATAATATGAGAAGTGTTTGTCATATGTGTTATATAACTATAATTAATATTAGTAGAATATGTTAATATAATATTATTTCTCGTATTTATAATACGAGAAATGAGAAATAATATGTTGCAGAGCACTGAAGGGGTTAACCAGCAGGATGGTATCTGATCTGCCTGTCCTCTTTTCTCCAAGTTACTGGTATTGGGATAGGACCTAGAAATCCCAGCTGATGTATTCAGGCATCGAGTGAAAACCGTGCCCTGTCCTGAAAAGGCAACCGAATAAGTTCCTACAGGGCCGCCAAGAGCCATCTCTGTTTCCTACTGACTTCTCGTGTTGTGCGTTCGGCTGCAGGCTGAGGCACTTCTGTGTCTCTTGAAAGAAATGGTATCTGGAAAACAAACTGGTTTTCCTATTGTGGATTTGGATAAAGGAGATGATATCAGTGTGTATGATTCCAATCCGAAAGAAAACAGGATTGCTGGACTTTGAGACAGAAAGGGAAAAACGCTTTTGCAGCCTTTGAGTCTGAAGAAAACTGAAGAAAGCTAAAAATAATGGAAACTTACCCAAAGCAAACACTTGTGGCCAAGAAGATGCCTAAGCCTGGGACAGAGTTGCTTTGGGAATGTTTTTTTCCTGGTCGTGGCAGGGGTAGCTTACCAGAAAAATGCACATATTGCATATGTGGCATTATTTTGAAACCGGGACTGGAAACTCTGCAGAACAGAAGACATTTTGCCCTTGATTTGGCTTAATTGTATTTTGTCATCTCTTTTCAAGGTGGATCATTTGGACAAAAACGGTCAGTGCGCTCTGGTTCACGCTGCTCTCAGAGGACACTTGGAGGTGGTGAAGTTCTTGATCCAGTGCGACTGGACCATGGCTGGGCAGCAGCAGGGGGTGTTCAAGAAGAGCCATGCCATACAGCAGGCACTGATCGCTGCAGCCAGCATGGGTTACACCGAGGTAAGAGCGACCAGCACATCACTGCCTCTGCCGGGTGGGAAGCCAAGGGCTGACGATGTTTCTTAGCCAAAACATGGCGCAACGAAGGTCTCGGAGGTGGAGTCAGTACCTCTCTCCTACTCTTCCTCCCCTTCCCGTCCCAGGCAGTGGGATTCACAGATCGCTCGGCAAACCCTGTGGTCTGGGCAGGCGTCCAAGAGAGGAAGCGTAAGAAGCCTTTTGAGTTGTTGGAGTAAACCTTTAAGCAAGGGTGGATAAACAGCATGTTGCTTACACCGCTCCTTCAGTGCTGTTAGGGGAGCGTGAGACCACGTAGCTTTGGACTGTAGGTTGGTGGAGAGAAGAGCCAAAGGTCTTCCTCCTATCATACTGGTAAAGATTTGTGAGGTGGAAAATGATGCATGTTTTCCTACCGAGAAGCAGTCTGTGAGGATTTTTGCAGTGGTTGATTTCTTTGCTAAACTGAGCTCCTCTCGTTTAGTGGAGTTTTGATTTTGCTTTTGTTAAGCATAATCCATGAAAACATAGGTAATGTGCTTAGATGAGAGGGGCTAATTAAAGAAAGCTGGGAAATTTCTTATTAGCTAAGTGACTGTGAGTTGAACCGATCAGAAGCAGATGTGACTTCAAAACCCTAAAGGTCTGCACGCTGAGGACATAATTTGTAACAGGGCACAGAACTTTTTAAATGGGAATTTCCCCCCGGGTAATACCGATCACCTTTATAATCTGTAGAAAAGGGTTTTGGAATTGTTTGCTATTTCTGCTGTACCATAAAAGGTACATGGCTGCTTATAGAACATACACCAAGTCCCTGTTTTGAAGTGCTTGCAGTCATAGGAGGTGCAAGCTGATGATTACTTTTCTGTTTTTCTCCAACTTTGGTAATAAAACAAATACTTACCATTTTTATAAAGAGAGCTTAATCACTGGTGGAGCCACACTGGGGTCCTTGCTGTGATTATACCCTAGCGTGACCATACCAGACTTAGCTTTACGCCTTAGTCAGGCAACACGAGGTCCACTAAGTAGTACAGCACCTGGCTGGGAGGTCAGCCGAGTACACGGCGGGGTTGTTACACCAAGCTCACACTCTGCCGTCAAGGCAGCAACACACACACACGAGGCATCTACTGTGGAAATACCATGGGCACCACTTCAGCAGCGTCTTCCATCCAGGCACTCTCCTGGGTTTCTCGTTCCCCCTGTGCCACTGTCATTCCCAACGTTCCATTTAGCACTAGAGCATCACTGGCAGGACACGGGAAAATGGCACTTGTCACCGAAATCACTGCTCCCCTGCGCTGGTGCCTCTCTCAGTCTGTGCCCGCAGGCAGCTGCAGGCAGCGGAGCAGGCACAGCTTCCTGCCAGGTACTCAGAAAATGCTGGTTGTAGCCTAGACCCCAGCAGATAATTGTACCTCCTAGAATGAGAAAAATTTTTTTGTCCTTCAGTCACTGAAGTAAAATCTCCATTTTCTACTTAGTCTCTTGCTTTCTCGCATCATGTGGTGCAAACACTGAAATTTTCTGCCAGTTTTCAGTCAATTAAATACTTCAATTTACCCTTTAAAGAAGTTAATTTGCTTCTCTGGGGTTTCAGGTATCCACAGCTGGAAGAAAAACATAGTAGAGATCTTTTGAACAGTCTGCTTAAAAACAGTATTTGCTAGAAAGGGGCTAATAGTTTCTGGAAGTAACTTCATCTTGGCTGCAGCTTAAGATAATGAAGAGGCTAACGATTATAACTGCGCTATTACATCACTTGTCCGCGACTCAGTTTCCCCAGCAGTAAAACGGGATGATCATACTCATTGCACCCCACCAGGCGCCAGTCGATACAGCTGGACACACCGATATTTCCTCGCTGGTTACGGCAGCTGTAGCTGCAGACGAAGGCGCATCCGCTGCACACACCAGGTCATCTGTAGCAGGACAGACACAGTTATAAGGAACTGGTCCTACAAAGGCTCATCATGTGCGGTTATATCAAGGCACTTGGGGTGGTTTTTTGCTTGTACAGGGCAGCAGGTTCAGTGATTCATTTCTGGAAGAATATTTACTTGATCTCAGGGTGCCAGGCAGAGACTGTTCCTTTTCCTCTGTGTATTCAGAGCAGCTCGTGTTGTCAGCAGTTTATATATAAAGCATGCAAGTTCGTGAGCTGACATGTCATTTTGTTTTAGATTGTCTCCTACCTGCTCGATCTTCCAGAAAAAGATGAAGAAGAGGTGGAGCGAGCACAGATCAACAGCTTTGACAGCCTTTGGGGAGAAACAGGTGATTTCTGTAGACGCTGTAGCTTCTTCTTACACGTTCGTGTTTGTAATTTATGGGCTCCCCGTCACCTGATGTGTCCCTGATCCCTGGCATTGTTTTGACGGAGGGAAAAGGATCGGTTCCTCGGATGTGATTTCAGGTGATTTACAGGTGCCAGGATGAAGCTTGCAGTCAGCTTAAGTAAAGCAGAGAAGTTTGGTTTTTGAAAATCCTGAGCTTCTGCGGCTCCTGCCGCTTTTCAGGAGCGTGCAGGCATGCAGCATCTCTGACAACCAGGCCACTAATTATTTCTCTGAAACATCTCATGTTAATTGAGATGGACACAAACGTCTGCTCTTTCTGTCTTGATACTGGGCATATTTATCCAAAGCATCTCCCTGTTTGTCTCTTCCCTTCCTTCTTAAAGGCAGCACCATGACTGTTAAATTATCCATTGATTTTCTGAAAGCTTCTCATTATGTAGCACCTGGTAATTAAACAAATGTCCTTTTGTGCAATACTATATTTTTGTATTGATGGGTATAATACAGAAGCCCTGCTTCCCTAACTTCTACCAAAACAAAACCAGCCGTTCACCCCTTCCACCCCACAGATATGAAATGCACTGTCGTCTCCATTTCTTGAGATATTCAAACTTGGAGTTGTTAGCTTTTAACTCCAATGACCTCATAAATATTATCCACAGTCTTTTGTACTCAACTCACTAATCTACTTGCATCCCTGGTAATGTTCCTGTCAAGTTAATACACCAAGGTAATGTTCCTGTCTGGGTAACGGAGCACTGATTTTGATTCTGTCAGCTTTGTTTAAAAATGACATGATCCAAGGGTACAGACAGTGGCTGGCGTGTGGCTTGGTCTTTGGTCAGGTTGTTTCTGGTTAGAAGGCGGAGGGGGGAAAGCTGGGTTATACTCTGAGCTGATTCATATGCTGTACTTTTGAAAATGTAGCCTTGTATTGAATGGAGTCTCTATCAGAAAGTATTGCCCCTGAGCTTTAAAGGACAAAGATGGAGGGGTGGGTCATCCCGGCCGGGAGCCTGAGGGGTGGCCTGGCTGTTCTGGGTCACTTGTGGGGCGGGAGGGAGGGAGTCAGCTGCACCCACAGGGACATAACTGAGCAGCAAGGGCATTGTGCCATTATTAGCGGAAATAAGGGCAACATGTACAAATAAGCAATTTAAAAGTGCCGCTAGAGTGTCACGGGAGGAAAAAGAAATTGGATATGGAATTAGTCAAATGAAATGACAGCATTGGTAATAGGACAACAGCTTTGCTATCGGTGAGCTCACAGTTCACAGTCGTGACTGGGCCAGAGACAGCTCATCCAAAAAGTTCTCCGGTGTTTGGGTCCTCAGGGCTAACTTGTAAACAGGATGGTGATCCAGATGCCTTCAGAGTTTGATCAAAAGCCACTAAGATGTCTCCCTGCAATGTAACCTCATGGACGGCATCAGATACTACAGATGATACTCTCCTTGAGTGAAAGGTAGTCCTGGGTTTTCTGGATGAATCTGGCAAAGCCTGGTATAAGGCTGTAGGCATTTTCCGAACTGGTGTCTAACCCTGCCCATCCCTGGAGCTCTGCCTTCGCAGGTCACGCCGTCCTGCTCTCTCCTGCTCAGCCATGCTCTCCGGTCTGGAAGCTGAGCACCGCATTCTTCTCCCTGACAAAGTCCAGCTCTTCTCTTTCCACGTCCCTCGTGACCTGGGCAGCTCTGCCGTTCCCAGCCTGCCCAATTGCCTCAAGGATTCTTCAGCAGAAGTCTTTTACATCTCTGTTGTCCCCCTTCCCATACCTCTCGCCCCAGCAGTGCCAAAAGCTGGACTCACACAGACATCTGGGAGTTTGTCTGAGAGGGGTTTCTGAGTAACTGGGATAGTTGGGAATGTGGATTTGTGATTTGCAATTCGCACAGAAATTGAGGAGCCATCTCAAAGGAATACCCGTGTATCCAATTAAAATTGGTGGTAGGGAAGATGGGAAAATGAGCAAAAACGAGCCAACCACCAAATGCAGCAGTCTTTTGTCCTGTCACAGGCAGGACAAGTTTATATAGTTTTCAAGACTCCCTTTCATGTTGTTTTATTATTTTCCCAAAAGTAAATAGCCAGTCTAGATAAATGTGAAGGGAAATGCTGGTTTCCACCTAAAAATAGCAATCTGCTCTAAAAATCTGAATCATGTCTTGTCTGTTTTTTGATACTTGTTGCTCGTGTGTCTAATCTTCTGCAGAGCAGAGCTGACTGCCTGGCTTAGTGATATCAGCCTGATATCATCCAAATGGCAGTGCCAAGTTACATCATAAGTTTAGGAATTGCTGACAGCACACTATAGCCAACTCCAGATGGAATATATCCCCCTGGGACAAGACTAATATCAAAACCCAGCACAAAAGTATCTGAGTCACTTGTAATAACTCCATCAGAGTTGGAGGTACAAAGAACGAGTCCATCAGACTGCATTTGTCTTGCTGCCAGGCTGTGAAACAGATACACGTGTGGTATAGGAGCAATTTAATGATTCCTTCTCCAGATAAAGTTGTTGGGTTTGCTAAGAAAACAGACATGCTCTGTGCAACAGCAGAGGCAGAATGTGCCCTGGCAGATCCCTGGTGATGGAGACTGTGGCTTGTTGGACGTTGCTTGCTGACGGAGGGGGGCACGTCCACACCTGAAACCTGTCTCAGGTTTTGTTTGAGCCAGGTTTTGAGAAATGCAGCAACTGTTATACGGCGTTTATGCCAAGACTTTGTTACTGTATGGCGAGTTGTTCTCGTGGCACTACGTCCTCATGGAAGAGCTGCAACAAGAACGTTCCTGTTTTCCGGCCCAGGATCCTGGTTGCTGCTCCTTGGCTGGGCTTAGTGGACTTGGCTTGTTCATGCTGGGCCACAGGAGCTCACTGGCAGGCAGTAAAAATTCAAACAAAACCATTTCTATTTCTCTCATTTCCTCACATCACCTTTCCTTGGCTTTTCCAGTCTCCTTTCAACGCACAGGCACAGCCTTACCTTCTGTTGTGGGTTTTTTGGAGACTAATGGCTATTGTAAGGCACATTGGTGATGTCAGAAACAGGTCGGTAAGTCCATCCAAGGAGTGCTAACAGGCATAAATAAGCAGGTACCCCTAGAATTTTTCCTGAAGTAGTTTAATTGGGCTTTTGGGCTTGGACAGTTGGACACCAGCCGCAGACAGTGCTCTGGGCTTGAGGTGACCAGCAGTGGAGCTGGAGCTTGGGGACATCAAAAGCCGCTTTGATTAGAAGGCTGGAGACAGAGGGGTGAGGCACCTGTATTCAGAGCAGCAGCAGACCGTCCAGCTCAGTGGGGTTGGAGGGACCGCAGGGGCTTATCTCGTCCAACCTTCTGCTCAAAGCACAGGTGCTGATGAAGTCTGGGTGTACCTTAGTGAGCTGGTCTCCTAGGGTCCAGCTGGACTGAGCTCCTTTCTCCCCTCGGAGACTTTCTCCGTTTCCAAGGACAGAGGCTTAGATATCTGTGCATTATACAAGATGAGCTTGGATAGGTTTCTCTCAGCAGCAGGCAGCAAATCCAGGTCATCAGCGTGGAACCTTCCTGAAGCAGCAAGGTCTGACTGCTCAGTAACACAGAAGCTTTTGAGCTTCCCTTGAGTTGGGGCTGCAGAGGACAGGCTGGAGCTGCATACCCACACCAGTTGCTTTGACCCAGAGGAACAGAGTAGCGAAAAGACACGTCAATCCAGGTAGAGTGGATTGCAAGGCAGAGTGGAGAAGGGTATGGCCGTGGATCAAATCATCCTGTTTCAGTAAAGTCTTTTCCAAAGAACATTTCCTGGTGAACACCAAACACTTTTAGGTGATTTACAGTATTTTGATTGTTGCAAACGTAAGTCATTTTGATGTGAAATACCTCAAATTAACCTGCAGCATTTCAAGTGCAGGCAGGTTTAGAAATAGAACCCAAAAGCCCTGCATACCGATCCCTCTGCCATGCACGTTACACACAGTCCTCCTTCTATATTTGTAGCTTACGTTTAAAACCCACATGGATCTGATTATAGATTTTGCAGTATGTTCTGCTTGTGGCAGCAGGATGACTTTTCTTTTAACTCTTGGTGTCTCTCAACCCCAAGAGAAGAAAACTCAAGCATAATGTGGAACAGAATAGAGAATTAATTAAATCCCACAACATTAACACTGTTGCAGTTGGAAACCCATCAACACCTCGTAATCAGCCATCCTACAGAAATGTACTTCAAAGAAAAAACAAGCTACGTCAGTTAGAAATAGACTCCCACCTTCTGCTCAAACTCCTACTAGAAGCGGCAGAGCATCGAGGCAGAGGAGCTGTGCTGAAGTGCACAGAAAGTTAAGGAGAGGAGGGAGGAACCGAAAAGTCTAAAATTAATACCAAAGGCGAGTCAAAGGCAGGTCCTGCACTTGGAACTATTTTCAGATTGAATGTGTCTTTTCTAACCCAACCGTAATTTCGGAGTTAACAGAGCACATTTTGTCAGGGAAAGAGCTGTCAGGTGTTACTTCTACCCACCTGTAATATTGTGAGCACCTGTAATACTGGAAATGAGAAATAATTTTGGTTTTGCACAAAGACCCTTGCTGGTAGGATCAGTCCTGGCCAGAAACAAAGCCCAGAATTAGTGTTTTTCTTGGAGAAGAGGTGAACATATACATACCATTTTTGCTTTCCAGTTGTTTGCCTGGTTTCAGAGATGTACAGGCTGAAGTGGGATATTAAAAATAAAAGTCCTCTATCTGAACAACGCTGCTCTGTGCTTGTTCAGACAGAGAAAAGCCACAAATCTGACTGACATCCAGTGGCTAGCAGTGATCTGTCAGTGCCACCAGCTTGATCCCTCACTTGCCCTCTTGTAGTCATGGACAGGTTGCAGAAGGTCTTGTCAAGACAGCACGTACCTAAAGACTTGTGTTTTCTCTGGACATTGTGCCCCTACTAAGACACACTGGGTCTTGCAGCCTGTGGCTTTTGCAGTAGGGAAACCTGCAGGAGGCACAGGGGGAAATGGTGAAGGTTTCACGTGACAAGGCTCTGCGTTTCTTTGCAGCAACACCTTGAACGTCAGTCGCACATTCCTGGAGATTATTTTATGCTTATTGTGATTTTCATCCTGTTTCACTGCAACTTGTGGAAAATAATAAAAGCTGGTTGTCCCAATTAGCCTCTTTCTGTAACATTACGAGATCTTTTCATGGAAGAGTTGACCTTTGAAGTAAACTAAAAGGACAAGTAAGAGCTAGAACTGTACTGTTCCAGCTCATTTTCTTCGTTCATTTTGCCTGTCGTGAGATATGTTTGGCATTTCAGGCACCATTGCTTCGGTATCCAGCAGAAAGACCTCTCTCTGGATAGCAAAAAAACTCCACGGAGAGTGTGGCTCTAGCCCTTCACTGCTTTTCTCTCTCCTCCAGCTCTGACGGCGGCGGCCGGGCGTGGGAAGCTGGAGGTCTGCCGGCTCCTCCTGGAGCAGGGAGCTGCGGTGGCACAGCCCAACCGCCGCGGGGTCGTTCCGCTCTTCAGCGCCGTCAGACAGGGCCACTGGCAGGTGAGCGGGTTCCTCGCGCTGCCAGGATGGCCTGAAATGTAGGGTCAGGCCGTCCCTTCCATCTTGCTGAAATACAGGTGGAGAAGACAGACCCCAACTCTTGTGGGGAATGATCGGAGTGAGAAGAAGTGATATTGATGCTTCAAACCCCTCAAGCTCTTGCTGGCTACAGACAGCTTTTGCTTAAGTACTGTGTTATCTCACCATTTGGGAAGCAAATGGGATGCTCTTGATTTAAAAGGTCATTTTTCCTGCCCTTATACATCTGTTGCTTCTCCTACACTCTAATCTTGCACCAGTAATGCCAGAGGGCGGGCACCATTCCTTAGGGGGGGAGGTTTCAAGACATGGGGACCACTCTGCTCTTCCTTGGCTCTGGTTTCTTCCCAGCTGGGTCCCTATGTACAATGTGTGTTCCCAGCTGGGTCTCTACGTACAACGTGTGTTCTCGCTTTGTGTGTTGCAGATTGTAGATCTCTTACTCACGCACGGCGCTGATGTGAACATGGCAGACAAGCAAGGCCGGACGCCGCTGATGATGGCTGCGTCGGAGGGACACCTGGGCACAGTGGAGTTTCTGCTTGCACAAGGTTAGAGCACGTGCTTGGAAGTGTGTTGGAGAGCGGCCACGGCAAGTCCCACCGCACTGTCTCCTGCACAGCTGGAGTTTGTAATGTCGGGGTGGGGATTGTCATCCCACTGCTGGGATCGGGCGGTGGGAGAGGTTCTCAGCACCGTATCCAGCTTATTGGAGAACAAGACTAGAATAGTCATAACATCAGTCTTGGCTATCCGTTTTGTTGTTTGTGTTTGGTGCTCACAGCCTCAAAACGATGCATTTGAGTTAGAAAATAAACTAGCGTATCGCAGGTACTTAGAGCATTGAGTTAAGAAGATGCCCTTGAACCATGCTAGGAGCTTTCTCCTTAGACAAAAAAAATCAACAAGAGATGTGACTGAACCGTCAGCATCGCCGTGGAACAGGCAGGCAAGACTCAACCACAGGACCAGAGTTTGGGACACATTTTAACACTTCCATTTTTAGTGCTAGTGTTGTTGGCCACGTTTTTGACACCAACATCAGCGGGAGGGTAAGGCCCCGACACAGGCAAGGATTTAGTGTATTTGTTGCAAATAACACAGAATTGTTTTGAAGATAGTCTGCTCTTCAGCTTTGCACTCACAGATTCACTTTGCTCAGTACTTTCAGTGTCTAATAACTCTCCTTCGCTAGGAGTTACTCAGTCAACAGGAACATGTTTCGGTTTTACTCATTTCTGCTGTACGTGTTTGAGGTGAGTCAGAACAGCACGCTGCCTGCAACCTGTGTGAACACAATTATTTCTTATTTCTGTAGTTCCTTAGAGACTTTTTTTTTTTTTTTGACAAATAGCCAATGTTTGTTTGATTTGTTTGGGTAATTTTCCATTATTTTTTGGCTAGAAATAGCATTTAATTCTTGTATTGTTATTTGATATTTTTATTTCAGGTAAGATCCCTCTTTGGGAAGGGATATTTTCTTCGTCTCGTAAGTGCCTGTGTCTGACCTCTTAGCCAAAATGTGAGAGACTTGAATATTTTACGTAGTAGTTGTAAGAACATTTTTTCACGGTAAAATTGCCAGGCTACCAACAACAAGTTTCTCATTGTCTGTCTGTCCTGAGCCACAGGCCAGTGGGATCCTTGCTGTTCAGTCCTGTAACCTGCATAGGGATGTGACAGAGATCAGTTTGAGGCATGGGTTTCTTACGAATTGATTCAATTAATTATTTTCTGATGTTCTAGGGTTTTTTTAAAATTTCAAATTATCACTCTCCATGTTTGAGTTGTAATGTGGCCCCTTTTGCAGCTTGACTGAATCCATGTAAAAGGCTTAAAAATAAGTGATTTTTTTTTGCCAGACTTGAGAACTGTGCATGTTGCTTAAGACTGACTGGTTCAACGGAGGATGGAAATACCAGATAATCTGATCTTGGCTATGGGATCATCAGCAAATGCACGTAATGTTTCCCTGGCTCTTTGGACACTTGGGAGCTCAAGAAGTCAAAAATATGAAAACTTATTTTACTTTAAAAGGTCCATTCTTCTAAATAGCTTAATAAACCCCACCAAATATGCTATAACACATGGTCCTGAAAAGTTAGCTCAAGCCTGGGCAGAGTACAGTGATATATGGTGTATTTTAATTAAAATGGCTTTGACAATCCTGTTCAATGTTTCATTAAAATCAAAGTGTGTGAATCATAAGCCATAAGCATTAATTAGTGTGTTGCAAAGCACATCTCATTTGACTGTACTTGATTAACACAGTCAGCGTTTGTAAACACTTTTTATTAACAGAGTTGCAGTCATCAATCAATTTGAAATCCAAATTATTAGAGTTACCTACTGCTCTCACTTAACACCCAGAAGTAATGGACGTGTGAACGGTGAATTAAACATTCCTGGTAGCAGCTCTGCTAAAGCTGATATTTATATGCATCTGTGTTACACAAAGCAAAATAATTCTTGATGCTTGTTCCGTTTGGAGAGAGCTTAATTCTGAATCTTGTTTGCCTGCAAAAATCAATCCCTCGATGTTTTTGCTACCTTGGGGTACGTGTGGATGCTGCTCCTTGCTGTCTGTCTCGTGCCTCTGACAGACGACGCTGAGTCTCGTCCCCAGCGCGGGGGTAACCCTGCCTGGGCACAGCAGCTTTGGGTGCATCCCGTGTACAGAAAGGATCCGACCATCCTGGCCACTCCCTGCTTCTTTTTGATGCTGCAAGTGTCTGCTTCTTTTTGATGCTGCAAGTGTCAGTCGTTTCTTTTTTTCTCTAGCTGGCTCATAGTTGTGTGCCTGCTGGATAACCTGTTAAACCATTAACTCTTGCATTTAGCCAGTTAATTTTTTTAGGGAAAGAGCAGCCCAACCCTTCTCGGAAGCAAGCTGGGTTTACCCAGACAAAATCTTTCCCACTGCGGCAGGGATCGATCCCATGAGGTCACCTTAAGCCGCTTGCCCTCGAAACCATCCGTTTGTTTCGTGTCTGACTGCCTTAATGCTAAGTAGGTCAGAGATCCCCGAAGGACCGAAAGATGCCTTCAGAGTCAAGCAGAGGTTCTGCTGGGAGCCACGGCTGCATCGGGAGCTCGGCGCTTCTGCGGAGGTCATGCCCAGCCTGCCTCAGAGCAGCATTTTGGCATTTCTGAAGCGGTGCGCTTTGTCTGCTCACTTAGATCTTCAGCTTGCATTGCTGCAGTGATACCCTGAAGTCTGTGCCTGTCACCCCGTGGTATGGCGTGTCTTCCACTGGACCAGGAAAAGAGTGGGAAGGTTGAGTGATGATGTGGCTTTCCAGCCTTCCCTCTTGCTGCAGGAGCTTTCTCACCTGCTCCAGAAGAGTCAGAGGGAAAACACAAGAGAAGACTTCAATGGTTTGATTGTAAGAAAGTAGCTGGTACAAATAAGAAGGAATGAAACGAGGGTTTTATCCTGCTTCGCTCAGCAAAAGTTAGCCCTGGGTCGGTTGAGGGTCATCTGGAGGGCTTTTACAGGGTTCCTGAGTGCGGTGCGGGCAACGTGAGAGAAGGCTGGCAAGATGCTGGGATATATGTTGTCATCCCTTAGCTTGTATACTGGAGCTGCCTTGCAGCCAGCGTCCCTCCTTGGCACACCAGATTGCCCCAGACATCGTTTGCCACCTCCCTCACTGGCACTCCACGCTGCAGTTCGGAGGCATGCGGCGAGCAGGGTGCTGCGGCTGTGCTGAGAGCTCTGGGCGGAGGTTTCTGAACATATCCTGAGCAAACGTTCATGTGTTGTGCTCCTCCGCAAACAAGAAGTTGTGCAAGCTGGAAGACCTGTCAGTTTGCTATCGTCTGGGCAATGTGTGCTAACTGGGGAATGTCAGCTGGGATGAATGGGAAGGTTCAGGAAATTCACGTTACTCCCCCGCTTGCTGGGCTTTCTGGAGCCAGTGAAGATCTCGTGCTGGGCAGCTTAGAGTTTACCTGCAGGAGAAAAATACTGCAGCAGCAATTCATCCCAGCCTGCTGGCAGGAGCATTCCGCAGGTAGCCGCAATTCCTCGGAGGAGCAGAGCTGATACAGACCTCTCCTGCGCACTCAAGAGCCGGAGCCCTGCCTGTGCCATGGCAACAGGAGTTGTCTTCATGCCACGAAGGGGAGTGTTCACTTAATGCTGCTGTTCAGATCTCATATGCGTATCCATATGCCGTATGAAGCAATACTGACCCGATGGTATGGCAGCGCAATTTCTTGATCCAAGAAAATGTCAAGTCCCTCTCTCCTTGGCTTGCAGTTGGCAGTAGTTTATCCCACAACGTTGTATTTATATTGGGTAAAGTTCAGGGAGAAATACTGCTGGAAATTGTGTCGATTTGGGTAAAGGGGAGGGAAGTGAAGAGGGGAAAATACGTGCTTGCTTAGAAGAACTGAGCTGAATTGACTTAGTTCCCCTTGGTACGCCATGACCTACTGAAACAGCAAACTGGTCTTCATCTCTGACTCATACAGGCTGGAATGGGTTTTGATTAAAAAAAAAAAAAAATTAAAAAAAAAAGTTAAAGATTGATGTCTCAGATGAGGGATGTCAAATCCACCCTGCTGCTCAGAAGATGTTTGCCAGAAAAGCCTACAGAGCTAGGTGCGAAAAAGTTTGCAGCTTGGTGTGAATAAACTCATTTGCCACAGTTCCTATCAGTGCATTTGAAGTTGCCGTGGAGGGTGGGATCCGTGGTGGGAGAAATGTCAATAAAGTAATTAATAATTATGTACATGGCTCTCTAAAAATAAGCTGTCATCACTAAGTGGATGGTTTGTTATATCATAGTACTCAGCAACGGAGAGCTCTCAAGTGAACTGATGCTTCTTCTTTCAGGTGCCTCCATTTCTCTAATGGACAAGGAGGGCTTGACAGCCCTCAGCTGGGCTTGTCTGAAGGGACATCTCTCCGTGGTGCGTTCCCTGGTGGAGAACGGAGCTGCCACCGACCACGCGGATAAAAACGGACGCACTCCGCTGGACCTGGCGGCTTTTTACGGCGATGCAGAGGTGGTAAGTGGCCTCCAATACATGCAGTTGGTGTAAAAGGCTTAAAATAGTACAGTTCAGCTTGATGTAGCAATAAGCACGTAGAGTCCTGGCCCTCCGTACATGCAGGCGCTTCCACAGAGAACAAGGCATGAGACTGATGTACCCTCAGACCCTATAGAGGTGGTTTTAGCCCAGGCAATGGAGCAGAGCAAGCTTTTGCTGGCCGTACGTCCCCAGCAGCGCGCGAAGGTCTCACCCAGGAGCAGAACTGACTGTTGGGCTTCTCATTGCAGGTTCAGTTTCTGGTGGACCATGGGGCCATGATTGAGCACGTTGACTACAGTGGGATGCGCCCCCTCGACAGGGCGGTGGGGTGCCGCAACACCTCGGTCGTCGTCACTCTCCTGAAGAAAGGAGCAAAGATAGGTAGGGACAAGGGGACAATCCGCCGGTGGCCCTGTGCTCAGGCAGGACTCGGAGCAGTGGGGCTGGCTTCCTAGAAAATACAAGTGTAACACAGAGGCAGCCTCAGCCCCAGCTGCTGCTTCGTAGTCCGAAAGCATCCAGCGAGTCATGACTGCCTTGTTCTCTTTATTAAAACGGGGAATATTTTTTTTGCTGTTGTATGACTTAGCAAAGTTAATCAATAAACAACTGTTTCTTTGGCAAGGTCTTTCCTCTGGTAATGGTTTTTCTATCTTTACTAGTCTGAGTCGACAAACGTACTATGTCCATGCATTGCTGTGAGCTGCTGCATTCACTTGCTCTGTGTATGCTTTCAGATCTTAGTGTTACCTGCACTGCGCCACACAGCTGCTCACGTTACGTTTTCCTGTGAAAGGGGATTTTGCTGGTGCATTGGCTTCTTTGCTGCCTGCCTCTCACAGCTGCTTTTTTCCTTTCTTTTTTTTTTTTTTCACCTTCATCCATTTTTTTTTCCCCTCTCTCCTACAACTTTTTGTTTTCTCCTTTCTTTGAAGGTTGTCAGACGTTACCGAGTCGCCCACGAGGTATAGCTCATTGCTGTCAGCATCAGCTTCGATCTGATAGCTTTGTCAGCCTTGCTTTCTCCTGTTTGATTTAGCCTGCATGCGTCCCCAACACCTCTAATCTTTTAATTTACCTCACCTTCAAATAATTTTTTTAATGACTGTTGCAGAGAATAACTTGAACTCAAAAACTAACCTCCTTGCCCCAAAATGTACTGAATCTACTTATAGAATATTGTTGACTTATTCTTCACCCACACTAATGAGTTGTCCCCAAATTTTTGCCACCCCTCCCCTCCCAGTATTAGTCCTGAGAAAACAACTGGCTCTGCACGGGTGGACCCCTGCGCAGAGCCAGCGTGTCCCCAGCCCAGCGGACGGCTTCGGCACCAGCAGCGCTTAGACACGACCTTGCCTTTGTCATGTTTTCCACCTTAATGGATTTTCTACTCTAGTATTTCACATCTTGTGAAGCTGGAAATCACAATCCACTTAAACACAAAACACCTATTGACAGTTGAACTGCACGTTTCCTAGTACACTTGCCGAGATTTTAATTTAGAAATGCTTTTATGTAACCACTCTGACTTTTTCCTTTTAAATATGTTTTGTTTCCCCCACCCCAGCTGGTTCCTCAATCAGCAGTGCCCTCTTGTGGAAATGGCTCCCATCATTTCCCAGACCATCATGGTGGTGGCGATGAGGATTAGCCTTAATGACTGCAAAGGAAAACCATTGCAATGTGGATGACGTTAATTTAAGTTCGAGAGGAACTGTCAGCTCCGTCATTTGGAGCACTCTGCCCTTTGACCATGCCAAGTTGTTCTCTCCAGCAGAAATTCCCACCCCAGGATATTTTTTCCACCCAGCTTCCTACCACCCTTGCATTGTATGAGTTTTTTACCCATCATGCATCCTGTACACTACAGGTCCAGCAACATGGGCGATGGCAACCTCCAAACCAGACATCATGATCATCCTGTTGAGCAAGCTGATGGAGGAGGGAGACATGTTTTATAAGGTGAGAAGAGTGGTTTGGGAAATACTGGAACAGATGCCGCTTGCAGCATAACTTTGTATGAGGTTTTTGACTGAGCAGTGCTGCTGCCTTCATCTGTGGCAAGTAAAAGCTACTGCTCACAGCATTCCTTGTGTTGCAAACAGTTTGGGTTTGGTTAGTGTTGTTGGGGAGGGGGGATTGATTGCCCAAATCTGTAATGATGCTGAAGCAAAGCCACGTCTCTCTGCATTCTGGGTCTGAGCCAGCACTTCATTTCCTCTTTGAAAACACCAGAACCCAAGTGTTTTACAGAGGTTCGGAGTGCTGATGTCATTGCATCAGATCTGGCAACACTGTCATTACCTAGCAGGCTCACTGCTGTGGAAGAAGGCAACAAGATAGGATATCCCAGAAGAACTCATGGAAGAAACTTCTTGCAATGAAAACAGATTGTCGGGACACAGATGGCTTTGTCGTGTCCTTTAGCCCGTGGGAGACATTCCACCGCTACAGTTGGAGAGTCTTTTTTGCACTGTGTTTATTTTAAGCTGATCTTTAAAACCTGGAGATTTGCACACACACACAAAATGTGCAAGTACAACAGTGATTCACTGTTAGGCTCTAAGGGTGAAGCAGAAAATATGCAAAGCTGGCATTGTAACTGGAGTTATCTGCCAGACATACATGATACAGCTGAGAAACCTGAGTCTACAAAGTTTTAAAGCTTACTATTTGTAGCTGCAAAATGTATGTCCTAGACCCCATTTTGCCCTCTTTCTTTCACCCTAGATGCCATGGCTGCCCCCCTCCAGGGCGCAGATCATCCTATCCCCAAAATAGGTGCCCAAAATAGCAAAGATGAGTCGCCCTTTGACGGTGACTGTTGAGTCCCAATAACTATAAAAGGAACCCAGTTGACAGGCTTAGATGTAGACACAGCAGTTTGTCCAACTTCAGAGCCACATCGGTGCCATAACATTTATCTTTGCTATTGCAGAGGCTTCTCTGAGCCCCAGGAACTCCGCCCAAAGTCCCATGCTTCATATTCTTTCCTGTCCCTGGTGCTTATTAAGCTTTGGGTGTAGGGTGTTCTCTAGAAATGGGTTACTGATCACCCAGCTCAGAAGACCATCCATCCAGAAACCGGATGGAGCTGTATCAAGTTAACATAACACAATTTCTGCTGTGTTTCCCACTGTAGCATGACAACTCTGTATGAAGTGGGAGAACTCAACTTGCACAAGACATCTGCATTCCCAGATCAGATGCTCCCTTGATCAAATGTTCTGGCTTTCCTTTCTAGAAAAGAGCTAAATAGTGAAGTCGTGTTACCTTAACCACCTAAAACATTCATGGGGCTGGTGAGTGAGTTCTCTGCAGTGAAGTAAACTCAACCCAAGGATGTGTTTTGATGTGTTCTCCTTCTATTAGAAAGGTAAAGTGAAAGAGGCTGCCCAGCGCTACCAGTATGCTCTGAAAAAATTCCCCAGGGAAGGGTTTGGAGAAGACCTGAAAACCTTCCGAGAGCTGAAGGTGTCGCTCCTCCTCAACCTCTCCCGCTGTCGAAGGAAAATGAACGTAAGTCTCCCCACTCTTCGTGGCCTTAAGCACAAGCTGCCAGCTTTCTCCCTGTGCACAAACACATGTCCATCCTGTAACTGTGCTTTGACCTCCGAGATCTCTCCTCTGTGTAACATGGTTGTCCTTCACAGAGCACTGACATTTTATAATTCAAAAGAAGTAATGATTTAATATGCATTTCTGAATGATTAAAAATTCATTGCTATGTTTATAGCTTTTTGAATTTTTTATTACTCCCTTTGATGATGATGTGAATTGGGGGTGGAGGCATTTTCCAGATTTCTAGGGCAGTGGTGAGGGAGGAGCCAGGAGATGTGCTCCTTTGAATACTAATTAATTTAAAATGAAGGAGCATATGCTTAGGGGGCTAGCGCTTCCCCAGGGCAGTGACTCATCCAGAAACACCCCCACATACTCCCTCTCCTCCCAGAACTGCCAGATCATTGTCACTCTCCCCTCTCCAATCTAGCAGCATCTAACGACCAGCTCCTGCAGCATGTCTGTTCTTCCAGCAGACAAGTGCCGCCTCCCCCTTGCTCTGCGTGCAGAGGCTTTCACCTCGACAACTTAAAGTCTCCATAGACCCGAAAAGTGAAATCTCCGCCGAGGCCGTGGGCCAGCGAAGATTCCACTGGAGGGGAAAGGGTTTCTGTGACACCTTCATTTCTTTAAGCTGTGAGGGAGAAAGATGAAAAGCAATGGAAGTACAATTTGAATGCTGGTGAACAAACAACACAGTTTGTAGAAAAACTGTGAACCTTCTCTGTAAACAAGCCAACTCGCAGCTAAGCCTGCGCTTTAAGGACAAGATTTTTGGTTTATTGTTAACCGGGGAATCCCACGTTTTGTGATAGAAGATCTCAGAGGGTCGTAATTGCTTCTGCAGTTTTTGCACCTATAGATGAGACCACAAAGGTACCTACCTCTTGACTACATTCCCAGTTTAGTATATTAGGCAGTATCGCTTCAGTAACTGCTACTGAGGGTACAAACAAAAGTATGAGCAGAGCGTCCAGATAGTAAGCAAACTTTTGCTGAGTTTTTGAACAAATCAGGAGTACTCTTCGGTCCTCCTTTCTCCCAGAACTTCTCAGGGTCATGGCCCAAAGTCATCAATCCAAAGCAATGTCTGGCTGTGAAATGAAAGCCCCTCCACTGGGAAGCGGTCTCCTTCACAAGTGCTGAGCTTCAGCTGAGCTTGCTTATACTTGCTTGTGAAGTGTTCGGGACAAGGCAGGGGAGGACACCCAGCAGGGTTTGAACCGTAGCTGATAGTCTGATCTTGTGGCACTGCCACTCAAAAGCACCCAGACCCAGAGCAGTCTCCATTCCACGCTGTCACCCTCTCCCTCCCCACTCCCAAACTAGTCTCCCAGGTGAGGTGCAGGGGAGAGGCAAGGAACACTGGAACGGGTGGCACTGGTAGGAGACCTTTGCCAGGCAAGTACTGTTTGTAGCTACTGAGATACGTAGTCCCTTCCTTCATGTGCAGTTTTATTCAGCCCCTTCGAAGTATGTCAGTGTGTTGCAGAGTGGGAAGCAGAGGGCATGGGAAAGGTTTCTTATTGCTTTCAACTATGGAAAAAAATCCTTCATGAGATTACATTCCAGCCCCTGTGAGACCAGATGTTTCCTCAAGACTGTAGGTTGTTGGAGAGGGATTGCATGCACTTGTTGGGGACACAATCAGTGAGAATGGAGCCAGTGGCACGCTGGCCTCTGTGGGTGCTGACAGCATCCGGCGTTACAAGAGGGCTTTGAATCTTTAGACGTGCTATTGTAGCTCTCTGGCTGTAAATGATGTTGAATCCATGTGAAACGTTCCAGTACCATCAAGTTTTCCATGGTACACGCAAAAAAAAAAAGTCCACATTAAGTTTGTTTTCTTCCCAAACTGTGTATATTTTTATTTCTATATCTATTCAATTACTTATCTGCACACCTATTGTAATGACAGGATTTTGGAATGGCGGAGGAATTTGCTACTAAAGCACTGGAGCTGAAACCGAAATCTTATGAAGCTTACTATGCAAGAGCAAGGGCCAAACGCAGCAGCAGGTGAGGAGAGAGAGAGAAAAGTGCGAGGGGCTGGTCTCTTCAAGCCTGGCCACACTGATTTAGGCATCTACCGTGCAAAACCGTGCCAGTGTCCCCATGGGAAGAAATGACAAAGGAACATTGATTAATGAAATTGCAAACCTCACAAACTCCAGAGTAACACCCTCCCTCATTTGGTAGTTTCTGGAGACAGCTGAACGCCAGTGTTTTGAGAGGTTTGTCTTAGTTGAACTTTGTCTGAACATCTTGCTACACTGGAAACCTTTACACCAAAGTTGGGTATTCTCTTTAAAAATACACTTTAGTTCAGCCACAACTTGGGACTCGAAGCAAAATATGACTCATGGAAGCCCTGTAGCCCGTGTTACGCAAGAGGGCAGACTCATTCATCACGGTGATCTCTTCCAGCTTTAAAATCTATGAACCTCTCTGTCCTACAGCACTTTTTGCGAGGCAGAAACTGCTGACTAGCTGTGCAGTGACTGTGCGGGCCAGCGCCAGCCGGTGAGCTTTCAGCCATGGCTTGTGCTCAGAGCACTGCAACCGGCTTGTAGTGAGCTGCAGCACTGGGATCCCTCTGCATCTCAGATGGAGCCCGCAGGATTCCCTTGTTAACCTCTCTGAAGGCTAAAAGGTGTGAGATTAGGTGAATTTCAAAACCGATCAATGCCATTCCTAAACGAGCAGCAGGGACTGGCTTTTGAGTCGTGTGCTCAAGGGCTGGGCGCACTGTCATTGCACGCATCTCGGTTTTAAACGGCAGCCAAAATGCTTTGCATGGCAGTGCAGGGAACCACCAGTAGGCAGAGGTATCGAGTCCACCTGTGCAAACATTGTAGCTCAGCAGGCACCACCACCATTTGACCTTCCGTGCTGGAGGCGATGTGTGGAACTGGGCTCCTGGCCCAGCTGATGCTGCGCTGCCTGGTCCACCGGGTCTTGACGTGGGAGGTGAAGCCACGACCTTCTGTTCTGCAGAGAAGTCCTGCTAGCTGAGCCACACTGACCTAATGCCTTGCCTTTAGTGGTTTTCCTCTCCATTGTTTCCAAAACACTTGTAAGAAAGCCTAAGAACGGGGTTCCTTTCCAGATGATATCAGCCTCCCCATGTACAAGCATCCTTTTCTCCCCAGGTCTCTCCAGCAGAAATTTTGGCTTTTCTTCTCTATTTCCCAGTTTGTGCCCAGCAGCACCCCTGAGGTCAGCACGGTCCAGGGAACAGGAGGCTTTTCCTTCCTCTACCTGGTTTTCAATGGCTTGTGCAAAAGCTTAGGCTGGTGTTGGGAGGTGCTGGGGTGTTTTTCACCGTGATCATCCACCCAGATGACAGTCATGTTCAAACAGATGGTGTTGCTCAAAAGCGAACAGCGTCCCTGTAAATGACAAGCCCCTTCCCCGAACCCCCACCTCCCTTTTACTCCTCATAGACTGGCCTTTCCCTTGCAAAGGCTTCCCCGGGGGCTGGCAGGCTCCCTGACGTTGCCCGATTCCTTCGTTCTGAAGAAGTTGGCCAAATCCATTGCAAAATTGGAGAGACAAGCCTTGCCAAAAGCACTGACCCACGGGGAGCCCCTGAGCTCTGGAGCCAGCCCCGACGCTGTGTGGTCTTGGCATCAGGCAGAAGTTAAATTTTCACTGGCGTAAGCGGTTGCAACTCCATCAAAGCTGCGCTTGTTTACAGTAGTGGTGAGCTTGGCTCTTAGTTATCGATGCTTTGGTTTCTCGTTTGTTAACGCAGGGACAAAGCTTATGGTGGTGCTGTGAGGAGTAATTAATTAGCCGGTAACGCACACTGCAGAGGACAGGCATTTTTGCTAGTCTGGGTTGTGCCATCTCAGGACTGTGTTCCCCTCTTCTCCAGAATGGCTCGCAGTGTTTTCCTTCCTTTTGGATAAAATAAATCCAAGGGAGGCACATAAGGCAGAATTTGAGAGATGCAGCGAGTGGTAGCAATCACAGACATCTCCCTCAGTAACACGGACAAGCCACTTAACCCTCAGGAGCCTCCAAGAACGGCTCCATTCAAATCCAGAGTAATTTCAGTTCTCATTTCTGTCCCTTTGTCAAGCAGGCAGTTTTCAGCAGCCCTGGAGGATCTGAACGAGGCCATCAAGCTGTGTCCCAACAACCGTGAGATCCAGCGGCTGCTGATGCGGGTGGAAGAGGAGTGCAGGCAGGTGCAGCAGCAGCAGCAGCAGCCGCCGCCGCTCCCGGTGGAGCCTGAACCTGAAGCCCAGCATGAAGAGCTGTATTCTGTGCAAGATATCTTTGAGGAGGAATACCTGGAGCAGGATGTAGAAAACGTTTCCATTGGCTTGCAGACAGAGTCCAGGCCAAACCAAGGGCTGCCCATCATCCAGAGCCCACCCCCGTCCCCAGCTCACAGGGACTCAGCCTATATTTCTGGCTCACCTCTTGGCTCTCATCAGGTCTTTGATTTCAGGTCCAGTAGCTCCGTGGGTTCGCCAACCAGGCAAGGGTACCAGTCCACGTCTCCTGCTCTGTCTCCGACGCACCAAAACTCGCATTATAGACCCAGTCCTCCGCACACATCCCCTGCTCATCAGGGCTCCTCTTACCGCTTCAGCCCACCTCCTGTCGGAAGTCAAGGGAAGGAATATCAAAGCCCACCACCTTCTCCTCTTCGTAGAGGTCCTCAGTATCGCGCCAGCCCCCCAGCAGAAAGCATGAGCGTTTATAGGTCACAGTCCGGTTCCCCAGTTCGTTATCCGCAAGAACCTAGCGGAGTCAGCCAGCTCCCCGGTAGACCGAAGTCTCCGTTATCCAAGATGACACAGAGGTCTTTCCAGATGCCCCAGCTCCCCGTGGCCGTGCCGCAGCAGGGGCTGAGGCTGCAGCCAGCCAAGGCACAGATCGTGAGGAGCAACCAGCCCAGCTCAGCCGTCCATTCGAGTACTGTAATCCCAACGGGTGCTTACAGCCAGGTTGCCCACTCGATGGCCAGCAAGTACCAGTCGGCATCAGGGGAAATGGGGGTTAGCCAGAGCAGGTTGGTCTACCAGGGCTCCATCGGGGGAATTGTGGGTGACAGCAGACCAGTGCAGCATGTTCAGGCGAGCCTCAGTGCGGGAGCCATCTGTCAGCACGGAGGGCTGGCTAAAGAAGACCTTCCGCAGAGACCGTCCTCGGCGTACAGGGGTGGTATGAGATACAGCCAGACACCTCAGATCGGGCGAAGCCAGTCTGCTTCCTACTATCCGGTGTGTCACTCAAAGCTTGACCTGGAACGTTCTTCCCTCCCCGCCAGCCAGCTGGGCTCTCCAGATGTGTCGCATCTCATAAGAAGGCCCATCACAGTTAATCCCAGTGAAATCAAGCCTCACCCGCCAACTCCAAGGCCCCTGCTCCACTCTCAGAGTGTTGGCCTCCGCTTCTCTCCTTCCAGCAATAGCATCTCCTCCACCTCCAACCTGACTCCCAACTTCCGCCCTTCTGCTTCGATTCAACAAATGGAGATTCCTCTCAAGCCAGCTTATGACAGATCGTGCGATGAACTTTCTCCGGTCTCTCCCACGCAGGGGGGTTACCCCAGCGAGCCAGCCCGTTCCCGGACCACACCGTTCATGGGAATCATAGATAAAACCGCTCGGACTCAGCAGTACCCCCACCTCCATCAGCAGAACCGGACCTGGGCTGTGTCGTCAGTGGACACTGTCATTAGTCCTACGTCTCCTGGCAATCTCCCCCAGCCAGAATCATTTAGCCCACCTTCTTCAATCAGCAACATTGCCTTTTATAACAAAACCAACAATGCACAGAATGGCCATTTGCTAGAGGAAGACTATTACAGCCCCCATGGGATGCTGGCCAATGGGTCCCGGGGAGACCTCCTGGAGAGAGTCACCCAAGCCTCCTCGTATCCCGACGTCAAGGTGGCAAGGACGCTGCCCGTGGCGCAGGCCTACCAGGACAACCTGTACAGGCAGCTCTCCAGGGACTCCAGGCAAGGGCAGACATCCCCAATCAAACCAAAGAGACCATTTGTGGAGTCTAATGTGTAAAAGACGCTTGTTGGAGTAAGACCCTCATGTTTTCAGCACACACTTCCAAGCTTGATTTTCATGCATATTATTATTATTATTATTATTATTATTATTATTATTATTTTATTTTTATTTCTCTTTGGTAGCTACATGACCAAGTTTCTCCGGTACTTTGTGCGGTGGTCAGACAGCCATGCACGTGCTCCAGCTCTTTCGTTCCCCAGCTGACCGTGAAGCCAACATCAGCCGAGCCAGTATCGTTTGCCCAATTCCAGCTAAGTTCCCAACCAGGATATCTTAGTATGTGGTGCGGGGTGGTCCAGAAATATCCCCTACGCAGCAGGAGGTAACCAGCTCTCTTTTCAAGAGACAGTTGTGTTCGATTTAAATTGGTTTCTTTTGTCTCGATGAGCTCTTACTCAATTCTGATGGGAATTCCTAGCGGGAGCAGAGCAGGGATCACAGGAGCCTTTCCCACGGCTGCATCCGCAGGTCCCCGTGCCAGCCGGGTCATTTGGCTCTTTGCCCCAAGGAGCAAATTACCTACAGCGAGCAAGGCCGTGATGTGTTTTAATACCAAGTAGCTATGCACAGTAACCATCCTGCGTCATCTGGTTTATAGCAGTTTAATCCGAATTGGATTCCTTTGTTATTTAATCGCATCATCAGCCAGAAGGGGTGGGGATCACACGATGCTTTGCTGCTTTGCAAGTTACCTGCCGGCTGCCCCGACGCTGATTTGCTCTGGGGCATTTGATTAAAGTTGGCCCTTCGTACGCGTTTAATCAGCCAAGGGAATTGGCCAGAAACCTCTTGTGCGTGAACTGGGATTACAACAACTTCTTCTTCACACAGTTAGCGGACGACTGCACCTCACACACAACACCGCGTTCTCACCGGGACGGTTTAATGGTGGGGGTTTCATTTGGTGGGGTTTTTTTACTTGCAAGGGAAAACAAAAATCTGATTTAGAAAATGCTATTCAAGGAAGAAAATAGCCATTCTAAAATTATTTTTTAATTTTTTTTGTGATGAGAATGCAGAACGTGGCACGATGGTTCCCGAGACAGGAGGGGTCCTTTAGAAAAGCCAGCCCTGCAGCATCTCTTCCCTTCGGCTGGCTCCCGCCCGGGGAGCCGGTGCTGTAGCGAGGGCTGCGCTCCTCTAAGATCCGTTTCCAAAATCTTGGAAAGTGATTGCCATGTTCCATACCTGTAAATGGTAGAGACGATATTTTGCTTTCTAAGGAGCTGTAGTTAAAAGAGAGATATTTATAATTTATTTATGTGATCTATTTCAGGACATTTTTTGGTTTGGGTTGTTTTTTCTAATTTCTTTTTTTTTTAAATCGAATGCAAATCACATCAAGACAGTGTGAAAAGCAGGGGACGGTTCCAAAATCCTTCTTAGAATATTTTCAATAATTTTTCAATTACTGTCTGAAATTTTGGGGGGGGGAGGAGTGTGGAACTTCTTTTACAGATTCATTTATTACTGGTGGGTTTGCAATCTGCCTTTTCAGTTAGTGAGGGCAAAGGGTGGGATGAACGGCAGGGAGAGCGATAACCCTGTAGCTTGTTTTAAAGCAAAATAGTGCCTGTTGCCCGATGCCGCACCTCACTCATATCAACTCTCAAGAGCGATTTCAGTGCTGAGCAGGAGGAGCGATACCTTTCGGTGTTTCCAAAGGGCTATGCGAATAGACTGCAAGACTTCTCGAACCAAATCACGGGGTCCAACCTCCGCTGGTGTAAGTGAGCATATCCCCAGCGCGACGTCAGTGCAGCTACATCCATTTACACCAGCTGAGGACTTGGTCCGAAACTCTTCAGCAAACCCTGGCTTCAATGGGGCGCTTTTTTTTCCCCTGTGTGTGGATCGGCACATCTCGTTGCTATTTTCGTTGCCTAATTTGCTCAGAGCAAACTGGGACGTGCATACCTTGGGACGATGGAAGCTTGTGTCTCATAGACACGTTGAGAGCGTCCAGGGGTGTCTCCTCCCTGGGGTTTGGCAATTTTTGTGCTCTTTCGGGCTATTTAGTATTTGTCTAAGCCAGTCTTTGGATTGAGGTTGGTGTTTTCTTTCTCAAGGTGCAACCCAGTGCTGACTCTTTGCTTTATTACAGGGCTCTGTAAAGTGGGGGGTAGACTGAGGGACCCCTCGCTAGGGTGGGCTCCCCATGGCTGCGGGGACACTCGGCTCCATGCACTATTTCTCTCCTTGCAAAGGGGGTGTGATGATTTTTTTTCTTCCTCTCTTTTTCGAAGCAGCGTGTTCTGCTTTGTAAGGAGTAACTGATTCTTCTCATCCACGTACGGTGCGCCGATAGCTAGGACATGCGTATCCGTGGGTCTGGAGTAGCACCGGTCACTTCGCACACCACCTCCCATCCTCCAGCTTTCTGATTGAGTGAGTGGCTTCCTACCTTTAGTTGCTTCTTTGAAAGGAAAAAGTAACCAAATTCAGCCCCGTCCCTATTTTATACGGCTGAGCGAGACGCGCTACGGCCGTGAGCCGGTTCTCTCTGCTGAGATGCAAACGGGACGGTCCGAGAGCAGCGATGCGAGAACTGCCCGTGCTTTGCTTTCGCTATTCACTGCCTTGTGCTCCCAGTACTGTCCTTCCGAAACGTTCCCACACAGCACTTCTGTGTATAACTTTTGGGTTTATGAAGATGTTTTAAGGGAAAAAGAAAACAGCTCACACTTAACACAAACACCAAGCTGAAAGAAGGCTTAAATACTGCAGCGTGCAGGTTTTTTCACGATACCACGTGTTACATTTTTCACAGGATTCTTGCACTAATGGTTTTCCATCTGTTCTCTCTGTAAATGGGTGCACTTTACTGTTTGAATTTGTTACTATGATAAATACTGGATATTTAAGCGTGACTAGTGTCTTCATTAGAAAATAGCAAAACAGCTCTTGTCTCTTAGTGTATTTTTCAAAAAAAAAAAAAACGAAGCAATGAATCATAACATTTATAGCACAAGAACTGACTCTTGTATATAAGCATCAACAGATTGAGTAATTTTTAAATACAAAATTATTTGCAGTGGTTTTAAAGCACTTCCCCAGCAGTTCTCTTAGGGACGGTTGAGGCAGGATGGCTGCTGTAGTCCCTGGGTGGGAAAGGAGCACACCTCTCCCTGGAAAAGCCGCTCTTTACACAGTCCCCTGCGTCCTCAAAGTCACGATTCGGTTTTGGCATGGACGAAAAGCAGAGGTCGTTTCGTATTGTGCTGTCGTGCGTGGTCCTGTAGCGAAGCGCGCTGTTGTACCCGTGGCTCGGTGGAGCCCGAGGCTCAGATCTCACCTGGTGTCCCTTCACCGTGTCACCTCAGATCTAGATCCGACAAGGCCAGGCCGTGCTGCGGAAGCGTGCGCGGAGTTTCAGGGATGGTGCTGTCTTGTCCATCTGTGCTACATGTTTAATTACTCTTTGAGCAATTAAGATGTGGGACAATGCTGCCAGCCGGCGCCTCCATCCCCTCCCCGGCTGCAGTGGCACCGCTGGTGAACCCCCGTCTTGCGAGCGAGTAGGGTTCTTAGGTGCATCAAGTAAACCAGGTTCTTGATGACGTCGAAACCTCTGGGTTTGGTTCTTGGGGCGCGTTGGGTGGGCGATGCTGAAGCCGACCCCTGTATTTAGGGTGACCTTCCCACCAGGAAGGTCTCGTCCTCTGCCCGCAGCCACTCCGAGAGCCGCATGTGCCGCCGCAAAGCTGAAGTCTTCGCTCCCAGCTGCGGGTGTGGGTATCTGCCGCATCCCCGGGTGGGGTTTCACCGGCTCTTGCTTTGTCTCCCAGGCTGGGAGGATGCTCTGGTCCCGGTGAGCGGGGGGACACCCGCCTGGTTGGGGGCTTTGCAGCGGTCCCCACCAGCCAGGCTGGGAGTGGCATTGGAGGGCTTTGAAAATAGTCGTTAAGTGCTCAGGAAAGGGAGGGGTTTGCAATGACAGATCCCTTGGGATCTGTCTGCAAAGGCAAAAGCGCCACGCAGCCTGAGCCACCTTGTCGGTGCCGCTGCTTGGGAGGGCGCAGGCTGGCCAGCTCCCGACACAGCGAGGCGTGCGTATGTCTGTCCGTCTGCCGCCTGGCACCAGTGCCTGCGGGTGGGTCTGTCCGAGCACTGAACTTTTTGATTTTTTTTTTTTTTCCTTTAACCTGGCTGTAAAGAAAACTGCTTGGCTAGTGTGAACACTTGTGTGTGCGTGTGACAAACACCTAAGCCATACTTGGATTAGGTCCGGAACCAGGGTGGTACTAAATTTGGAGCGATTCAGTCCCCGTGTACAAAGGTTGCTGTATATTCAGGGTTACCCAGAAGAAGTCTAGCTAAAACCGAAGTGCCAGCTCCGCCTTATCTAGAGAAAAGCAAGCCGGCGTGCCTGCTCGTCCTCCGCCCTCCTTGCAAAGGGGGGGTCCGCGGTGAGCTGTCGTGAGCTCTTTGGTGGTTGTACTTTGCTTTAATCTTGGGAATTCAAGATAACTCTTCTACCGGGCTTAACGGTGTTTGACCAAGGGCTTAGGGGAAGAGCTGTTGTACCCGCTGGGACCTCTGTGGATAAATGCCTTCACCCCGTGCTGGTTGCTCTACGCAGAGTCTGGCGGGGTGCGTGTTGGACTCAAAGCACAATGGTTGAAAGTTAATCTGCGTTTTTTTCAGATATGTGTGAATAATTGCTGGATTTTCATTCAATCAAACTCTTTTTTCTAATATAAACCACTAAGGGCTCAATTCTTTAGCAAGATGCGTTCGTGTCCAACTCCTGACTATACAGCTGGATCTCACCGCAACTGTTACAGACCTACCCGAGAGAAAACACAGCTAGCGCGACCGTCACCCGGAAGGCCAACGGACACCAAACCCATCCGCCATATCCTTTCCTCCTGCTCATTTTCTAGCCGTCACGGTACTGGGGAGTCAGCAGCCAGGTCCCATCCGACAGGATCGCATCCTAGAGTCACGAAAACAGTGGGCTGCTTTGCCAAAAGACTTTGTCCCTTCCAGGTGACGCTGTCCGAGGACGGCGGTGGGGCTGCGGGTTATCTCCTCCGGTGGGTCGGGGTCGTGCCGGGTGGGTGGGAAAGCCTCGCGCCCAGGGAGCTGGGTCACTTCGCCCTGGGTCTGCCTCACTGTGCGCCGATAAGCCAGACGCTGAGAGCAGCACCGTGTGCTATGTAAAGTCCGTTTTGTTGCTACACCGATAACCCAGAGACTCGTGTGGACTCTGCCAGTACTGCCGGTGTCATCCCTGTCCAGCCTTTTCTTTCCCATAGTGTTGCATTCAGCGTTTCGTCTCCCTTCCCTCTTCACATCCGAGAGGATCTGAGTTTGGTACAAACACGTACAGTACACACACCTTGTGCTTGGTACAATTCCCTGGTTGCCATCCTCCGAGACACTTGCTGGGAAGATCTTTAAGACACTTAAATTTTCCTTTAGCTTTTCTATAATTCTGATGTAAAGGACTTTCTCTCTGTACAGTATATTATTCAATGCATGTTCTGTTCTCTCTACTGATATATTGAACACCACACAGTTGTGATATTGTGCAGTGGGAAGAGCAACCCCTGCCGACAGCGGAGGCCTTCGCCTCTCACGTATAAGGAAAGAAGAAAACATATTTTTTCCTTTGCTGTATTTGCTTGAGCAGAGTTTTCTTGTCTGTACATGTGAGCTGTGAGATAGATGTGAAAAGTTCAAAAGAATGCATTCCCCCCCAATGTATACAGATTGTAATCTGTACAATGAAAACTGTATGTATGAAAAAATGTACTTATTTATAAATGGTTAACACTTGGAAACGGCGTCTGGCCTCGTGTTTTTCCCACGCTGCGGTGAGCAAAAGGAGCGTGCCGTGGCTTCTCGGCATGGAAATAACCTGGGGACGTCAGGATGGCACGAGGGTCAGGTCCGGCTGTGTCACTGTGTGGGGATGGGGATGGGGACGGGGACCTGGCACCACCGGGAGCAGGAGGGGACGGAGGCAGCGCTGCTACAGCCGTTAGGAAAGGGGGGTTAATAAAATAGAGGAGGGAACTGCATCGGAGAGTGTTCTGGATTGAATTGTGGAAAGCACATCTGGGTGCTGTGCTCAGTGGAGCCCTGCAGCTCCCGAGGACCCGAGTGTCTGCTCGCTCCGTCCCTGCCCAAACCCAGGGCTCAGTTTCGCAGCTGAACGCCCCTCGCAGCTGCGAGCATCCCTGTCTCCAGGCACCGGGCCGGCCTGGACGGCAGCGCTGGAAGGACACGGCACGTCGGGGTTGTGGTGAGCAAAAACCCCCGGCTTGGGCTCGTGCCTTTGCTGGGGGCTGCATTTGCTTTGCAGCGCTGGGATCCGGGAGCTTCGCCTGCGCAGCTGCCTGTGCTGTAACCCAGAAGGAAGAGAGGATGCTTTCAGCAGAGGAGACGAGCCCTTGTGTCAGGGATGCGCCTCCTCACGGCAGCGGGTCTCCCCCACTTCCATGGGCACGTCCAGTGTGTGGCCAGACCCTGGAGATGTCCCCGTGGGGTCCCTCACGCAGCCACCGCTGAGCTCTGCAGCGCCGGGTGCGTGGCACGGGGCCCGGGCAGGACAATCCCATCCCAAACACCCACCCTGGCCTCCCCGGCCCCTCGGGCAGCTCCTCCCCCGGCTGCCCACGGCGCGTGGGAGCTCAGGGTTACCCCAAAACAGGGAGCTGGGGGGAGCAGAGATGGGAGGAGGATGGGGTTAGCTGCAAACATTTATTGATGTCAGGAGCATCCACTGAGCAGACAACGCATGGCACAAGAGGGGAAAACATTCCAGACATGAAGACGCTGGAGCTGCACACTCCGAGCCCCCGGGGAGCCCTTTGGGGGGAGCAGCCCCCACGCGCAGCCGTGCTGGAGGGTGATGGGCTGCCGGCGAGAGGGAAATCTGGGTGATGGCAAACTCCTCTGCCTGTCGGCACTGAGAATGGGCGTCGGGCGTCGGGCGCTCGCAGCAGGGAAATGTGGGCTCCCACCCCCTTGTCCCCAGAGCAGGGCAGAGCCCGGGGACCCCCGTCCTTCGTGCCCCAGTGCCGCTGCCAGCCCCTGCCCCTGCCTGCAGCACCGCCGTCCCCACGGGGCTGGGGGCAGGCTCGGGGGGGTCACCAGCGGCTGCGCATGGTAGAGCTGAGGAAGATTAAGGCCAAGCAAGGCTGAACCCAACGGGCAGCGTTAACACCGAGCAGCGTGTCCTTCCCCAGCTGTCCTCGTCACCCTGAGCCAAGCAGAGCCCCAAGACACCGGGGATGGGGTACACAGGAACATCCCACAGACACCACGAGAAGCCCGTGCCGGGGACCAGGGAGGTGGGGACGTCACTGGCTGCCGCCGCCGGGGCTCTCGCCCTCCGTCAGGGTCTTGAAGTCCATGGAGAGGGCCAGCTCCTCAGCCAGCGGCGGGCGCTTCCAGTCGTCCCGCATCAACACGTAGCCCACCACCAGCCCGAAGGCCACCAGCAGCACCCCCAAGGTGTTGGCCAGGACACCCTCGGGCACAAAGTGGCTGTAGGAGTCCCTGGGGGGGGGCAGAGGGGAATGCTCAAGCTTTGGGCTGGGGGGTGGCCTGTCCCTACCCAGGCTGGGGCACCCTCCTCATCCTCATCCTCTGGGCACCCACCCTGGGAAAGGTCCTTTTCCCCCAAACCAGAGCAAGAGGGGAGTGCCTGGGTGCTGCTTGCTTTGCGGAGAGACATTCTTGGTGGCAGCAGAGAAAATTGGGGCCACAGTCCTGTAGCGGGGCTGTAGGCAGCCCAGCACCTCCCCTGCCAGGTGTGCTCCCCCAGCCAGGGGAAGGTGGCTCCTGGGGTGCCCCATAACCATGGCCTTACGGTGCTGGCGCTGGGGGGGGACCCCGATGTGCAGCTGAGGCCATCGCCGTGTCCTCCAGCTGTGAGGGCAGAGGCCTCGGGGACATGAGCGTCCCAGGGGGGGTTTCTTGAAAACACCTGGCTGCAGGGAGGCGATGGTGGGTGTTTTAGCCCCATCCTCAAAGAAAACTGTCGCAGGATCCAGCCCTTGTTAAACGTCATCTGGGAAGTGACTCAGCAGCAGCAGAACTGAAGGCCTCAGGTTGGGGGTGGGGGGAAGAGATTTGGTTGGGGGGGTGGCAGGGGAGAGATTTAATAGCCACAGACCCACAGAGCCATGGCCTGAGCAGGGGCCAGAACTCTGCCCCACGGGGCTGAAGCAGCCCTTTGCTGGGGGTCAGGGGGATCTGGGGGGGCTACCACCCCCCCAGCTCAGTCACCCACCTGATATTGAAGAGAAGCATCTCGGTAATGCCCAGCAAGCAGGTGGCGATGGAGAGGGCAAAGAGGGCGATGCCGAAGAAGATGTGCTGGGCTTTGTACCGGCTCCGCAGCGAGAAGGAGGCACCCGGCAGTAGGAAGAAACCGCAGCCCAGGAGCCACTGCGGGGGTGTGGGGGATGTTATGGGGTGCTGTGGGGTCCCTTTCTCCCCACTCTGGGGTGCCCAGGGTCTCCCCAGCCCTCACCTGCAGGAGGTAGAGCACGAAGGCGGCCATCCCGCACCAGCTGTGCAGGCTGTACATGTCAGGGATGCCCTTGGTCCGGTGGGACTCGAAGACGGCGATGATGCCTGCGGAGAGGAGCCCGTTACCGCCGGGGCCGGATCCAGCCCCATCCACCCGTCCCAGCCCCGGTGCTCACCGACGAGGGCGATGACCAGCGCCAGGCCGTGGAGCAGCGCGTGCAGCGCCTTGGTGGAGCGCTTGGCTTCGTGCCTGAAGACCCGGTAGACCAGGAGAGCTGCCGGAGAGAGGACAGATGAGCTATCGGGGGGGGGGGGTCCCCCACCTCCCCGGGACCCCACTTCTCCCAGGCGGAGCGGGGGGAGGGTCCTGGAGCATCTTCCCAGACTCATTTGTCACCGTTTTGTCCCCTTCACTCCCTGCCCGGCTGCAGCTCCGGGGGCTTTGAAGGCTGCAGCTGGGACAGGGCGCTTGTCCTGCCGTCCTGCTCACCGTCACCTTGGAGGAAAACCATGCCCAGCACCATGCAGAGGGGGTGGACATTGAACTGGAGGAGGCCGTGCCAGGCCACGCCGCCCCGGTAGCGGCCCAGCCAGGCGCCCGTGGTGGCCAGCAGCGTCAGGCCCAGCAGCTGCGACACGACCACGTATGCCGAGAGCCCGGCGGGGCTGGCAGGCGGCGGAGCCCCGTCCATGCTGGCCTGCGGGGACAGAGAGGCGAGGGCAGCGAAGCCATGGGTGGCCCTGCGTGGTAGCGGGGGGTCCTGGCCGGCCCCGGTGCAGGGTCCTGCTGCGGGCAGCATCCGGCACCACCGCTCCACCGTCACCTGCCACGGAGCCGGCTGCTTCCTGGTGCTGCCGGGGCCGCTGCGTCACACACACCCGGAGGTGGCTCCTGGCTACCAGGACACTCCCGGCCCTGCGGTCTGTCCCCCCCGTCCTGCTCCTGCTCCTGCCCACGTCCTGCCTGCCCCATTCCTGCTGCCCCAGCCCGCCAGCCACACCATCACCCCATCCTTGTCCCTCCATCCCCATCCCATGTCCCACCTTCTCCCCCTCCCCAGCTCACTCACCCCCGCCCCGAGCCCCACAACAACCCCCCCCCCCAAACCCTGCTAGAGGAAGGCAGTGCAGGGACGAGCGAGGCTGCTTGGGAACCCCCCCTCCCCAAAAGCGATGGCCCTTGGGCACATAGGGCTGAGCAAAGCCTGGTGATGGGGGAGGGGAACGGACACACGGCGTTACCCATCCGCGCTGCAGCCACACCGGAGAGCTGTCCCACGGCCCCCGCGACCCACCTGCACCCGCGTTGCGCTTCGTGCTGGGTTACCCCCCCGATGCTCCCCGCTGGCCCGGGGATCAGAGCCGCCTCCACCGCCACCACCAGCACAGCCGCCTCTCCTGCTTCCCCGTCAGCCAGGGCCACCAAGTCCCAGCCTCAGGGGCCAACCACCCCTGCCCTGGCCCCACTGCAGCTGCCTCTGGGGAGGAGCACCCAGCCAGCTGTGGCAGACGGACCCAAGGTGCTGCTAGGACTGGGGAGGGGTGGGAGGGTGGGGGTGCATTAAGACCACGCACACACTTTATTCCCAGCCACCTTTATTGGATCAGCCGGATAAGTGGGTTAAGGGAATTGGTTTATCCCATTAAGTTGCACTGCAAAGGCCGCCTGCCTGCGCCTGGCCTCACCGCCCGGGGCCATGGGATGCTCTGCGGGACCCGCACAGGGACCAGGCCGGGGTGGGGGGCAGCGAGAGGCACCATCCCCTTCCCGCATCACAACAGCCTCCCTCAAACCCTCACCGCTGCCGTGGGGCTGCAATGGGGGTCCTAAATGGGTGCCCATGCGGCCCCATCCTGCCCTGTGCGTCCTCCTGCCAGATGCAAACACCTGGCCCCTCTGGCACTCGCACAGGGGGCCAACCCGGGACCCCAAACGTGCTGAGGATGGAGGGACAGGGGAACGACCCCCCCCCCCGACCACGGGAACTGGCAGGGGGACACGGAGGAGGTTCCTGTCGGAAAGGGGCTCTGCAGGTTGCCCGTTAACCCTAAAACTATCCCGTCTGCTGCTCCCAGCCGGAGAGCCGGAGGCGGCCGGGCCCCTTCGCAAAGCCCTCCCGTGGTGGGGACCTGCCTGTCCCCCCCAACCGTGTCTCTGCCCCCCATGCACCCCAGCAGCCCCCAAGCACAGCCCCAGTCCCCCCCTCCCAGGGCAAAGCCTGTGCTCCCCGTGTCTAGAGGAGGGTTCTCCCGTTAAACCCTCCCGACGTGGCGGGGGGTGGGGGGGGCAATGCACCTTGTGTACCCTGGTTCTGGCTGGGACACACCCCCCACCCCCCCACACCTCCCCCAGATCCCTGAGGGGGCTTCTGGGGGGGGGGTGTCTGCTCTTGATGGGGGCTATAGGTTCATGCAGGGGAAGGGGGCTCGCTCCAGCTCAGAGCTGGAGGGGCCTGAGTGATGTATTGGGGGGAGGGGGGCTGGAGGCGGACACCCAGGCAGCCCATCCTGTGCCCCCCCCGACCCTACCTGTGGGTGCCGGGTGGTGCCGCCTGTGCCAGGCCCAGCGGTGACAGTGTCTGAGGAAGGGACAGGGCCACCGCGTTGGCAAGGCAACAGAGTGATGGCACGGCGAGGGGCGGGGGGGGG
>JAVKLA010000081.1:42007976-42026863 GCA_034782735.1 Sagittarius serpentarius
GGGGTGGGGGCGGTGGGGTCTAGGGCATGGTGGGGATACTTGGTGTGGTCCCCTTCCTCCCTGCGGGCTCCTGTCTCGACACCCCAGGATGGCAAACCAGGGCTGGGACTTGTAGTCTGGGAACCACAGGGTTTTGCCCCAAATTGGCCCTCGGAGAGGCTCCGCGCCAGAGTGACAGCCCTGGTCCCGGAGCAGAGTCTGGGTTATTTTTAGAGGTGGTTCCCGCATCCCAGCGCCTTCCACTTTCCTTCCCCACCTTCCCGGACTGGGGTCAGGTGTTAAGTGTCCCTGTCCTTGCCAGGTGCCACCACGTCCTGGCGCTGTGCCATGCCGGAGCCCTGCCAAGTCCCGGTGCTGGGGGAGTTTTGTTTGGGGCAGACACCCAAAATGTGCACAAGCAGTGGGGTGGCATCAGGACCGAGGCTGCCACCCCTCGCCCCTGTGTCCCCAGCCCACGGGATGAAGCCAGCTCCGGGAAAGCCCTCCAGGCTATGGGGAATTAAACATCAGCCCGGCTACGTGCGGGCAGCGTTCCGGCAGGGAGCAATGCCATGCCTGTCCCACAGGCATGTGCGTGTTTTGCCGGGGGTTTGTGTGTGTCTTTTTGGGTTGGATTTAGCGGGGTGGGGAGTTCGAGCAGCCCGGGAGCTGCTCTCGGTTGGGTGAGCTGCAGCACGGCCCCTGCCTGGCGCGGGCCAGGGAATCACGGTGCCTGGGCAGGCTGCAGAGGTTTCCCCAGCTCTTGCTGTGCCCAAGGAGCTGCTGGCTGCCCCAGCGCGGGGGGGGGCACGGCCACAGCGCTGCATGCAACTGGAGGTATACCTGCCGCCCCGTACTGCAAGTGGTGCATGGGGGCCGGCGCAGCCTTTAGGTGCATTCAGGGACCCCGGCATCACCCCCGCGCCCCAGGGGCTGCCATACAGCCCCGAACCCCTCTGGATCCCACGGGGATAAGGGGGGCACAGCGTGCCCTGCGGCAGGAAGGAAACATGTCTTCCTGGGCTGGGGGGGGCAAGACCACCACCAGGTCTGGCAGTTGCCAACATGGCAGGGCACCCAAGAGCACCCAAGTCCCCCTTCAGCCTTTTTTTTGGCGAGCTAGCGCGTTGTCTGGGCAGGCATCCAGCGTCTGTTGCAGATATTTTAGTGGGGCTGGGGTCCCTGGGGCCGCGCAGGAACATCCCAGCCACGCTGAGTCCAAGGTTAGGGCCAGGAAAGCACCTTGCACGGACTTTTCTCAGGAGGTGTTTCCAGGCCAGCCTTCGCCCTTTCTCGTGTCAATAAATGCCCGAGGATCACGACCGGGTGCTCCCTGCGATGTCAAGGCTCCCAAGCCAGCCCAGCAAGAGGAGAGGATCCAGACCCGAGATCAGCCCACCGATGGGGCAGCAGGGAGGCGTGGGGTGGGATGGGGACTACTAAGGGGTTAACAGCTGGCCAGCACAACCCGAAAGGCTGAATTTGGGGGATGTGAGGAACCCCCGGGCCAGGCAACCCCCCCCCCACATCTATAACACCTGAGCCAGGCCACCATGGTGCGGGCTCCTCCAGTACCTGCCGCCAAAGGTGGCCCCAGGACAAAGTGTGACGGAGGGGCAGGAGCCCCCGGCCATGCAGGGATGGACAGAGGGATGCTGGAACGACAGACAGGGAGCTCGGCGGTGGGAGAGGGACATGTACCATCTCCTGCAAGCTGGAGCTCTGGGCAAGAGGCTGGCGATGGTGTTTGGGGGTTTCTTATGGGTGCAGGACCTATCTGGGTGCTCAGGGCAGAGCAGTCCCAGCGCCCTGGGCCACATCCTGTGCTGTTGAATCTTCACTATGCAACCAGGAGCAGGGAGGGACTGGGGGTGGGGGGGCGGGGGGGGGGGGGGGTAGGGAGACTTGGGGGCTGTGGGCATCCAGGGGCCTCTGAGCCCCCCAAAGGGGCACCCCCACAGAGAGAGCTCCCAGCTGTGGTGGTGAAGGGCCAGGGCTGGTGGGCACAGCCACAGCAAAGGGGTCTTGGGCTGCGCCGCCGGCCTCGGCTCGCTCCGCCGGAGCTGTCAGGAGAGTTTAGGGTACGATTTGCCTGACCAAACACAGGCGCCTGTTCAAGGAGAGGATGAAACACAGCTGGACTTTGCTTCCTACAGCTCCCACAGCGGGGGCTGGGAAGGGGTAAAGCTATCCCCCCTTTAGTGGGGTGGTGCAAGAGCATCTTGCTCCAGTGCAGGGTGTCCATGGGCCTGGTGCATCCTGGCATGTTGGGGGATCAGGGCAGGTTGGTACCCAGAATGATGCTGTGGGTGCTGGGATGTCCGAGGGAGGCAGCGGGTGCCCAGCAGCGGGCAGCCAGGGGCACCCAGCACTTTCCGCCTCCCCGTCCCTGTGTCACCTGGCCTCCAACCCTGCCGCACCGTAACTCCCTTCCCTCCCCAGTGCCCGATGAGGGAATGTGAAGATTAAAATAAAACAAACCAGGCTTGTTGGAACCAGGCTAAAAATGCCATGAATAACAGCTAATGAGCTCCATAAATCACGCCGGGACAGCACCCAGACGGCAAACAGGCGCTCTGCACCTTCTCACTCCATCCTGTGCATTGCCTGGGCCAGGACACTCTTGAAAGGTCAATGTTTCCCAAAAATACAGCTGACACTGGCCAGGCTGGGATGCAACCACCCGCAATACACCCCGTCCCAAAATCGTGGCTGCTGGCCGCAGCTCCAGCTGCCTAAATAACCCCCCACAGTGCAGGCAGCTCCCAGTCGTCCCACGGCCCTGGGAAGGGAGGTCGGGGCTGGCAGGAGATGGGCAACAGTGAGAGACCCAAAACCAGGGTCTCGGTGCAAATGGGTGCCCCTCTGCAAGGTGAAACCCAGACGTGGCAGTTATAGGGCACGGGCTGCAGATAGCCGAAGGAGAAATGTATAGATCTAGCAAGGAGGTATAGGAAGGAGAAAAGTGAATGTGGCACCTCTGTAGTTTTCCTTTGGGCTTCTGCAAAGGTGAGAAACAGCAGGAATAGGAATAAAATGAAGCCAGACTTCAGAGCTCCTTCTGAAACTGGAGTCTGGCAGCTGCCAGAGCCAGCACGGGAGCACCTCGACACCCTGCCCACACGGCATGGTCACCCCTGTCCCAGCATCCCCACCCCATCCAGGCCACGACACCCTGGAGCTGCCTCCAAAACACCTTCAAAGGCCACCTTGGCGGGTGCTCGCCGGGAGCGCTGCAGGCGAGCGGGGGCTGCAGACGTTGCTGCAGTGGCTGGAAGCTGCTGTCTCTATCTATGAATGTCACGAGCTGGGGACAGCCCTGCTTGCCACCTCACGTCCCGTCCCCTGTGGCTCCCACAAGCCCTCATGGCTCTGAACCCGGCCCCCAAACCATCGCCTGGGTGTTGGCACGTCCCAGGGCTGGTCCTGAGTCCCCATGTCCCCTCTCGTCCCGCAGGTCAATGCATCGCTGGAGGAGCAAAACTTCATGGAGCTGTGGGGGAAGAAAGCCAAGGAGCTCTATGGCAGCACCTGGAGCAATTTCAGTGACCCACAGCTGAGGAAAATCATCGGCTCCATTCAGATCCTGGGACCCTCCAACCTGCCGCTGGAGAAGAGACAGCAGGTAGGCGAGGTGCCAGCGAAGCCCTGGGCATTGCCGGGGTGCTGTGAAACCCCTTGGAGGGATGTTGCCCGCGCCTCCAGGCTGCGTCGCTGGCCTGTTGCCTCTCCGATGCATTTTGGAGGGTCTCCCTGGCCTCTGCACAGGGAAGACAGGGATGGAAGGGGGAGACGGCGTGCTATCTCTGGGGGATGTGGGGTGCCTGCTGGCCCCATTATCCAGCCCTAACCTCATCTCGGAGCCATCCCAGTGGGAACTGGAGATTTCCTGCTTACACAGAGCAGTCTTGGGCATCACCTGGAGACCAGCCAGGCCGTGCCCATGGCCAAGGGCCAGCTGGCTCGACCCCCACCCCCGGGGCTCCTCGGGGATGCAGCCCAGAGAAAAGGAGGGCTGCTGCAGCCTCCCAGCTCCTGACCCCTCCCTGCGAGCCCAGAAATGCTGCGCTTTGGTGACACAGTTCCGTGCTGGGGACATCAGGACATCCTGAGCCTTCCCCGACACGGTCCTGAGCCTTCAGGGTAGTTTACCTAAATGTGATGTGATTTTGATTTCCATGCATGAAAATGTTCCCCAGCCCAGGCTGAGGCTGGCAGCCGCTTGCCTCTGCACGAGCACAGGGATGCTGGCACTGCCATCCCCTCCATCCTGGCCCATGGCTCTCTGACAACCCTCCCCACCAAAAACCTGGCAAAGCCCAGTGATAAAATCCTTTCCAGCAAAGTGTCATTCCCGGTTCCTTCCAGGAAACTCATCCTTGCCCTCTCCCAGATAACGGACATCATCATGTCGCCTCGCTGCACATCAATCATTTCTCGCCTGTCCCCAGGCAGCTCCACCCTGCAGCCACCGCCATTCCCTGTCTCCATCCCCTCTGACCAGCTGGAGCAGAGGGACGGGAGCAGAGAGAGGGACGGAGAGGAGGAATTTCCTTCCCTGGGAATAGGCTCCCCAGGCAGGTTCCAGGAAACCTCCTGTTGCTATTGTTTGCTGTTGTTGAAGTTCACAGAAATAAATCCCCCTCCTCCTCCTGCTTTTTTTATGCGTATTTTTTTTTACCCGCTTAGATAAACAGGCTCTGCCGCTGCCCCGCTGACAAAGAGTTTTATAAATAGCCCTGCTCCGGGACACCGCGAGCGCTCACACCACGTTCGAGGGGGGTTTGGCAAGCGGCTGTGCACGGGTTGTCTGTCCCAAAGAGCCTCCCTGCTCCCACCGTGCAAAGGGTGTAAAACTCTGGGTGATAACATGCTTATCTCACCAAAAATGTGCTGTGCAAACACACTGACGCGCCTCCACATCCCTCTGAACACACATAGACACACACACACACACACACACGCTGTGGAGCTGGGAAGTCTGTAGATCCCTCCTGAAGGGCCATTCCCATCCCCTTCCAGCCCCATCATCATTTCCTTCCCCGCAGTACAACACCATCCTGAGCAACATGGACAAAATCTACTCCACGGCCAAGGTGTGCCTGCCCAATGGTACCTGCTGGGAGCTGGAGCCAGGTATGGTCCTTGTCCCTCTGCCCCCTCGGGGTGCTGAGCACCCTGTGGCCATGAGTTTGTCCTGGTCCCCACATCCCCAGTGGGTTGGGGTTGGCAGGTCCCACCCAAGATCATCGGGGTTGTCCTGGGGCGAGTATGGGTCTGGCACGATGGTGGTGGCACCTCCACAGAGCTGCTGTGGGATGTGACCTCCTCCTGCCCCTCTCTCATGTCCTCCTTGTCCCCTCTGTCCCAGACATCTCGGACATCATGGCCACCTCCCGCAGCTACAAGAAGCTGCTCTATGCCTGGGAGGGGTGGCACAACGCCGCGGGCAACCCGCTGCGTGCCAAGTACCAGGAGTTTGTGAAGCTGAGCAATGAGGCCTATCAGATGGATGGTATGAGCGGGATGGGGGGATGCAGGGGGTGGTCAGGGATCGGGGTGGGAACTGGGGCAATGGGGTGCCCTGCTGCTCTCCCCCTCCTGCATGCAGCTGAGCATCCAACTTCCATTTCCCCGGTGCCAACACTTTGGGGAAGGAGCCAAAATCCTGCTGCTGTCCCCCGGTCCCAGCTCTTGGGGCTGGGTCGGGGGGCAGCCCCCGGGAGCCAGTGCTGGGGCTCATCACTGCCTCCCTGGCAGGATTCGAGGACACGGGCAGCTACTGGCGCTCCTGGTACGACTCACCCTCCTTCGAGGATGACCTGGAGCGTCTCTACAACCAGCTGGAGCCACTCTACCTCAACCTGCATGCCTTCGTCCGGAGGAAGCTCTATGACCACTATGGCCCCAAATACATCAACCTGAAGGGTCCCATCCCTGCTCACCTCCTCGGTAAGAGGAGGGACCCTCCCAGCTTGTGCCCAGGGGTGCTAGTGGGGTGAGAGGGGCACACGCAGGACCATAGTGGAACAGCGAGGTCCCAGTTATCGCTGTGTTTCTCTTCTTCCTGACCTACCACCAGCTCTGCTCCAGCTGTTTTCTCTCCTCAGGCAACATGTGGGCTCAGCAGTGGAACAACATCTATGACCTGATGGTCCCCTACCCCAAGAAGCCCAACCTCGACGTCACAAGCGCCATGGTGCAACAGGTGATGGACTGAGGGACTCACTGGTGGTACCAGTGGGCAAAAATGGGGGGTCTTGGCCAGAGCTTGTGCATAACATTGACCCCATGTGAGTGGTTTCTTACACCCGCATAGGGGACAGCAGAAAAGCCATGTCTGGGAGGGGAGTGGACAAAGAAATGACCCCACTCCTGCTCTGACAATGACCAAAGAGGCAGTGAGTGGGCAAAGAGGAAGGACAGTGTGGTGGGAGCAGTGCCAGTCCCCAGGTTGGGGGCTGCATCCACACCATTACACTGCTCCAAGCCTTCTTAGGGCATCAGCCCTGCTCCCCTCTCCTGTCCATGCCTGGTTCCAGCACCACTGTTCAGTGTTTCTTAGGAATGCTCAGCCCATTTCTGGGCCTGGGCTCCCCATCAGGGTGAGAGGGGCAGGACTCTAATCCCTTGGAGGGACCCACTTCATCCCCACGGTGCTGGGAGAGAATCAGAGGTAATGTCCAGGGCTTGGTCAGTCCCTTCCTCAGCCGTAACCTACTGCCTTCTGCCCACCAGGGCTGGAACGCCACGCACATGTTCCGGGTCTCGGAGGAGTTCTTCACCTCCCTGGGGCTGCTGGAGATGCCCCCTGAGTTTTGGGAGAAGTCCATGCTTGAGAAGCCAACGGACGGGCGGGAGGTGGTGTGTCACGCTTCAGCCTGGGACTTCTACAACCGCAAGGACTTCAGGTGCGTGGGGACATGCAGGGGCCCAGGGCTACATGGTAAGTCCCTCCTCCGTCCCCCTCGGTAGCCCAAACTGTCACCTTCTGGAGTAAGGTCTTGGGGCACCACACTGCCCTGCCTTCCCCTCCACTGGGTCTTTTCCCTTCCCCATGGGGTGCCACCACCCTCTCAGCACGGGCAGCCGGGGTCCCTCCCCCAGCTCAGGCAATGCTCTGTTTTCACCCTGCAGGATCAAGCAGTGCACGACAGTGACCATGGAGCAGCTGTTCACGGTGCATCACGAGATGGGCCACATCCAGTACTACCTGCAGTACAAGGACCAGCCCGTGTCCTTCCGCAGCGGGGCCAACCCTGGCTTCCACGAAGCCATCGGCGATGTCATGTCACTGTCTGTCTCCACCCCCAGCCACCTCAAGAAAATTGGTCTCCTCAGCGATGCCACTGAGGACGCAGGTATGGCAGCTGCCCCGGGGAGCTGGGTGGGCTGGAGGGCTCAGGCACTGCCCATGACACCGGGAATGGTCCAGGACATGCCAGGGTGGGCTGCAGTCTGGCAACGCAGCCCAGAGCAGGCAAGACCCTATGGCTGATTGTGTGCCTTTCAGCCATGCTCGGTTCCATGTACAAACCCTTCTTGTCTCCATGGATCCGTGTAGGACCCTTCATGGATCCATCCTCTTCACCCTCAAGGGCAGGAGGGATGCTCTCCAGAGCCTGTCTGTTCCCTTCCCTTCTCCGTCAGAGCCCGAAACCTGAAAGCAGCATCTTTGCGCTTGATTGGCTTTGACCTTTCCAGTGTTCCCCCTTCCCTCGCCAAGAAACATCCACCCCAGGAGCTCCCCGCGTAGCTCTGCGGAGGTGGCACTGAGTGCTTACGTGCGGAGTCAAGAGGACAGTCAGTGGGCGACGTGCCTGCCTGCCAGCCGGCGCAGCGGAGGAGGACTTGTCGCTGCAGGGCACTACCCGGCTTGGCAAGAGTCTCTCCCCCCCCGCCCAACGTCTCTCAGCCGACACGTCAAAGCGGACGGCGGCAGAGGAAACCAAGCATTTGCAGACTCCTGCTGCAGGCAGCTGCTTTGCGGAGGAGGGACAGTCCTGGGATCCTCCTGCCTTGTCATTAAATACGTTTCATGACAGGGAAGCCATGGCAGCAGCCAAGAGCTTTGGGCCAATGCTGCATAAACACCACGGAGCAGATGGTCCCTGCCTCAAGGCACCGCTGCCCAACTAACCAGCCCTTGGCAGCCATGCCACCATAGTGATGGCAGCCAATAGCCCCTCAGGGCAGTGCTGCCAACCCCTCTCTGACCCCACAGCTTCAGCTGGGTCTCCAGCACATCCTTCTCCAACCTTCCTTCCCTGGGTTTCCTCGAGGCAACAGGGAAAGCAAATGTCATCATCCCCTGTGCTCCCCATGGCGGTGGCTGTCCTAGAGTTGACTCTGGTTCTGGGTCTAAACCACGAGAGCCTTTGCAGTGGTGTGGCAGCCCTGCACATCCAAATCCCTTCACCCTGAGCCCCCAGGGTGAAAGTGTGAAGAAGGAACCATTAGAGTTACACTCATCAAAGACCTTCTCACTCCGAGAGCCAGGCTGAAGGCAAGGGGGCACTGTGCTTCTCACTCCCATTGTTGCCACTCAGTAAAAAGGCACGTGTTGCCCCAGGTAGGAGCTGTATCTAGAGAAATCTCCTGTGTCCCACACAGCCTTCTCTAGGGAGCAAAATTATATGTTGAAATGCTGTCCCCATTTCTCATCCAGATCTGCTCACCCTCTTGCCCACAAAAAGCTTAGTGGCCATAGTGCTGTGCAGCCCGACTCCTTCCCAACCTGGTTCAGGATCTGTTTCGTGCAGAGAGCAACATCAACTACCTGCTGAAGATGGCCTTGGAGAAGATTGCCTTCCTGCCCTTCGGCTACCTCATCGACCAGTGGCGCTGGAACGTGTTCAGTGGCCGCACGCCCCCAAACCGTTACAACTATGACTGGTGGTATCTGAGGTAGAGGACAGTCACCAAGGGTGGATGGGGTGTGGAAGATGGGGGTGTGCAAGGAAGGAAGGCAGGAAAGGAGAAAGGAAGGGAAAAAGGAAAAATTAGCCATGGAGATGGCTGGACAACAATGGATAGATGGGTGGGTGGGATGGATGGATGGATGGATGGATGGATGGATGGATGGATGGATGGAAATACATGGAAGCATGCTCTAATTGTGCAGATTTTTTCAGCACTGTGCCGTCCCTTCCCATTCCCTGCCTTGATTCTTCTGACCCTTTATTTCCATGCTCATGCTCTTGTTTTCTGTTGTCTACAGAACCAAATACCAGGGTATCTGTGCTCCGGTTTCAAGGAACGAAAGCAACTTTGACCCTGGAGCAAAGTACCACATCCCTGGGAACACCCCTTACATCAGGTAGAGGAAGTGCTGGCAAGGGGACGGAGGCCTGGGGAGTGCAGGGGGAGTGGGGGCTCAGCTCTGTGGGCAGGGACAGGAATGCGTTGCTCCTGCTCAAGACACAGAGACGATCCAACGCTTGGGACCACAAATGGTGGGAACCTGACGTGTGGCTGGGTGCCTTCCCCCACTCCCTGGGACTTGCCTGCTTCCCTTTGTCACCAGTACTCACCTTCAGGGGCTTCCTTGGCAGGTATTTTGTGAGCTTCATCCTCCAGTTCCAGTTTCACAAGGCGCTGTGCCAGGCGGCCAACCACACCGGTCCCCTGCACGCCTGTGACATCTACATGTCCAAAGAGGCTGGAGTCAAACTCAGGTGGGGACAGAGGAGGGTTGGGGCAGTTGCCATGGGTAGATGTGTGTGTGGAAGCTGATGGTGGGCAAAGAAAGGAAAGAAGAAAGAAAGGAAGGAAAAATGGCTGTGGAAATGGCTGGAGAAATAGCTTTGCAGATGGATGGATGATGGATGGATGGAAAAACGTGGAAGCAGTGGGGTGGGGTGAGTGGTCCTCCCCAGAGTACTGCTATTGTCCGTGTGATGAGCTCCCACGCAGACAAGAGGTCACTAAAGCACATTGAATTCCTGTTGACTCCCTGGGTGTTAACAAATGCACGGCTATGTGATGGGGAGTCCTCAGTCCCCATAGGCAGGACAGATGGGGGCTTCAGAGGCAGTTTCCAGGTTCATGACCCACTCAGGAGTAGCACCTTCAACCCTTGCGATGCTGAGATACCGTCACTGCTTTTCTCCCGTCTGTCCCCTGGCCTCATGCTGGCTTTTGCTGACCCGCTCCTCTGTAGGGAAGTATTGAAAGCTGGGTCTTCCAAGTCGTGGCAGGAAATCCTGTTCAACCTCGCTGGCACAGATAAGATGGACGCTGGGGCCCTCCTGGAGTACTTCAGCCCTGTCACCAAGTGGCTTCAGGAGCAGAACAACAAGACCAATGAGGTGCTGGGCTGGCCTGAATTTGACTGGCGTCCCCCTGTCCCTGAAGGCTACCCTGAAGGCATTGGTATGGCTGCAGCTCCATCCTGGGTCTGGGGAGGGGCAGGAAGAGGTCTCCCAAGGGACATCACTAACCCTCAGGCAGGACAGTGCGGAGGGAGGTCTCTGCTGTGGGTGGAGGAAGTCCCCGTGCCAAGAAAGAGAAATAAGCAGCTCCATGTTGTGGAGGAAGCAGGTTCCCGGGAAGCAGGTGCCATCAGCCAACCCCTTGACATACCATTGTCTGAAGCTGTGGCCCTGCCACTGTAGCAATGCCACCAGTCATGGTGTGACAGGTCATCTGTTTTCAGCTGCATCCTTTCTGCTCACATCGGAGGGTCTAGGGCATGCAGCTTGCCCCCTTGTCCCATCCTCTGTCCAGTGGGACACCCCAGCAGTGCCCCTCTGTCCCCATTTCTTGGCTCAACCTGCTGCCGAGTTGTGGCGTCCTTCAATGGGCCTGCAGTTCTGGGAAAAGCTCAACCATGGCTTCTGCATGGGGTGGTACTCTTGCAAAGAGAAGGACTCTCCTGATCTTCCCCCGCCTCTTCCCCCCATTTATGTCCTCTAGACAAAATAGCAGATGAAGCACAAGCTAAAGCGTTCTTGTCCGAGTACAACAGCACGGCCGAGGCAGTGTGGAACGCCTACACCGAGGCATCCTGGGCCTACAACACCAACATCACCAGCCACAACAAGGAGATCATGGTATGGGAATGACCCTGGGGCTGTGTGGGGAGAGGCAAGGCAGGCAGCTGGTACCCAGGGCATGTTTCAGATGAGCTCTGAAAACCAGGGCAGCCTCTGCCCCTAGCCAAGGGGTAATAATATTCTCACCCAGGAGGTGCCTTCTCCATGAGAACCCTCATCAACCCATGTCAGTCATGGCATGCCAGGTGGTGTTTTTAGTGATGGCCTGTGTCTCAGGGGTCTCCTCGATGTAACTCCTCTTCTGTCCCCTCCTGCCCTTGCAGCTGGAGAAGAACTTGGCCATGTCCAAGCACACCCTTGAGTACGGCATGAGGGCCCGGCAGTTCGACCCCTCCGACTTCCAGGACCAAAGTGTCAAGCGCATCCTCAAGAAGCTGAGTGTCATTGAGAGGGCAGCCCTGCCTGAGAATGAGCTGAAGGAGGTGAGTTGCAAGAGGTCAGAGCAGGACAGGGTGTCCCTTGCCACTACCCTGTGTGGAGACACAGGCTTCTCCCAACCTTTAGGAAATGCCACTGGGCCGCCACCCCCTGGTCTTGAACAAGGTGATCGTTTGGTACTTTCTACACAAAGCCAAGGTCCTTGTCTCCAGGGTTTCCCACCAAAGATTGCCTGTCTCAGGCTGCAGGGGGGGCTGACTGCTTCAGTGACAATGGCACATTGCCTGTTGGCCCCAGTCCCTCTTGTATTAACTCCACTTTGTCTCCATTTGGGGTCACACTTGGCCTTGGAAGGGACCAGAGGAAAACACCTAAGAACATCTCAGTGGGCTGTGACATGTTCCAAGAGCAGGAGCAAGGATAACCAGCTTACAAGATCTAATTTTCTTTGCAGTATAACACCCTCCTCTCAGATATGGAGACCACATACAGTGTAGCCAAGGTCTGCAGAGAGAACAAAATCTGTCACCCACTGGATCCTGGTAAGATCTGGCAGGGTGTCCAGTGAGTCATCTGCAACAAGCCCAGAAAGGAGGCATTTTTTAAATACGGGCATGGAGAAAGGTCATGAAGGGGCCTTCCCACCTTCTCTGTGATAGCCCCTGAGCAACATGTTGGGTCTAGCACCATTGCATTGGTCCAGCCCATCCAACAGCATCACTTTGGGTTCATTGCTCTCTCTTCAGACCTCACAGACATCATGGCCACCTCACGGGACTATGATGAGCTCCTCTTTGCCTGGAAGGGCTGGCGGGATGCTTCTGGGAAGAAGATCAAGAACAACTACAAGCGATACGTGGAACTGAGCAACAAGGCAGCCATGCTCAATGGTCAGTGCCCTGCTCCCTTAGAGACCTACCATGGTCTTAACCCCCTGCGAGCAGAGGATTGGTCTGACCGTCTAACAGAAGGTCAAAATCTTGAGGGTGTGGAGGTCCCATCAACTCCCAATAGATCCACTGTCTCATAGATATGGAGGGACCTGGGGTGTCTGGTCAGTAAGACAGACTCTTGGCAAAGAAGGGCGGTGTCTGACAGCTTCTGCTTTTGCCCTACCACAGGCTACACAGACAATGGGGCCTTCTGGAGATCCCTGTACGAGACACCCACCTTCGAGGAAGATCTGGAGAGGTTGTACCTGCAGCTGCAGCCCCTGTACCTCAACCTGCATGCCTATGTACGCCGAGCCCTATACAAAAAATATGGTGCAGAGCACATAAACCTGAAGGGTCCCATCCCTGCTCATCTGCTAGGTAAGGGCTCTGCTTGAGCAGAGCTGTGTCTCCCACCAGGCATAGTTTGCTCCAAGTCATGCCAAGAGTTGAGGCTGGTCTCTGTTCAGCTCTGGCCAGAGGGCCAAGGCCCCATGAGACGGGGCTGCAGAGGCCAGTCTGCCCCAGGGAAGGGCAACACACTCAGCGTGACTTGACCTCTCCTGCATAGACAGGCTACTGCTTGCATCACCCTTGTGCAGGCAGGGCAGGGACCAGGCAGGGACCAGGCAGGGTGATCCATCCTGTGCAGGAGCTGGGAGTAGCTGGTTGACTTTGCTCTTCTCTGCCTCCTGCCATCCGTTGTCCTCCTGTGCTTCCCAGGCAACATGTGGGCCCAGTCATGGTCCAACATTTTCGACCTGGTGATACCTTTCCCAGATGCCACCAAGGTGGATGCCACCCCAGCCATGAAACAACAGGTCAGTGCTTTTCCAGGCTGCTCTGGGCAAGCCCCTTGCGACCCAGCACCCTTCGGCCATTGCCACCACCCATGTTGCCAAATGCTCTGGTGCTGTCAAAAACCTCCATGCCTCGTCCATATTCTCTACCCACCTGGGTACGCCAAGGGCTGGATCCAGCTCTAGCTGCTCCCAAAACATCTTCCCTGCCCAGAGGAACAAGGCTGTCCCTGGCCTCTCATCCTTCCAGCCCCCAGCAGCCCCAGCATCCCCATTGCCCCTCACCAGGTCCTCCGTCTGCTCTCTCCCCAGGGCTGGACACCCAAGAAGATGTTTGAAGAGTCGGACCGTTTCTTTACTTCTCTGGGCCTCATCCCCATGCCGCAGGAGTTCTGGGCCAAGTCCATGATCGAGAAGCCGGCAGATGGGCGGGAGGTGGTGTGTCACGCCTCAGCCTGGGACTTCTACAACCGCAAGGACTTCAGGTGCCCATGGGGAGCAAGTGGTGGCCCCAGCTGAAGTGATGCTGGGGCAGATAGCAACGTCTCGGTAGACCATGGGCATGTGACCTGATGCCACCGCAGTGTCTCTTGCCCTATGGCTGTGGCAGCCCCGCTCTGGTATTGCCACTGGTACCCAAGATGTGGGCATTGCTGGCGGGAGGCCCCATGGTGGATGGAGAGCAATCAATGCTTTCCCTGCCATGGAGAATGGAAAAGCCAGTGAACAGGGACAGGGAATGGGCCGGGGCAGCAGGAGCTGCAGGAGAAAATAGAGACACCAACCCAAATGAGTAGGTTCAGTCCAGCCTGGCATCAGATGTGGGGTAGGGGCATGTGGAAAGGGAGGCCAAAGGGAAAAATAGCTCAAAGGGGTGTGATTGCTCCTGGAGATATTCACCCCAGCACTGCCCTCTCTTTCTCCCCCCATTCCACATGTCCTTGTCCAGGATCAAGCAGTGCACTGTGGTGAACATGGACGACCTAATCACAGTGCACCATGAGATGGGCCACGTCCAGTACTTCCTGCAGTACAAGGACCAGCCCATCTCATTCCGCGACGGGGCCAACCCTGGCTTCCATGAGGCTGTCGGGGATGTCATGGCCTTGTCTGTCTCTACCCCCAAACACCTGCACAGCATCAGTCTGCTGGACCAAGTCACGGAAAACAAAGGTGAGCTGGCAGGGAAGCACCACACAGCAAAGGTGGGGGCATTGCTGGGGGCAGCTGGAGATGCAGAGGGTCAGGATGGGCTGGGCAGGGTGGAAGGGGTCAGGGACACGCATGGTGGATTTGCATGCACGGAGGGGACAGGACCTGGTGAAGACACCCTGCTCTCGGGCAGAATGACCCATACAGGGTGGAGAGGTGGGTACAGCATTGTCTTGCTCACGCCTTTTCACCCTGGGCAGAAAGTGACATTAACTACCTGATGAGCATTGCCCTGGACAAAATCGCCTTCCTGCCCTTCGGGTACCTCATGGACCAGTGGCGCTGGAAGGTGTTTGATGGGCGGATCAAGGAAGACGAGTACAACCACCAGTGGTGGAACCTCAGGTGTGCTTGAATTCAGACCCCTCTTTGGTGCAAGGGCCTTGGCCACCATCCTGCTGGGTGTTTTCTCCCTGTGGTCCAGTTGGCTGCAATGGGACACAATGGGATACATAACCCCTCACACTGTCCTCACACCCTGCTGCGTCCCCTCCTGGCTTACCCCACCTTCTCCTCCCCATGCTGGGCTAACTCTCCCTCTCCGACCCAGGATGAAGTACCAGGGTTTGTGCCCACCAGCACCAAGGTCTGAAGATGACTTTGACCCCGGGGCAAAGTTTCACATCCCTGCCAATGTCCCCTACATCAGGTGAGCAAGCAGGGCTGGGGCAGGAGGGACGCCACTTGGACATAGAAGCAGGTTCTCCAGTTCAGATGCCAGTGATGGCACCTTGTTTCATGGCTGGTGGGATACTTGGTGGTACCATCCTGAGAGTGCTGGGCAGCTCTGGGGACCCTGACAGAGCCTTGGAGAGGAAGGCTGGATTTGGAGGAATTTCTCCCTATGCAAGGAGGATTGGGTCATCCACCCAGGCAGCCATAAAACACATGTTAAGGGAGAAATGGCATCAGCAGATTGGACTGAGTTGATGCAGGTGGAGCTCCAAGGCCAGTGATGCTCCTCCAGGCTGGGAGGGTGCAACCAGGCGATGAGGGAGGCCACATCCTCTCTTTCACAGCCACTAGTAGGGTCCATTCCCATATCCTCACCCCTCTCCATCCCCCACCAGGTACTTTGTCAGCTTCGTGATCCAGTTCCAGTTCCACCAGGCGCTCTGTGCGGCAGCCGGGCACACGGGTCCCCTGCACACGTGTGACATCTACCAGTCCAAGAAGGCTGGGAGGATCTTGGGGTAGGTGTGTGGGCAGGGCAAAGCCGAGACATTTATGTCCCCAAATACCTTAAAGCCAGCCCAGCAAGACAGGAGGCAACGCAGCCCCTGGTCATCCATTCCCTCCCTGCCCCAGCAGGGGATGCTCTGGTCCCTGGCCCTGGGGTGGGGATAGGGGGGGCCCTGGGTAGGGGCACCCTGGGTTGGGTGCTGGGGCTGTGATTGCAAAAGCAGCCACTAGATGGTGGCTGGGACCCTGGCAGGTGGAAGGCTCCCTCGCTCCCTCCCTCCTCCTCCTGCTCCTCCTCCTCCTCCTCCTCCTCCTCCTCCTCTGCCTCGTGTTCCTTAGGGAAAAAAACCACCCTTGCTTCAAGAAAAGCACCTGCAAAGTTAACCCTTTCACCCAGGAACTGCTCTGCATCAGGCTGGATTCACTGGAGGGCTTTAATCCGTGTAAATCCCCTCTTTGCCCCAAGCAAAACTCCTTCCCTGTGCTCTGGGCTGGCAGCCCTGCGGTGCTGAGGGCACAGACTGCACCCAGGGCTGCTGATACCAAAAGCCCCAAGCCCTGGGGAAAAGGGAAGGGCTGGTGACAGAGTGGGTGAGGGGGAACCCACTGATGCTGATTTCTCCTGCCACAGGGAGGCCCTGAAGCTGGGTTTCAGCAAGCCGTGGCCCGAAGCCATGCAGCTCATCACGGGGCAGCCCAACATGTCAGCTGATGCCCTGATGAGCTACTTTGAGCCGCTCATGACATGGCTGGTGAAGGAGAACGAGAAGAACCGGGAGGTCCTGGGCTGGCCTGAGTACGGCTGGACTCCTTACACAGGTATGCAGGGCTCAGCCAAGCACAGCAGGTCTGTGATGGGGCAGAGGTCAGCCCTCACCAGGGCCAGGATGGGGCTTGTGGAAGAGATGGAGCTGTCTTGGTGGCCCTTGGCCACTCCAAAAACCACAGGGTGTTTGGCTGCTTCTCCTTGATTTCCCATGGAGCTGAGTCTAAAGGGGACAGGGCATCCAAGAGACCAGCAAAGGGAGAGCTGGTGACCCAACACCCCCCAGCCCAGAACCACCAGTACCAACCATGTCCCTCATTTCTCCATTTTCCAGCCACTCCAGCCCAAGCCAGCTCCAGCCGAACTGATTTTCTGGGCATGTCCCTGGCCAGCAATCAAGCCACAGCAGGTGCCTGGGTCCTGCTCGCCCTGGCACTCCTCTTCGTGATCATCACCATCTTCTTGGGCGTCAAGTTCTTCTCAGCCAGGAGAAAGGCCTTCAAATCCAGCTCAGAAATGGAACTGAAATAAGGCAGCCATCAGCAGGGGAGCACGGACAGGGTGCAAGCATGGGCATTTGGCCAGGCTGGCAGCTATGCGATGGGCACATTTGCCAATAAAGCCATGGGTTTCCACAGCCCAGGACTCCTCTCCAATCGGGTCAGAGGTTTTTTTCCACTATGCAAGAGCCAAAGCAGAAAAGAGCTATTTATTTGCCAACGTCTGCATCAGGGGAAAGAGAAATTCAGGCACCGGCAGGCACGGAGCTGCCCCTGCACCCAGGGCTAGGAGCCGGTCCAGCCTGGGCACCCACCAGCCATCTCCAACCTATGGGCAAAGCCACAGAGACTTCAAGTGACAGAGGGCAGTTTGGGAAGAGATGGAGCACATTCCCACGGCCGGTTTACCTCCGGCCAGGCTGTTCGCTTGCATGGATGAAAAATAAACCCATGTCTTGCCACCCTCAGAGCAGCAGCTTGGCTCCTTCTTGCAGGTGGGCTGGGATCCCAGCGGGACAGGGCTCTCAAGCAGGAGAGCTGCCGCCCCAACCCAGTGCACATACAAATCCCTGGGGACCAGCCTGGCTTTGGGGCAACACACCTGCAGCAGCCAACCTCCCCCATCCCTGTCATGAAAGCTCAGCATCCCCTTGCAGCATCTCCATCCTCCCCCAAACCATGGCTCCCACCGCAGCTGACAGCTCATGGGTTCACCGTGGAGCACGTGCCTAAGGAAGGGGCTGAATCAGGGCCACAAATCCCCAAAGTCCAGGCCTGAACTGTTCAAAAGGTTGCGGGGTCACCAAGCCCAAGCCGGGACAGGTCTGGAGCTCGTGACTGCTGCAGCTCCGGCGCAGGACTGACATGCGTTTACGTAAGAGCCGGGAGGGGGGCTCCGAGGTCAGTGATCACCTCCCACCCTCCAGCTCCTGATTATCTTGGGATCAGCCATGCTTGAGGCTTCCCCTCCACCCCCCGCCTTGCCTTTCTTCTGCTTCTGTAAACAAAACTTCATATTTGTTCTACAGTGATTAGGTGCAAAACTAATCCCAGGCTGGGGATTATTGCAGCCTTAAAGAGCCGTGATCTGCTGCGGGCCGGAGCAGCAGGGGAAATGAGGGATCTGGGATGATCCACCCATTCCCCTCCCGTCTGATGGCCTCTGCCCTCGGTCATGTCTTACATGGGGACACTGAGGCCCGGGAGAGGCTCATTGCGTCTGGGAGAGGAGCAGAAGGCAGGTGTCTGCCTGCCCACGCTCGGGTTTTTGTTTGCTTTCAATCCTCCTCCGAGCACAGCATGCCCACAGGGAGGTGAAACCCCGACAGCTCATCTTTCTGCCACCATCCCCTGACCCAGGGAGCAGCCGCCCCAGACGCCTGCGCTCACCCCGTGTCCTTCCCACGCCACATCCCGATGTGTCTGCTTTATATCCCGGCACACCGGGCACCCTCCTCTCCCCCCTTCCCAGCAGCGCAATGCTCGCGCAGCAGAGACCTGGCACAGTGAGAGCTAGGTTTGAAGCCAAGTGTATTTTCAGCCTAGGAAAGCAGGCTGGTGCAGGTGTGCTCCATCCAGCTCAGCTCCTCGCTGGTAATTTTGAGCCCCCTGGCTCCTTTCTGCCCCATTAGTGGAAGAGAAGAGATCTCAAGATCCTACAAGTTTCATGAAAACTGCTTTCTGGAGGCGGAAAAAAAAAAACCAACCAAAAAAACCAAAGCCACACTGAACACTCTCACTCAGGGACTGCAACATAAGCTCAGCCCTAATTAGCCATCAGAGAATCCACATAGACGCTCACTTTGTGCTGGAATGGACGCTGAACACAGCTACAGGGGTGGGTGACGGGTGCACTGCGCTGAGGCCTCCTGCTCAGAGACAGATAGACAACCCAAGCCCACAGTCCATCCAGGGGACGCGGGTGGACGCCAGGTTACCTTCAGCACGGGTTCAAGGTCCACCCAGGCGATGGGGCTGGACACAAGGTTATGCCCCATCAGCCCGGGGGGGAGGCTCAGGGTCCCACCCTGAGCTTAAATGGAGCTGCTAGGCCATGGGGGGGGGGGGGGGGGGGCCGGTGA
>JAVKLA010000081.1:42033733-42091569 GCA_034782735.1 Sagittarius serpentarius
GGCCGACAGCCAGGCAGAGTCCCCGCGGGTATTTATAGACAGGGCGACACAAGGGGGACGAGCTGCCCCAGCCCGGTGGTTCCCCGGGGGCTGGAGACATCGCAGCCCCCCCGCAGTCCCCCGGCTGGGAGGGGGTCCCCGGGGTGGCGGGGAGGGGGTCCCGGCTGGCAGGGCTGGGGGAGAGGGGCGTACGCCAGCGCAGACGGGCTCGCTGCCTGTTTGCCTTCAACTCCGCGCTGCTCCGAGGCAGCCGTCCCTGGTGAAATGTTGCCATTTGCTGTTGCTCGGAGTAATCCCTTTATATGAATTTTTGGGCCGGTTTTTGTGTCAAATATAACGAAGAGTTCGTGCGCATCGGGGAGCGCTGGGGTTTGCGTGCGGCTGGGTGGGGGCCGTGGGGAGGAGATGGCGGGGGCTCTTGCTGTCGGGGCACCCCATGGGGCTGGGTCCCCTCTACGCGTCCGGGGATGAGGGGAGGGGAGCAAGGGACTGGGGTCCCCCTAAAAGCTTTGTTCGAGGGTCTGCCGTGGGGTGCTGGGGCTGTGCACCCCCCGACCACCCCAGCTCGCTGTGGTTTTTCTCCAGTCGCTGAGTTTGCCGGGTGGGCAAACGTCCCTGGCGCTGCCATCCCTGCCAGATCTGCGCTGCCTGCCCTGGCAGTGAGTGACGTGACCCTGGGGATGGGAAGTGAGAAAAACTGTCCCTGGTTCCTATCAGTCCCCACTGGGAAGCGGTGGCTGGGGAGCAGCGGGGGCACGCGGCGAGGTGTGCCAGCTGGGAAGCAGCCAGGCCCCCTCGTCCCTGCCCGCTCCCTGCCCGCACTCTGCCAGCCATGTCGGGCACCAGCTGGGCTCTGCCGAAACACCGCCCCGTGCTCCACCGCGGCAGCTTCGTGGTGTGATGGGTGTTGGGAGACACCAAACCAGCCCCCTGCCCCTGGGTCACCTCACTGCCATGGGCAGTGTGTCCTCCCCTGCTCGTGGGTGCCCTCACTCCCCCCTCTCCCCCCACAGCTCCCATGGGTGCAGCTGCACCCGGTGAGTCCCCGCTGGAGCCAGAGAGGCCCAACGCTGCCTACTTAGGGCCGGTGCAGAGCCCTGGTACCGTGGGGGCAAGGGTAAATCTGCAGGTGAGGGCAGGGCAGAAAGCAAATCTAGGGTGAAAATACCCGCAAGGAGACCTGGCTCTGCAGCTCCTTCCCATCCCGGCCTTGGTCCCATCTCCTGTGCTCAGCACAGCTTGCTTCGGCGCCCTGCCAGCCCCGTAAATCCTGTCCTGCGCCAGCCCAGCCTGGATCCAGCCTGGATCCGGCCCGCGGGGCTGGCACTGGATGGGGAAACGTTCATCGTAGGTGGAAAGCGCACCCCAGGAGCGGGGCTTTGGGGGAAGGTCCCCTCCTCGTGCCACCTTCCAGCTGGCAGAGCGATTTGGATAGAGGAGGGCCGGGAAGAGGGAACTGGGAAACATTTGGCCGTGGTGGTTTGTGCTGTTTGCAGCACCGGCACCAGCGTCAGCCCTGCGTAGGAGAGGGAAAGGTGCTGGGGTGGGAGTCCCCCACAAAGGGCTGCCAAGGGCTGTCACAGGGTGGGAGACCTTGGTGCAGCGTCTCTGGGGGCACTGGTTTTACTGGGAGGCATCCTCCAGAGCTAGGACTCTGCAGGTGACATTAGGGAGAGCCCCGATGTGCCGGAGAGGGTGTCCCCCCCCACCCCACTGGGTCCCGGCAGTGGGTGTCGGAGCCGGGCAGAGGTTTCTCGCACTTTTGGGTGAAATTCCCCGCGAGGCTGGAGTGCAGCAGGGCTCTGGAGCGCGCAGGCTGCAGATGCCATTCCTGGGTAATCCAGGAGATTAATTGGGGTCTGGGCTGGGAGGCAGCCTCCAAACGGACCCTCTGCTCTCACCTGCCTCCGGCTCCAGCCCGGAGCCGGTGCCAAACGCTGAGGGAGATGCTGCTGGGCAGGGCACGGCATCCATCGCATCAGCATCCACAGCCCCCTGTCACATCCCAGCAAACCTGTCCCAGCGAGGGTCCTCCCCAGCCCAGCACCCCCCGATCTCCTTGAAAAAAAAACCAAAAATCAAACCAAATCAAAGCTCTAGGCTGGGTCTCCCCCAGGATGAGGACGGAAGCGGCTCCATCTGGGCTGGACGACGTGAGCTGGGCAGCGCTGCCACACACCCAGCACGACAGCGAGTCCGGCCCCAGCCCAGCCCAGATGGTTGCAGCACCAGGAGGGGATGGGGCAGCACAACTCCCTGCCTCAGTTTCCCTTTTCCTCCACCTGAGCCCTTTTCTTCTTGAGCACAGGGACCACACAGCCCAGCAGGGCCGAGATTTCAGCTTTAGCCCGAAGGCACAATTATCCTATAAAACATTAGGAGAATCATCAGTGTGACGGGTTTCACCCGGCTTCCCACAAAGCCAAGCCTCACGCTCACTCCTCCTCTCGCCCCTTGCCTGACTTCAGTCAAATCTGAGCAAGGGTGGGAAGACTCCGAGATAACTCAGGTCCCTGATAAGCTCCTGGGGAGGGACGGACGCTGCAGCTCTTCCCTCTGCCTGCAGTGCTGGTCAGGGACAGATTGCCCATGTATTAGACAGCCGCGAGTCCCCACACGTGAGCAGTGAGCGCGGGCTGCTCCGCCCCAGCAAAAACTGCCTTTACTGGGGACACCCCCCGCTTTGGGTCCCCCAGTCCCCACGGTCACAGATTCACATGAAACTGGGGGAATTTTCTCTCTCTGAAGAGCAGGGCAGCACCCAGGGCGGTGTGGGCTGGTGCCAGCCATCCTCCCCCCGGACTTGTCACCGGTGTCCCGGGGGAGCCTCTCCCTGCACAAGCCCCACAGCAGGTGGCATCAAAAAGCCCAAGCACCCCCCATCCACCCAGGCTGTCCCCCGTCCTTGCGGGTCCCCACCACCCCCCTGAGCCTCGTGCTCTCCTGCCTCCCCTGCAGACCGCAAGTTCCTCATTGCCAACGCCCAGATGGAGAACTGTGCCATCATCTACTGCAACGATGGCTTCTGCGAGATGTTCGGCTACTCCCGCGTGGAGGTGATGCAGCGACCTTGCACCTGCGACTTCCTCACCGGCCCTGACACCACCAAGAGCTCCATCGCGCAGCTCACCCAGGCCCTGCTCGGCTCCGAGGAGTGCAAGCTCGAGATCCTCTACTACCGCAAAGACAGTAAGAGCCGCTTTTTGGGGTGATCCGGTGGTGGGAGCTGTCACCTGCCCGGGATTTGGGCTGTCGGAAGCTGGTGGTGGGAGGTGAAGGGGGTGTGATGCTTACCAGGACATTGGGTTTGCACCCAGACCTGGGGCTTTGCCAAAAGCGTGTCCATCCTGGCAGGATGGAGCCGTCTCTGCTGTGATGGGGCACTGGGGGCATTGGGACCTCGAGTGATGGAAGTTGCTGCCGGATTATTTGGGAATCAGGTCATTTGCGAGAACTCGGTGATGCCTCGGAGCTCCCAGGGCGCGCGACGGCATCACTCATGCGATCCGTGTGTCATGAATAAGGATCCCATGGGAAGCCCACGGAGGAGCCGGGCTGGGACATGGGTCTCCTGGTCTGTGCTCCGAGACGAGATGAGACAGACCCCCGCTCTCTGCCAAAAGCGGGTGCAGGCAACGGCCTCGGAGCCGCCTTCCCAGCGAGCAGGATGCCGCTGTGCGTGCACAGATGGAATTATGTTAAGATGAAAATGAAGCTTTGATGGAAAATACTAGTGATTAGTTCTAATACTGCAGGAAGTTAAATAAATATTTAGTGCTTGATGCTGCAAACCAGCAGGGGGAATGCAGATTGGGTGCTTGCTAGAGGTTAAAAATATTAAGTATTTCCTTTTTTCAACCTGTGGAGCTTTCCCATCGCCTTAGATTTTGTATTGATGGGGACTTGGCCTGAGCAAGGGGCTGCACCCTGCTACCGGCAGCTCCCGGGGTGGCAGGGTGGAGGAGAAACAACTGGAAGCGAAGGGAAGGAGAAGACAGGAGCCCTGGCTCCCAGCCCAGCACCCTATCTCCGGGGCTGGGACCCGGGTGTCCTGGCCTCCCTCCCAGACCCTATCTCCCGGGCTGGCATCCAGGTGCCGGTGTATCAGCCCCGGGAATTATCCGCTGGCAGCACCCCTGTGTGTTAACCCGCAGGGTTAACCTGGCGGGGCCGGACCCTGGGCGGTGGCAGGATCAGGCCGCTCACTGGCCACATTTCGCATATGATTTTCCTCCCGTCCCCACCGCGGGACCCGTTCGAGGCTCTTCCCTGCGGGGCCAGTCCTGGGTGAAGCGGTGCCCGGGCTGGGCTGCGAGTGCCCCCTCGGCCACTGCGGTTTGCAGGGGGCTGGCTGGAGCCCAGCGCAGGCTGGGAGGCACGGGGAGAAGCGGGCACGTGCTGTCCCCCTGCTCCCATCCCAATGCCAACGGGTGGCCACGGCAAGGACAGCGTGCGCAGCCTTGTTCCCCTCCGTCGCTATAGTTTCCCCATCCATCCCCGGGGACCGCTCAGCTGGGAGCCCGATCCAACACCATCCTCTCTGCTTTGAAGCGTTGCCGCCGGGCTCACGGGATGCTCGGTGCTCTCCTCGGAGCCCTGCTCTTCCTCTAGGCCGCGGGAAACTCTCAGCGCAGCTCTGAGCTGCTTTCTTCTCTTTTTCATTACAAAAAAAAAAAAGAGGGGAAAAAAAAAAAGCCCCGAAGCAAGCCCTTCATGTCTATTTTTAAAACCCAGCCCCATCAGCAATATGCTTTCCAATTGTTTCCCCCCAGCACTCAGCCTGTGACCGCTCAGCCCATTATAAATGGGTCTTATCGGCAAAGAAAAGGCCTTCGCATTATAGGGAGCTGCTGCTTAATTAGCCGGCGGAGGCTCCGAACCCGCCTGTCCTCCTTTTCATACCGGCAGCACCAATCTCCAGCCTCGACCTGCTGTTTATTACTGCGGTACTCCCGGCTCTGCAGCTCACGGGGTTGTTTCCTCGCTTTTCTGGTTGCCAGAGACAAATCTGCCTGTCGGAGTCCCCCTCCGGCAGGGCCAGGGTGGGATGGATGGAGGTAGGTGGGAAGGGGGGCACCCATGGGTGTCTGGGCAGGTGGCTCTGCCCGCGCACAGGCAGGATGCTGTACGATGGGGTGATGCACGTCCCTGGGGACAGCCTTGCGGCTCAGTCCTCACCCGGATGCCCGTGCTGTCATTAGCTAATTATAAAAGGAGCTATGGGTGCCAACGGCGGGCTGAGCTCTGGGCAGCCAAAATGGAGCCAAGAACCAAGTCCAGTTGGGGGAAGATGGGCCCAGCCCAGCAAGGGCAGTTGTCCCTCCCCACCACGGCAGCCCCGAAAAGGCCTCAGAAAGTGGGGAGAGCCTGGCTGTGGCGCGTGTGGGCTCTGATCCCCCTCTCAAAGCCGGGAGATCAGTGAAAAGTTAATTTCCTTACAAGATGCCGCACAGCTGGGGCTGCCCCAGCCCCGGGGGTCATTTCGGGATCAGTTCCCACTGGGGCAGGGAGCAGCCACGGCCACCAGCCCTGGGGACACACTCCCCACGGTGTCTGGGGCTGAGCCGAGCCCCCTCCAGCATCCCCTGGGGACAGCACCGAGGGGCTGGCGGGGCTGAGCACCATCCCGGGTTGGGTTTTTTTTCCCCCTGAAGAGTGATGTGCTTTGCAGTGAAGTCACCGGCAAGAGCCTCCAGGGTCCCCGGAATGGGGCCGGTGGCCACAGGTGCTGGGCACCGCGGCGCTGGCATGGCCTGAGCGGCAGCAGCTGACAGTGCCCGCCGAGCGCTTCGCTGTTAATCTGCATGAATGGGATGCTTATGAATATGAAAGGAGAGATGCGGGGCCGAGACAGCCGGAGCAGCTGGTGGGGCAGCCACTGCCTGCAGCCCCAGCCCCTCCATCCCCGTCCCCCCCCCACCGGCAGAGCCCATGGCTGGTCCTCTCCAGCAGCAGCAGTTTGTGCCGGTCCCCTGGGGCCAGGGATTAGAGGCCAGATCAGCCCGGCAAACTCATTACACTGGTGCTGTAAGCCAGGATTTCCCCGCCAGGAGCTCCAGGAGGGGGGAGGTCGCAGAGCGACTGGGGCACCCGATGTCACCCAGGATGTCCCCCACCCCGCAGCTCCTCATGGGGTGGCAGCCAGGCAGGCACGGGTTGCGGAGTGTCACTGCACCCAAGGGGGACAAGGGGACTCACGTGACATGTCCCCTCTGTCTCCAGCCCAGGGCACCTCCATAGGACAGCAGTCACCTCTCCAGCAGCTGCTGCCAGGAAGCCCTGGCTGAGGCAGGTGGGGATGGATCCAGCCAAGGTTTCTCCGTACAGCTTTATAAACAGCAACGTGTGACGTGCCCAGCGGGCTCACTGGAAGCAGGAGGGCAAATCCCACCAGCAGCTGCCGGATCCTGGCACCATCGGGGCTGGGGGCTGGTGCTGGCAGCCCCAGGGAGCCTCTGCTGCTGCCCCGTGGGATGGACAAGGCAGGACGGAGGGGACCTCCCGGGTGGCGGAGGAGCAGGGAGGCACAGCCAGCTGACAAAACCCTAACTCCAACTTGAGCTCTTTGCTTGTAAAAAAACGTGGGTTTTAAGCCAAGCCGGGGCTGTTTGCTTTGGGTTCCTTTAAGGGTCGGGCTCAGCAGAGCCGGGCTGTGACCTCGAGAAAGGGACAGACACCATGGCCCAACTCCAGATGGGGACTTATAAACATCCTGCCTTGCAATGACAAATGCTCCAGTCCTGGAGATCCCGCGCTGTGGGGCCAATTCTGCCATCCTTGGCATGGCTGCGCCGCAGCTCCGGCCACCCCTGTTGCCCCGGCTCTGCCCCAGGGACGGCACGACTGGGGCACAAAACTGGAAGAGACATATTTTCTGTCCTCTGCTGCTCCTCGGATGCTTTGTGCTTGGACCAGATGTCCCACGAACGGAGGGACAGGCCCAGAGCACTGCCAGCATCCCCAGGGATGCTTCCCAGGAGGCTTTTTCCTGAAATCCCTGTCCCGGTAGAGCCCCCTATTCCCACCCCAAACCCTCCATTTCCATCCTCACTGGCTGTTGCATCCCTAGTGGGAGGTGGCCCCATGCGCTGTGGGGACAGGGACATTGGGATGGCTGGACAGCCCCAGGAAATGCTGTCAGTGCTGCAGCTTTGGCCATGCAGCCCTGCGCTAAGCTGGACTAATTCCTGCGGCTGGCGGGGATTTAGCAAGGGAAGGACCATGGGCCCGGATGCAGCCACTCGCTTCGCTTGCAGCGGAGCTTAAGCTGCATTTTGCCAACCCCCTATATTGATCCGGGACCCCTTTTGGCTCCTGGGGATCAGAACAATCTCCCACCTGCACCCCAAAACATCCCACTGGGCTTGGAGGCATCCTTCTCCCAGCCGCATTGTCGGTGGGTACCCTCCGTCTCCCGACCCTCCTGGTTTTCCCCCTCTGATGCTGCTTCTGCCCAGCGAGCTCCCCGCTAAGCACAGAAATCCCTGCTATTCGTCACCGCACAGGGGTAACCTCCATCCCGCCGCTGTTACTTAATAAGGTCATTTTAGCGGTTCAGGGGTTGCTGCAAGGAGCATTTTTGATGGTCTGGTGTCACAGCGGGTTTCAGTCTCCTGACGGCCCGTTCGGATGCGGGAAGAGGGGCTGGTGCAGACCCCGCGGTGCACATCCCCTCCCGGTGCAGGGTGATGCACACCCGGGTGTGGGGGTTCCCCAGCACCCATTGCCCACCCCAGAACCCAAGGGAAACCCACCTCCCATCAGCTCAGCCCCCACCTCCATCATTTTCCATCCCGCCTCGAGGATTTGCTTTAGGGCCTCCCAGCAATCTGCGCTTCCCTTTGAAGTTTCTGCCACACCCTGACGCTGATTTATCTCCAGACGGGAGCAAGGCTCAGCCTGCCCGAGCATCTCCCCAGGCGTGCTAGCCCTCCCCAGGGCACGGCTCTGACCCCATCCCTGTCCCCGTCCCCTCCGTGCCCTTCCCAGCCCCTCTCCTCCACTCCGTTATATAATACCACTATAGATTTAGCCACTCTGCCATGAGACCCTGCAGATTAAATCTCCCGGCCGGGGGGGGGGAAGGACTCAGTAAGAGCTCCGAGGACAGATTAATAGCTTGCTTTTTTAATATTCATAACAATACTGGTTTGTGTCCGGCTCTCGGAAACCCCCATGCCCTGTTGATTAGTTTAATACTGATGATACCAACAAATGCATTAACCACCGGCGGCCGCGGAGGATAAGAGGGCCGGGCAGGGAGGGCCCCCGCCGATGACATTTTTAATGTTATTAAGTGCTCGCTTTTATCAAGGTCGGAAGACAAGATGGGTCAAAAAGCGCAAACCTCTGAGCGCTCGGCTTGGGGGAGGTGGGCTGGGTGCTGGGAAGATCAAACCCAGCCCAGGGTTTCAGGGAATGAGCTGTTTTGCCCTGCCCGTACAAACCCATCGTATTGGGTGTGGGACTCTCCAAAACAGCATCCACGTTGCATCCCTCCTGCTGAGCTCTTTCCGCAGCCCCCGGGCTGGGTTTCGCCCCGGACAGACGTGCAGGCAGCCCCACGGCAGCGGCCACGGAGCACAGGCAGGTTGCGAATGCCCCCGGGGCTCCTCCAAGAGATCATTTGGCGGCTGGATAAAATTAGATGGATGGAGACAGATTAGCTGAACAGCTGAAGGGAAGAGACAGGCAGATGGATGGGGACAGTCGATCGAGGAACGAGGACGGGAGCGCAGGGCTGGGGTCCCTCCTGGGGCTGGCGCAGCCCACCAGCACTGCAGCAGGTCTGGGGTGCCTGGTTTTTGGGGGGAAGGATGGGGAGCCTTGGTATTCGGCAGAGCCCAGGCTGGCTTGCTGCAGGGAAACCGAGTCAGGGCAGAGGGTGCCAGGGGTCTCCCAGCTGCAGCCTCTCCCCAGAGCTAGGAGTACCCCAAATCACAGCTGCCCAGAGACCCCAGATCCTGGGGGACTGTCCTGTCTTTGGGCCAGGCTTAAGGGAACCCGCTGCTCCCACTCCTGGCCCCGATGCTCCCTCATCCCCTTGACGCTGTCCGCACTACGGGGCGCGGGTCTGAGCCAGGCACCGAGCTCCTGGCACGCAGGGCTGTGCCTGGTGGGGCTGCCTTTGGGGTGATTCCCCTGATTTTGGAGGGTTCCACACCCAGTTAACTTTTGATCAGCCCTGAATTGGTCAGGCAGTTGAACTAGATGATCATTGTAAGTCCCTTCCAACAGAAATAGTCTATTTAATTTAATTTAAGAAGGGATCGGCGTGGGGTCTCGCAGCAGCCAGGGTTGCTCAGGCTCAGCACCTCCCAGGTTTGCAGGATCAAACCAGACACCAGCTGCCTCCCAGCCACCTCCCAGCTGCTCCTTATATCCCTCCAACTGGATGTAACTGGGCCCAGTTTTCAGCTGTTCAGCATTGGCCATGGGATTAACCCTTTCCATGCCACACAGGGTCTGGCTCCCATGAGAACAGCTCAGAGGCCATCCCCTCCCACCACCACGCAGGAGCTTAAGAAGGAAAAGTGAAGCAGTGAAAGGGATGCAGCAGGGCAGAGCATGTAAGCCAGGATCAGGGCATCTGGATCAGGATTCCCAGTCCAGGGGGGAAGCCTGGAACCGATGGTTGCCTGTGCCAATGAACCCTGCTGGGCTGGGGGTCCCCAGGAAGTTGGTGATGCTTCAAAATCACCTGTGAGGAAAAAAACCCTCATTTTATAACACATCAAAGGAGAAAGCATGTGGTGCCGCCAGGCATCACACACGCAGGCAAGCAGGCATGCACGTGCACGCCCCCTGCACACACCAATGCCAGCACCAGCACCGGCAGAGCCACGGCATCCCAGGGATGGCACCGCATCATCCCGCCAGGCGTGTGCCACCTTAGCTTCAGGCAGGACACCTCACTCACTCGGCGTCACCTAAAGAACACCGCTTGCCTTTTAGATCCCTAAAACTCCTGGCAAAGGGAAGGAAGGACTCATTTCTTTCCATCCCCGCTGGCTCCGCATGCGGGCAACCCGCAGCGTGCCCGTGCGTCCCTTCGAAACAGCTTTATCTGCTGCAACTACCCCCCCCGCCTCCTCCCCAGCTCCCACGTTTAAGTGGATTTCCTCTCCCCGTGGTGAACAACGATGAAATAAAGAAAGAAAGAAATAATCCCTGCTGCCGGGCCCTTTAAACGGATTTCACCGTATCCATTTCTTCCCCGTTCTTGTGTATGTGTGTGTGTGTCTGTGTATGTGCACATCCCTGACGTCATGGCAGATTTTGAAGTTGCCCGATGCCGGCCATCTGCTCCTGATTACGGGAGGCCCTGAGCTCCTTAAAATTATACACAGAAAGGCTGACATCCCCCTCCCGGTCAGAGCTTGGCCATGGCGAGAGCAGAAGAGCACTGGATCGGGCCGGCAGCACATCCCTGCCGGATCCAATAATCCCTGGTAATCAGAGGGTGGGGAAAAGGCGAGATCAGGGATCCGCACCTGGCGAAAACTGCCGCGGAAGGAGGTCGCTTTGCTCTGTATTGGCTGGGCAGTGGTACCTGGTTGCTCCATCATTTCTGGAGGTTTGGGGTAGGACCCCAGCGGGGTTCAGGGGGTTTTGCCAGAGGGGCTGCTGCCGCTCGGGGGCTCCTGCTCCCACCAGTGGCAAAGCAACAGGAGACAGCTCGAGGAAGGGACCCACAGTGATTGTACCTTTGGGTAGGGTTTTTGAAGGATTTGGGGGGAATAAAGCTGGCAAGGGAGGTGGGAACCTCCCTGTATCCTCTACTTGCTGCTTTGGGAAAGGCCGGCAGGTATTTTTGGGTGCCCCTAATTGCAAACTGGTGCCTGGCTGCCAGCGCAAGTAGAGCCATGGGGTCGAGCTGGCATCCAACAGGCAAATCCATATGGCCTCGTGCCCTGTGCCCATGTCCAGTGTCCTCCCTGGAGCCCCCCTCGCTCCCAGGACACCGAGCCAGTCCTTGTGTCACCCCGCGCCTCAGTTTCCCCACGGCAGGAGTGAGACGAGGCTGTGCCTGACCACTTCATGCCAGTGCCTTTACGGGACATCCTTGGGGACAACCACACCGATCCCACCCACATCCTGCTGCCCGGGGTCGGGACGGGGCACACAGTCGGGCTCAGCCCCATTGCCCGCATCCAGGACACAAGACAGCTGAAGTCAGTCCCAAAAAACTGCCTGGCAATTGCAGGGCAATTAGCTATGGCATGATTACAAGCAGCATGCTTAATGAGGTTAAACCACTACCTGGGACTTTCTGAGTTCTTAATTAACTACTCTTCGTTGCTGCTCTCAAGTACGTTAATATAAATGACTGTCTGGGACAAAAAAAAAAAAGGCAAGATGCGATCTGTGTGAGCTGGGGTGCTGCAGAGATACGGCCCTTTCCCAGGGCTCAGATCAGCTTCCAAATCCTCCACTGCCCATCAGCAGGGATTACACCCATCAAAGTGCTTAAAAAAATACTTTTCTGCCAGAAGTGTTTTGTGCTGGGGGGAGGGTGGGCAAAGCCCCCTGTGCAGCCCCCCCTGAGCCTGTCTCTTCTCGGCAGCCTCGTGTTTCCGCTGCCTGGTGGACGTGGTGCCGGTGAAGAACGAGGACGGCGTTGTCATCATGTTCATCCTCAACTTTGAGGACCTGGCACAGCTCATCACCAAGAGCGCCAGCCGGAGCCTGCACCAGCGCCTCTCGCAGAGCTGGCGTGGAGGTGGGTGTCACCAGGGATGGTGGGGACGGCATCCTCAGGGCTATCCCCGTCCCGCGGTTTTCTCAGGAGCTCGTGGGGGCTGAAGGGTGCACCCATGGCAGGGCAGGATGCTGCACTATGGGGCTGAGCCCCGCAGAACGCCCAAGAGCAGAGGTTTGTGTTTGTACGCAACCGCAGCTCTGCCGGCTCGGGGACTGATCCGGCCAAACACTAACTGGGTGAAAAAAGGCCGTTTGAGCCGGCTGTGCTCCCCGCGCAGCCCCTCGCACACCTCCCGAACCCCTGGGGACCTGGAGACAGGGGTGGGGACTGACTCCCCCGCACGGGAGGGTGCCTTTTTAAGGAGAGAGTGTCTCGCTGTGAGCAGAGCCGTGAAGCCCCTCCGCGCACACCCTGCCCTGCTGCGTCCTTTCCATATTTAATGCTGGGAGGTTTTTTTCCAGCAGTACCTCGGGCCCCTCCTGCATGCCTGCAGCACCATGCTGGCTGGGGCAGGAGGTGCTGGTATGGACAGGACCTGTGTGCGGGGTCACTGGGAGGGCCAGGGGACGTTTGGTGTCACTGACAGCATGGCTGTGCCATAGGGACATCACCACAGGCAAATGGCACAAGGATGGTCGCGGTGGGATGGCTCTGAGCCTGTCCTGGCTTTGGGCTGTTCCCCGCTCTCCCAGGCTCAGCCCTGGGGTTTTGTGGCGCTTTTGGAGGCAGTGGAAAATTCACACTCCCTTTTTTGGGAAGGCTGGATCAAAGGGAAGTTCTGGTGAGGCTCTCAAGAGGATGCGGATATGCAGGGATGCAGATGTTAGACCTGACCACGGGAAGGAGAACTGTAGTTTCTAAATACCCTCCTGCTATATGGCCCTCGGTGCCAGTCACCTATATTTTAGTCAGGGAAATAATCCTACATCTATCTTCATGCAAACACTCCCTGGAGATGCAAGTTGCTATAGGGAGGCTTTGGGCAGACCTCAAAGTAAAGCTGTGGGAGCAGCCCGGGTCTGTCCCCCCTTGGCATATGGGGTGGCACAGCGGGACGGGACTCGAGCCGGGGCCAGGGCCGCATCAGGGACCAACGGGGACCCTTCACGCTGCCGGCTGTATCAGTATGGTAATGTGAGTTTTAACGCATCCACGCTCGGTGCATATATACATCCCAGAGCCATTAAGGTGTTTGCGTGTGTGGCAGCGGGTACCAGCAGAGGAGCTCTGTGTGGTGACGGGTTTTATATATCCTCAGGCCAGACATATACACAAGGGACTTCCGGACATATGCGTGTGAATGTATACATAACCTCTGCATGTGTTCCTATGTCTATGAAGTGATGGGATTTATATTTTTGGTGTATTGCTTTAGTACCAGTTAGCCTCTATGCACAGACTGCTGAGGAAATGCTAAATTCCAGCCCTGGTGTTGCTTTGCAGCCCCCTCAGCTCTCAATACATGTCGACATATGATGCAGCCATACCCCACTCCACCCCAAGACACACCTTTGGCTGCAGAAGGCACCCAAATAAAGAGGGTACCTATTGCTTTCCCGCGCGTTGGAGATTGTGCTGCGTGTCCCGAGGAGCGTTGCTCAGGTTTCCCACTCGAGCGCTGGGGAGTGTGGAAAGACCAGAGCTGCTGGTGCCAGCCCAGATCGGTCTCTCGTGCACAGTTTTTCTGACTCAGTCTTTAATTACACGTCCGCAGGCGGCTGCGTCGTCGGTCCCTAGCTCACTGGTGCGCAGGGAAAGTCGGCTGCTTTGCTTCTTCCAGCTGGAAAGCTGCTCTGGGCAGTGGGGATGGGGTGAGCAGAGGGAGCCTGTGCGGGTCCCCCCATCAGCAGGGGCATTTCTGGGGAGCTGGGCAGGTCGGGAGCCTGCCCGAGTGGCTCAGCAGTGTCTCGGGGCTCAGTGAGGGAAGCAAATCCTGCCAAAACCAAACGGCTCCTCAATGTGCTGCTTTCTCCCGGAGGACAATGCCTTTGCAGAGCTCGTGTTGCGTCCCACACGCCCCGGGATTTAGGCCACTTTTGGTCCAGTTAGTGAGTACAAGTGGTGCTGCTGGGCGTCGGATGAACCCCAGGGCTGACCTGGGCCCCGAGGCAGCAGGGTGTGAGCCTGGCTGCTCACACTAACCCTGTAGTAGCAGGCAGCCGCGGTCTCCTCCATGGACCAGCACTAGAAGAGGACAAGCGAATTTCTACTGGTTGTCACAACTGGCAGCATTGGGTTCCGCTGTGGGCACTGCCAGTTCCTCTCCACGTCTGGCTCCTTCCCCTCCTGAACCTCTTTTGCAGCTCCTTGCAGCCGTGGCTGCCCTTGCCCCAGCCCCAGTCTCCAGCGAGGTGGTCTCCTGGTCCCCTGTGATAGCAGCAAGGGACCCCCCTCTTTGGTCCAGCATCCCTCACCTAAAATCCAGAACAACTCCAGGAACAAAATTGCTAGAACTACTTTTTTGCTAACTTACCATCTCCTTTGTGTGGTTTTTTTTTCCCCCAAGTCCCACCAAGGAGATTTAGAGGCTCAATTTCCTCCAGGTCCAAATCCCTTAAGTGGCTTTAACCTCTTTAATTGGCTTAGGGATGCTCTGCACCTTTCCTGTCTTGCATCTGCAGTTGTAGGGGACTCTCCTCCAGCCCAGCAGTGGTTCCTGCCAGGTCAGGGTCTGCCTTAAGCACATGGCGATGTGGTGGCATGGGAATAGCAAGTGTGTTGGAGGAGGAAGGGCCACGCAGCACGTAAGTCCCGCAAAGCCACCCAGAATTCTCCGTAGCCTCTTCCCCTGCCACCACGCCACCCCACCTCCCTCCAGCCATCACGTGCAGCTAGGTTACATCTGTCTCTCTTGTGTTTTGTTTTTCTTTCTAACAAGGTCAAGGTAGGAGGTTGAAGTTTAGTCTCCCGTCCCTGCGGCGACTCACAATCCAGCGGAAATCTCTGCCCACCAGTGAGTTTGATGGAGTAGCCATTGACTATGGAAAGGTAACCGTAGCCTTTGTCTGATATAAGCCCATGCCTCAGGCCAGGTCCCAGCGCTCTTCCTCTGCTCTCCCCATCCCGCTCTCCCTCAGCTGCTGTGGCTCGGGCTGTATCCTGTGGTAGGGGCTCTGGCGCTGGGTCGGTGCTGAGCACTGGTCCCGGCAAGGGCTGGCGGCGAGTGATGGTGCTTTGGTGGCATGGGATAGAGCTAGATGGTGCTGCTCCGTGGGCCAGCACGGCACGGCGCATGCCGTGGCTTGCAGGGGGAGTGGGAGACGTGCCGAGCCGTCGGGCACTGCTGCCGAAGCTGGGAGGAAGGTCTGGCTCCGTAGTGCAAGTTGTCCAGGATGGTGGAGCTCCAGGGAGTTGTCCCCACCCCAAGGACGGGATGTGCTGGTTACTGCGGGAAACTGGAGCTGGTCTGCTCTAAGCAGGGTCTGGCAGGGACTTGCAGGCAAACCTCGAAAGGGCACATTTCCCCGTGTTTTCCTGGCAGGGGCCAGGCAGTGCAGGCAGCCCTGGCTTAGTCCTTCAGCAAAGACTGTGCTTTCTGCAATGGAGGGTGATGCTGTCATTACTGACGTGATAAGACTGGGAAAATGTTGGTGGGACCTCTTTAGAGATTGCTGTTCTTGGTGGCTTCTTGACTGTCAAAAGTGCTCAAGGTATCTCCGGGCAAAGACGTGTTGTTTTCTGAAATGCTGCAGCTTGAGGCACAGGGCTGCGGGCAGGAGGCTTTTGCTCTGCTAACGCATCCCCAGGCGCCAAGTTCTCGCTGTGCTGGGTGTATCCAGACAGCCTGGATAAAGCTGCTTCCCAGAATTACAGATTTGATGAGGTGAAAGGTGCCTGTCTTCTCAGAGATTGTGCTTATGGCAAGTTGAAGACATACGTAGCATTATCAGATGCTCTGGGCATGTCCCTCCTACAGACACCAGCGCTGCTAAAGGCTCTGGGTACCCCCAGGTTAAAGCTGCATGGTGCACTGCAATGCTTCAGGTGCACACGCATGGAAGATGTGCATTGAGGACAACCGGATGACCCACCGCTTTGGTGGAGCCTGGTCCAAGCTGGGGCAGCCCAGCAGATGGAGGGGCAGTCAGCAGGCAGCCCTTCCAGGCACCCCATCCTAAAACCTGCAATAAGGTCCTTAGGGATGGTGGGAAGTGTCACAGTGTGCCTTGGGCACGCATGCAAAGTCCCGGTCCCTCCCGTGGGTATGATGGGTATGGGCATAGACCCATAGGTTTCTGCCCCAGAAGATGGCTGCTTTGCTCACCCCATTGCAGAAGTTGTTAAAGGCTGGAAACTCTTTAGGTGTCCAGGGAAAAAAGGTTTAGCAATGGCCAAGGGGTGCTGTGGGAGAGGGAGGACTACATATGGCCAAATCTGCAAGCCCGGCAGCTCCTCCAGTGCTTCCTGGTGCAGAGCACATCCTCCCCCATAGACACCAGCACAGGACCCCAGGCACCGACCCTCGGTGGTGGCCTGAGCTCTTGCAGCAGGTGAAGGAAGCGCAGGTCTGGTGGTGGGACATAGGGACACCTCGGAAAAGCGCACGGCAAGGCAGGTACTCCAGGCAAGCCTATCCCTAGGGTCTCCTCTTCTTTTCTTGCTCTGGCCTGCTTTCCAGCTGCGCAGCATCGCCTTGCAAACCACCCTGCGGCCACCCAGCCTCCGGCAGGAGCTGGTAGGAGGTAGGAGCTACCAGGTCCCCGAGGACTCGGTCGCCCCACCGCAAAGCAGGTCCTGGTCCCCACTGGAGGTGACCTCAGGAACCGCAGCGCTTCCCAGCCCTCTGCCCCTCCTCTTACCTCCCCCGGCTCCCCTTCCTTCCCCCCCAAGCACGCGAGGACTCCTTCTAATAAAACGCTTTCTCCCGGCTGTCTTAAAGCCTGGTGGTGACTCCCTGATTTTGAGGGACTTGAAGACATCGCCCAAGGAGAACTGTGTGCAGTCAGAGACCGAATCCCTCCTGGAAAAGGAGCGGAGGCCGAGCCTGGAGGCCGACCCCACCCTACAACACTCGTCCCCGAAACAAGAGCCTCCCTTGCTGGGCCCACGAGGGTCGTACTCTGCGTGGGGTTTCTTTCGGTCTCGCCCCGGGGGCAGCTTCCACAGCCTCCGCAGGGTCTCCTCCTTGGACAACTTTGAGGCTGCGAGGTCTGAGTTCCAGAGAAAATTCAGGGAAAGGAGGGCAAACTCAGGTAGGGGAAAAACCCTGGAGTTGTCGGTCCTACTGTGGGAGCCACGGTCCCGGGCGATGGCCCCAGCACGTCTCGGGGGGGAGGTCTCTTACCCTGCACTGCTTTTCCCTCTGCAAAGTGGAGATAAGCTGGGGTCTTCCCAAAACCTGCTGGTCTCCATGTGATTCCCTGCGTCGGCAGGTCCTGCTCTTTGGGTAGAGCCATCCGTGGTGTTGTGTGTGAGACGTGAAACCGCGTGAGGTTGCATTTGGCTGCCTCACACGAGGGGCACCCCGATGCCATCCCACCTCCCAGGGAGGGAGGGAAGGAAGGGGTCTGCAGGCACGTGCAATGTGAGCTGTGTCCATGCATTGGAGGTGGATGAGACATCAGCCAGGCCACTCTGTAGGGCTGAAGGAAACGTACCTCCACCATGGTGTTCATGTTCAGACCTCTTGTTCTCGTGAGAGAAATGACGATAAATAAGATGGAGGTCAGGCAAGAGAAGCCTCAGTAACTGGGGATGGACAGATCAGTCTGTGGTGTCTGGTTTGAGAAAACAGAGTGGGGGATCATGATACTCAAATAGTCACAGGTTATGGACCCTCAGGAGGGGACACGACATAGAGGGAGGGAAGAGGAATGAACAGGGAGCAGAAGGGTGGCAGCAGGATGGCTGGTGCTAACTGGGCACCTTCACAATGTCTTCAGACACCTGCCTATGACACCTCTTGGGTCAATGTCAGAATGCAAGAGACAGAAGGGGTAGAAAACTGAAAATAAAATATAATCCTGTCCTGCCTGTAGGACATAGAGGGGCTGGGACACACTGGTTACGGTGCTTGGGGATGTTCCTGTAGCCCTGGGTGTGGGTACGTGCTCCCTTCCATGACTACACATTGCCACAAGCCTGACCATGAACCAACTGCCTCTGGGGCTTCCTCCCTGGTCCTGCACTGAGGTGACCCAGAGAGGCAGATCCCCAGGGAAAATTGTCAGGATCCAGCCCCACTACAGCTCTCCTTCAAGAGAAAAATCTGACCTCCCTACCTGGAGCCTGGGGGTGGAGGATACATCTGAGTGAGGGCATCATTCAGCTCCTGGCTCAGTTTGGTGGCCAAAAACCAAGGCAGGAGCTCAGGAGCTATGTTGGTCAGGCTGAAGCATGCAAGGATGGAGGAGACCCACCTCCTCCTTCGTCTGTTTTCATGCCAGTTTTGGCATCCCTCCCTGGTGGGTCTCATTGGGGCTGGTCCCCAACCTGCCACAGTCTTCAGGGGTAGCAAAGGATATTAGTTGCCTCTGTATTCTGGCAGCTGGTCTGAGCCCCCTGAAGGAGATTTAATGGTGAAAAGATGGGTGATGTGTCTGAAAAGCAGCCCCCTCTCAGGCATCTCGGGTTGGGCACCCCATGTCAGGAGCCACCCTGAAGAAGGCAAGCCTTTATGGCCAGGCAGACATTGGTACCTTCTGGTGGCACCTGATGGCGGTCCCCAGCTCCTGGATGTCCTGCACTGAGATCAGGGCTCTGTGGATTGGCTCCTGCTCATACCAACCTCCTCAACGCTCCTCTCCATCCTCTTTCAGAGGCTTCCCACGTCAAACCCAACCCCCCAAACTCCACCTCGGACTCAGACCTCATGAAGTACCGGACCATCAGCCAGATCCCTCAGTTCACGCTCAACTTTGTGGAGTTCAACCTGGAGAAGCACCGCTCAGGCTCCACCACAGAGATCGAGATAATTGCTCCCCACAAGGTGATGGAGCGCACCCAGAACGTCACTGAGAAGGTCACACAGGTACGTGGGTGGTGGGATGCCACTGAGGCAGCGGTGGGGTGGTGGAGCTGCTGCTGGGGTAGGGTAACAGCCTTTCCTGTGGTTTTGGGAGGAGAGGAGCGGAGAGGACAGTGATACCTGGAGTTTCCATCCTAGGAAATGCCAGTATCCCTGTGTTTGATTTTTCTCTCTTCCTCTGAATTGTTGAAATGCTCTTTTTCCCCCCTAAATCAGTATTTCTGGTAATTTGTGGTCAGGGGAACACAGGCATGAACTGCTTATGCTGTGATGGTGGCCTTGAAGGGGACACACACGTGTGCATGCGGTTTCATTCACAAGGGAGGCTCTGGCCACCGTTTCCTGCCTCCCAGTGCCGGGCACCCCACGTCGGGAGCACGAGTGGCCACGCCAAGGGCCACAGGATCCCCTGGGAGACAGCAGGTGGCACTGCACTGTCACTAACACGTGTGGCACTGCCCTGTCACTGCAGGGGACACTTGTGGCAGCGCACTGTCACTGAAGGGGACAGGCATGGCAATGTACTGTCACTGTAGGGGACACACGGATGTCAGTGTGTGCAAAAGGTGCTGCTGTATCCTGCAGTCCCGAGTAGAAAGCTCTTACCAGTGGGGAAACTGAGGCACGGGAGAGCCACGATGAACAAAATACATCTAAGGGCACCTCCCACCATTGTCAGCAGCAGCTGAGGGCCAATTTAATGAAAACACAGCCATCTGACCCCAGAAAAGCCTCCAGGGTTGACAGTTTGCTCCATCAGAGTGGGATGCTCCGTGGGATTTTCCTCCTGTCTCGGTGCCGGCAAACCTTTACCCTCGTGGCCTCTGTGCACAACGGATGAGCTCCCCACTCCCCATGGCACGGGGCAGTTTTTAGGCTTGTTGTCCCCCTGGCTTGTCCCCTTCATCCCAAAATCCACTTAGTCCCTCTCATCTGAGGGTGACCACAGTGACCCGGGATCAGCCCCTGAACGCCCCAGCGGGACGGCGAGCAGCCTCCATGCCCCCATCCCCATCACAAGGGACACCCACACACCAGGGACCGCTGCTGCGTGCTGGGGTGACGCTGGCACAGTGGTGCCGGCCGCTCGATGCGGGGTCATTAGCTGGTTGTGGGGTGACAGGATCGGAGCTGACGGGTGGTGGCTGCAGGGCCCCGCAGTGCGGCCGTGCGGCACTCAAAGGTCGATCTTCCCTTCGCCTTAAATCTCCAGATGGGATGGGATGGGACAGGATAGACCTCTTCTCCCCACCACATCTCCCCGTGGCCTTGGGGGACCCGGGCGTCCTGCCTGTCGTCACCCCGATGTCCCCCACGCCTCCCACCAAGCCACGGCTCCCCGCTCCTGGCCGCTAAATAATTCACGGGTGAGGCAGAGACAGCGGCGAGACGCCGCTAACAGCATCTAAAAATACCGGCTGGCGGGCAGGGAGAGGCAGACAAAGGCTGGTCGGGGTGGTCCGGCCCCACAGCAAGCAGGCAGGGAGGGCAGGTCACAAGTGCAATGAATGTGCTGGGCTCAGCCTGCCAGGGCTGCGGCTCTGGGGCAGGGCTGGAGGCACATGGGGACACCGTGGGGTCGGTGCCACCAGGCTAGGGTCCTATCTTGCAGGTGGCACCTCTCCCAGTCTCCCTGAACTTCCCCGCAGGCAGCGGGTGGTGGTGGAGCTGGGCAGGAGGGTGCTGGGGAAGGAATGGGGGGGTTGAGTTGTGTCAGGATATGTGCTTGGAAGGACACTGGGTCAGTGCCTGCCTGCAGGCAGCACCGTGGGCCTGATCCTGCCCAGCCCCTTGTGCTTCAGAGTCTCCTGGTGACTCTGACGTAGTCCCCCTCCCCAGCTCGGTGTCCCCCTCCCCATCCCCAGCACAGGGCAAGGGAGGAGGAAGGCGTATGGCCGCTGGGCTCCGCAGGGCACGAGCAACGGCCTGGGTTAGCCAGGGCCATAGGAGCCTCCCCCCTTCGTCACCCACAGCCCACACACACCCTGCTCCCTCCTCCATCCCTCCTCCTCCTCCTCCCTCCTGCGGCTGCTTCGCTCCCTTGCTCGCCACCCGGCACCCAGCACCCCGCTGCCAGCACCCAGCACCCCGCACCATGAGCCTGCGGCTGCAGCTGAAGCCGGTAAGTGCAGGGGGAAGGGGAAGAAGGAAGGGGCACCCAGCGGGATCGCCAGAGGGGGGACCCAGCACTGCCACCCGCAGGGACTCCCGGGGCCACCCAGGCCACCCAAGGGTGCCACCCGCAGCCCTCCCCATCCCCGAGGGGCACAGAGGGACAAGGCTGCAGCTGCTCCCTGGCTCCACGTTGGTCTAGATGTTCTTTTAGGGGTTGTTTCTTTTCCCTTTTCTGCCTCAAATCTTTGGGGTTGTGGGATTTTATTAATTCCTGCCTGGAAAACAACAGGGATTGACGTGCTCTTGCTTCTGCCTCAAGAGCCAGGTGCCAGGAGCAGGGACGAGGGGCAGGGCAGGCATCCCAGTGTGGGGAACAGCATTTGGGGTCCTGAATTCAGGACTGGCCCCACAGAGCTACCTCTGGCCAGGCAGGATGGGAGGATTCAGCTGCTGAGCGTGGCAGCATTGCTGGTTTTCCCAGACACAAAGTGTAGGAGCCCATCTCGCGTCTGCTGGGTATGTCTTAGCTTTGGGACCAAGCGTTTTACCGGCGTTGCCTTGTCCCCTTCCCTGCTGTCCCCCTGGGAGCCAGTTCCCAAGCCCAGCCTGTGCCTCATTCCCTTCCGCAACGATTGCATTTGGGTCACATTTTCCAATCCCTCCCCTCTCCGTCCACCAGCCACGTCGGCGGCTCCAGCTGCCCCATTGGTGCTCTCGTCCCCACGGGGGCCCCAGCATCGATTGGGTTTGATTAATCCACGCCAGGCTCCTGAATGCCCTTCGCAGCCGCATGTCTCCCACCCACCCGGCTGAGTGCATGCGTGCCTGCGTGGGCGATGCCACGGCCCCGGTGCTGTGCCCACCGTGCCGGTCACTGCCTGGGCGTGCGGGGTTGGGGGCCCCCATGGTGGACACCCGGACTTCGAGGGTCAGCTGCCGCCTGGGGCGCCGGGCAAGCTGCAGGCAGGTAGGAGAAGGGGGTCCCCCCAGAGCGTGAGACCCACTGATGTCCCGGGGCTGTGGGGTGTGGGAGCAGCTGCTCGTGGTGGAACAGAGCTGCGGGGCTGGATCTGCTCTGGGTCACAGCACCAGGAGCCCTTGGGAAGCCCTTGAACCCTTGAATAAGATGGGTGTCAGTGCAGGAAGGATCAGGCCTTTCTTCCAAATCTGTTGCCAGAGTCATGGTGCTGCCCATCACCATGGCTTCGGGGCGCGTGGAACCTCCTCTCTGCTCTCCTTTGCAGCCCAGCAAAAAGCATCCTTTTAGCAGGGGGGCTCGGTGCCAGGAGAGAGCATTGAGGTGCCCCTCGCCTGCCTCCGCAGGTGGCACTGGTGGCCAGCACCACAGGGAAACGTGGGGGACAAAAGAGCGGCAGGGGCAGGCAGGGGGGATCCGGCTGCCCCCAGCTCCAAATAAGCCCCTTCATGCCACCATCTCTCAGAGCCCAAAGCAGGACAGCCCTAGCACTCCCAGTCCCCAGTGCCTTGCATTGTGTCCCCAGGGTGGCTTCAGAGCCCATCGGGAGCTGGCGTTGGTCCCGGAGAGGTGAGCTGGGACAGGCCTGGGATGTGTGGGGACTCACTGGTGCCATGGGAGCGTGTTTCCATGAGGGCAGACAGACCTGGGGACACATGACAATATGGGAGAGTGCCTGTGTGCGTGCGGTGGTGTTTGCATGTTGGTGGCCGCAGGTCACCCCCTCCCTGGGGATGCTCAGATGGGAAATGGGCATTGCCTGAGGCCAGGCTTTGCTGCGGGTGGCCCAAGCTGTCCCCTTTGCTTGGAAGACAACTGTGCCAGAGGGACATCAAGGGGAAGGTCCCTGCTGGGGCCATGAAAGGCACCATGCAAGGCCTGTGGGATGCCTAAGGTGCCATCACCTTCGCGGCCAGGCCATGGCACAGCCATGGGACTGCATCTCCAAGCTGCCCATCCCCATAGCCCTGTGCCAGGGATACCCAGCAGCTCCCGGGCTGGTGGCACAGAGCCGAGGGCAGAAGGAGGCATGGCAGGAGGCACTTTCCTCTCTGCTGGCATGGTAGGGTCTGAAGGGCATAAAGCAGGTAAACAGCTGCCCCAAGGGTGCTCTGGCCATCAGAGACAGACGAGGAACCGGGCAGACCTTGGTGTCAGCCAGAGTGGGAAACCCACCTTGTGGCCTCCTGGACAAAAACATATGAAGGCAATGAAGGTGAAAAGGGTGTAGGAAACCCACTGCATGCTCCTTGCTGTCCTACCAGCACGTGGGAGCCCCTTGCCTGGCTCCTGGCCTTACTCAACCTCTCTCTTGGTCTCCCGTCCTTCTCACACCCATCTCCTGGCAGGTACTGTCCCTGGGTGCTGATGTCCTTCCTGAGTACAAGCTGCAGGCGCCACGCATCCACCGATGGACCATCCTGCACTACAGTCCCTTCAAGGCCGTCTGGGACTGGCTTATCCTTCTGCTGGTCATTTATACAGCCGTTTTCACCCCCTACTCGGCCGCCTTCCTGCTCAACGAGGAGCAGGTGGAAGAGAAGCACTGGGACTGCAGCTACTCCTGTGACCCACTCAACATCATTGACCTCATCGTGGACATCATGTTCATTGTGGACATTGTCATCAACTTCCGTACCACCTACGTCAACATCAACGATGAGGTGGTGAGCCACCCCGGCAAGATCGCCATCCACTACTTCAAGGGATGGTTCCTCATCGACATGGTCGCCGCCATCCCCTTTGACCTGCTCATCTTCCGCTCCGGCTCTGATGAGGTACAGGCAGGGCCTGAAAGTCCATCTGGACAGGAGGGGGCTCATGGATGGATAGAGAGAGATGTATGGGAGAGAAAGAGAGGGATATGGATGGCTTATTGTCAGCGGTGGATGGCTAGATCTGCAAGGAGAGGGATGGTTAGTCAGAGGGATGTGCAAGGATGTCATTACTTGTTTTTATTAAGCAGCTGGGACCTGGGATTTTACTCAGGAGGGTCAGACAGCCACACAGGCCCTACTGTAAGTGCTAAGATAGTGTCTAACTGGACCCAGCAGAGCAGGCTGGGAGCTCTGTTTAGGGACTGGCCCCACATGCCAGTGAGGCTGAATTTGGGGCCACACTGCCAGCCAGACCCAAAATGTTGGCAATGGGATGGCCCTGTGGTTACTGCGCTACCTGGAGGCCCCACCTCAGCTGAGAGCCTGTAGGGTGGGGTGAAAGGCAGCTGTTTTGGGAGCAACAGTTGGCAAGGTGAGGACCCATCAGGAAACATGGGGTTGGCCTTGGCTCCTCTCACTTGCTCACCTGTAATCCCAGAGCTTGTTGCCTTTATGGTCAGCAGAGGGAAACTGCCCTCTCTGTGGCACGATTCATCTAACCTATTTCAGATGTCAGCTCCAGGACAAGGTGATTCATGATCTAGAAATGCATTTTTGTCCTTCAAAGGGAGCACGGCTAGGCTGGAGACATGCCTTTGGCTGGATTTATCCCCTTCTTGTCGCTGAGGTTTCTCACCTCTCCCCTGCAGACCACCACCCTCATTGGCCTCCTGAAGACCGCCCGCTTGCTGCGCCTGGTCCGCGTGGCCCGCAAGCTGGACCGCTACTCCGAGTATGGAGCAGCCGTGCTTTTCCTGCTCATGTGCACCTTTGCCCTCATTGCCCACTGGCTGGCCTGCATCTGGTACGCCATTGGCAACGTGGAGCGGCCCTACATGGAGCACAAGATCGGCTGGCTGGACAACCTGGGTGACCAGATTGGCAAGCGCTACAATGACAGCGACCTCTCCTCTGGCCCATCCATCAAGGATAAATATGTCACTGCCCTCTACTTCACCTTCAGCAGCCTCACCAGCGTGGGGTTTGGCAACGTCTCACCCAACACCAACTCTGAGAAAATCTTCTCCATCTGTGTCATGCTTATTGGCTGTGAGTGCCTGCGCGTGTCCCGCTGTCCCCATCCCTGCTTTGGAGGTTGGAGAGGCTACTCTGGAGAGAAACAGGGAAAGCATGTGGGATTTTAAGACAAGCATCTCCCTCCACCTGTGCCTCTTCTGCACAGACGAATGGATGGAGTGATAGACAGAAATACGGGTTTCAGAAACCCACTGGTTTCAGGTCCATGGTAGATACGGGTTTTGGAAATCTGCTGGTTCCAGGTGCAATGTAGTTGGATACGCATCTCCTCATGTCCTGCTGAGTCCTGCTCTCTCGTTGCAGCTCTGATGTACGCCAGCATCTTTGGCAATGTCTCTGCTATCATCCAGCGCCTGTACTCGGGCACAGCCCGCTACCACACGCAGATGCTGCGGGTCAAGGAGTTCATCCGCTTCCACCAGATCCCCAACCCCCTGCGCCAGCGCCTGGAGGAGTATTTCCAGCACGCCTGGTCCTACACCAACGGCATCGACATGAATGCGGTGAGTACGGGGCGGGGAGGCCCCACGTCCTCACGGCACCTTGTCGTGAACAGCCTGGAGTCCAGCTCTGGGTCCACCCAAACATTTCCATCCTTTCAACCAGGGTGGAGAGGAGGCAGGAGAAGACTTGGGAGGCTGGAGACAGTGTCTGCCTGCCTGTTCGCCTCCTGCATCCCCCCCTTCTCCTTCTTCCCCTGTCTGTCCACCCCTCCACATCTACCCAGAGGTTTTCCAGGGCCATGACGGCATTTCTTGGCCAGAGAGCGGGTTTAGTGCCGGCGCGCTGGTGAGGAGCTCAGAGTCCCCGTCGGCGCCAAGCTCTTTCAGGCCGGTGTCTGTTGGTGTCACAGAGCCGCGGAGCAGGTATCGATCCAGCTCCTCTCCACACCGCCGGTTGCTAAGCAAAGTGCATCCCGCTCTCGGTGGCAGGGAAAGGAGGGCATTTAAATAAACCTCAATCCATTTTAATTAGAGCCCAGAGAGGCAGCTGTTTGTTAGCAAAGGGGGGATCAATGGCAGAGCTGCGCTGGAGAGGCACTGTGTCTCCGAGCCCGGCGGGGAGGCTTGTGCCGACGGCGCCGGGACACCGCGGGGGTGAGGAGGGGGCTCAGGCAAGGAGTCCCGGTCTGGGGCCGGGGTGGCAGGACTTGGCTCACGGCCACAGGGTTCAGTGCACAAACGTGCTGCCTCGGCCAGCTGCAAGGCAGAGAGAGGAATGAGAAAGGATGAGTGAAGCAGAGAGATGGGACCTGGTACTCCCTGTCTCTTGGCCCTGGGCAGGTCATTAGCCCGCCCATTCCCAGTTTATGCTCCCTTTTTCCTAAGACTTGGTCGTCTTCCATCCTTGAGCACCATCAAGGCACAGATTTGCATGAATTCAACCTCTCCATCTTCAGTTGCTGCTGCTGCATTAAACAACTGGGCAGCATTTGGGGGTTTGCTGCTGGGAGAGCTTCAGGTTAAACCTCTCCCATGGAGGAGACACCCTGGGCTGGACATCAGTGGCAATAACAAGAAGCAAAGCCATGGCACCCTACCAAGCACAAGTTCTTCTGGCTTAGTGTGAACCCAGGTCACAAATCCCCTGTACGAGCTGAGCTTGTGGATTGGACGTGCCGCTGCTCACACCAATTCCTGCTGGATGCTGCTGAGACGCAATATGATCTAATCAATCATCCCACGGCCCGATCAATTCGTCCACCCCTGATTTCCCAATAGGGAAACTAAGGCACTTCTGCTAGCCTGTGAGATCATGATGGAGCCAGGAATAAGCCATGCTCACCAGCCCCAGCCTGGTTGTCCCAGATTTGGCCACCAGCAGGATGTCAGAAGAGAGCAAGGGGGACCCTGGGGCCATATGCTGCTCTCCAAAAGAAACCTGGACCCTGGGGCCATATGCTGCTCTCCAAAAAAAACCCAGACCCAGGTGGATTTTACCTTGGCACCATGAGCCATTGGTGGCAGCAGCTTTCTCCATATTGCAAGTTTTACCTTGATTTCACCTTCACATTTAGCTTTTATTCAATGCAAGGTATTTGCCATGGGTATATTTAGCTGTTGCTGCACACAACTGGCCCATGCTGCTTCTTGGCATTCAGGCAGGTGCTGTTTAATTGGGACAGCACCTTGTTACCAGTTTGTACCCTCATTCAGCCAAGATTAGAGGGCATAAAGATGAAAAGGGGGATATGCTACCAGTGGGTATAAATAGATTGATCTGGATATTATTATTTATTGCTTGGGAGTGCTCTCATCCCGGGACACATGCAGTACAAGCCAGGGACAGGCAGGCAGGCAGCCGCCAAGGGAAGAGCTGAAGATGTCCCCAGCTTTGGCTTTTTGGGCTTGGGGGCTCCCCATTTGGCCTCGCCGTGTCACACTGCATGTCGCACAGCCTCCCAGGGCTGCCATGGCGGTCCTTCCAGGGGACCGTGGCGTGATGGCATCTCTCCCTCGTTCTTTGCAGGTGCTGAAGGGTTTCCCCGACTGCCTGCAGGCAGACATCTGCCTCCACCTCAACCGCACGCTGCTCCAGAACTGCAAGGCTTTCCGAGGAGCCAGCAAAGGCTGCCTGCGTGCCCTGGCTATGAAGTTCAAGACGACTCATGCGCCACCCGGAGACACCCTGGTGCACTACGGAGATGTCCTCACCACACTGTACTTCATCTCCCGGGGCTCCATCGAGATCCTCCGGGAAGACATTGTGGTGGCCATCTTAGGTGGAAAAGTGCTTCCTTCTGGGAGGGCAAGGGGTGATGGGCAAGGGGCAAAGAGTGATGGGTGAAGGGTGATGGGCGATGAGCAGTGGACGAAGGGTGGCAGGTGAGGGGCAAAGGACTTCTCCACGTCCTGGAGAAGGGAAGGCTGTTCTTCAGCATCTGGCTGGTCACCACCCCAGTGGACAGGGAATGGAGGATCCCTGGTAGATGTCAGGGTGAGGCCACAAAGGACTGAGCAGAGAAGGGCATGGCTCAGCAGTCCCCAGCCATCACTGGTGACCCACTGCCCTGGCTTGGTCTCCCCATCAGGGATGGCTTTTACAATGTAATCCCCAGCATCCACAATCAGGGTCGGGGTTGCTGGGCATCCCCTTATTCATGACCCCCAAAATGAGGTCTGCTGGTCCAGTACATCTGGAGCTGGAGTGAGTGTCCACCTCCCCCCTAATGAGCTATCTCTTGGCACAGGGAAGAACGACATCTTTGGGGAGCCCATCAGCCTCTATGCCCGCCCAGGGAAGTCCAATGCCGACGTGAGAGCCTTGACCTACTGCGACTTGCACAAGATCCAGCGGGAGGACCTGCTGGAGGTCTTGGACATGTACCCAGCCTTCTCTGACAACTTCTGGAGCAACTTAGAGATCACTTTTAACCTGCGAGATGTGAGTGCCAGGGCTGTCCCAGGGAGGGATGTGGTTAATGAATAAATTTGGCAAGTGGGAGAGCTGAAGCAAGGATGTCAACAGGTGCTCCTCACTCAGGCTGGTGGTGGATTGCCCAACAGCCACGTTTCCCAAGGCACTCTCCATGGAGTTATGATTTCCCACACAGCCCAGCAGGCACATGCATACTGCATGTTCCTGAGCTCTTTGGAAAAGTTGGGGCTCCACAAGCTGTGTCCATAGTACTCTGCTCTGCAGCACTTGCAAATCATCTCCAGGACTGCTCCAGCCTGGGCAAGTGGGTCACACACATGTTTTGAGGCTGCTGAAATAAGAAACATTCTCATGCTTCATTGAGCTGGGTACCAGCTTCCTCTGAAAATTCTTTTTTAAATAATCTGGTTTGCAATCTGTGAAAGGATTGGAGCATTTTTGTCATTGCTGTTTGACTCTTAGACTTTATGGCTGGACTTTGTCCTTTCCTGACATTTTTTTCAGAGACACTTGCCTGGTAAGACAGAAAAGAAAGTCAAATTCCCTCTAGGTCCCATCCCACCTCAGGGTGCTCCTTCCCTCCCCATGCCCCTGACACCCTCAACTTAGCCTCAGAGCAATGAGGCCAGCCTCTAGGATCCCTTGAGCTCTGCAACCTGTCCAGAAGTCACTGGGTGGGACGGGGCAGTGATGGAGAGGCAGAAGTAGCTGGAGACCAGGCCTGGGAGGATGCTGAATGGGCTGTAGCTCCCATGGCACCCAGGGCCATGGCAACCATGGATGAGACATGGCACCTATGGACGGGACATGGCATCCATGGATGGGCCTTGGTACCCATGGATGGGCTGTGGTACCCATGGATGGGACATGACACCCTTTCCCTGGTGACCAGCCCCTCTCATCCCTCAGGCAGACAGCGTTCCCCGCTCACCACTCAGCGAAGAGTACGACTGCACCTACCAGCGGGCACGCCGACGCAAGCACTCCCTTTGCCAGCCCAACAAGCCTGGTGAGTCCCGCCGCGTCGGCAGAGCCTGGCTTGCAGGGCTGGGGAGCAGGATCATTATTTAATTACTGCCTCGGCAGGCACCCCGAAGCAGAGGTGGCTGCCGGTGCCTCAGTCCCTGCAGACCAGCCTGTATGTCCCCACCCTGGGGGCACCCACGCTGCCTTCCCTCCCTCTCGTTAGGATGCCCGAGCCCTACAGGCACCCTAGAGGGGATGAGGGCTGATTTTGCCATGTGTAGTACTCCTCAAATTAACCTGTTGTGCTGCCCCACAGACCCAGACACGGGCATCTCTGATGCAGAGCAGTATCACACCTACTCAGAGCTCACCAACCCACAGGACCTGCTAAGTAAGGACCAGTGGGACGACCTGGGCAGCAGCACCACTCCCTGCTCCCAGATCAGCGATGACGAGGCCAAGACTGGCAGCCCTACAAAAGCTGAGCCCTTCCCCACATCCAAAAAGGATGACTTTGCCCTGCCCACGCTCAGCCTCGTCACCACCAGCGCCGGCAGCACAGAGGTCGGCAAGCAGGCGGCGGAGAGCAGCCAGTCCTACGCAGGTACCCACAGTTGCAGCCAAAGCTGGCAGGAGGGTGGTGAGAGATGCTCGGGCATGGTGGCCTTGTCTTGGGGCAGAGCCCAGCAACTCATATGAATTTGAGAAGAGCCACACTTGTGGCCAGTGGTCTTTGCTGCCTTTCATCCCCAGTAGTATCTGCTCTGTCCCTCCCATGCCCTGCAGTTTCTTCTAGCACCCAGGGACCCTTTTGGGGTTGCCCCAAGGGGCGTGTTGGGTGCCAGTGTGATGGACTGTCCGTGAGCACCTTGGGTGCCAGGGTGATGGATCCCCATAAGCACCTCAGGTGCTAGGGTGATGGACTCTCTCTGAATACCATGTATGTGAGGGTGATGGCTCTCCATGAATGTGTTGGGTGATGGACTCTGGAGAACCTCCATGCCAGTGGGGCTGGAGGATGTAAGACAGAAGTGCTGAGATGTGTCCTCTCCTTCCAGCCACCCCCCTGGACATTCCCAACATGTTCACCTTCTGGGAGGACCGAAGACCGAACCACCACCCAGAGCCTTTGCAACACATCTCCTTGGTACACAGCTCACAGGACATCCCCCCGCACAGCGACTACAGACCAGGGCAGATCGAGTCCAGGCTGGAGCTTCTGCAGGCCCAGCTCAGCAGGTGGGCAGGTCCCCAGGGTTGGAGAGCACCCAGCGGGGCTCTGGGCCATCACCTTCTCCTGCTCTCTAGGGGTGGCTGCAGTGGGCTCTGTGTACAGCGGATGCCACCTCCTGACCCCCTGGGACACTGCATTCCTTGGGGAGGTGGTGGGAGTGCTTTGCAAAGGCAGCAGCTCCTCAGACTTCAAGTCCTGGCCCTGGCTGCAGCCCAGCACCTCGTCTGCTGCTGTGCCACCACTCCTGGGATCTGCTGCGTTGCTGCTGCTTCCAAACTCAGTGCAATTGCAGACATGAAACCACCCACAGGCTCATGATCTGAGCCCTTTGCAGGCCTCCTCTTCCTGTGGCAAACGAGCTGCAAGCATCGTCTTGCTCGAGGAAACGAGCCTCGTGCACATTGTTACCCTCTAAATAAGAAAAAATACATGATTTTTGAACAAGAAGGAAGAGCCCACACCGGAGATGCAAGTTTAAAGGCCCCAGCCAGCACCCACACAAGCGGCTGGCTCTCCCGCCCGCGGCTGCTGGCCATGTTAAGCTCACTTTACTGCAGTGCCCACACACGTATTTCAGTGTCTCGCCAATGTGCCATCCCCGGCAGGAGGGGACAGATCTCCTACCCCCTCTGTAAGTGCTGCCAGGACCGTTGCCTGCGAGGGGGGCTGTGCCCACTCCTGCCAGAGCTGCTCATTTCAGTCAAGGACAAGGCAGAAGGAAAAGGCTTATTCTACTTTTCCATTTACTTCTATTCCTCAGTTAAAAATGGTTGGCACCAACCTGCTCCCATCTGTCAGCACAGGCAGCTGGCCTGGAGAATTGATCCAGATTAAAACTAACCATTGCAATTTTTTCCCCCCTCCAGGGTAGTTTTAGTTTTGTTCCGTTCCCCACTTCAGATCCCCGTTTGGCTCCACAAAAAATTGGGCAGGGGATGACTGAGTGTGGCAGGAGAGAGACAGCAGGACTGATCTCTCTGTGGTAGTGCTGGTTTGAAGCTTTCTAAAAACCTCACCAAGCAGCACCAGGCAAAGCATCATCACCCTTAGGCAGCTGAATCGGCACCTCCTCCCCAGTGCCTCCCCTGCCCAGCTGTGGGTCTGGCTCTCGTGGGATGCAGCGGGATGCACTGCGCTAACGCCGGGCTGCTCTGTCCCCAGGCTGGAGTCCAGGATGTCGTCAGACATTAATATAATCCTCCAGCTTCTGCAGCGCCAGCTGTCCCAAGTGCCGCCCGCATACAGCCCCATCTCGCCGTCCTCCCACAACCTGGCCATGTACGGCATCCTTCCGCGGAGCCTGGAGCCGCTCACCCCCTGCGCACCCCTGGAGGACAAGGAGACGACGACCCCGGAGCAGGTAAGACCACCCCTCCTGGCTCAGCACAAGCTGAGCTTCCTTCTGGCCCGGAGCAGATGGGTCCTGGAGGGCCAGCGGTTCCCTTCAGCCTCCCCGTACGCAAAGCACAGCCCAGCATTCATGGGTCCAAGCACAGCCCAGGGGTCTGGAAATGGGAGTAGATCTACCCAGAGATGCTTCTGCCCAGTGCATCGCTGATTTTGGGGCACAGCCTGCCATCTCCAGCACTACCAGGTTGCCCCGTCAGTAGAGAGGGGAGTGGGTTCCTCTGCTCTGAGGCTTCCTCAGGAGAAAAATAGTACTTCAGGGCTTGGGGCCAGATGAGGTGAGGAGAGAGCGTGGCAGCTACTTTGTTTTGCTTTTGCCATAATCCACCTGGTTCCTCCTTTCCCACCAGAGCCCAAGCTACACAGAGGTAGAAAAGTTCCACTTGAAATCCAAGGACTCCTTGCCAAGCGGGATGCACCTCGCTGTGGCATCTGATGAAACTATGACGGTCTACTCCGAGCAGGAGCACCATTCCCCACCTGTCCCGAACCCAGAGCCTCCCCACCAAACAGCACCAAATATCCAGGGACTCTTCCGGGGCTCTCGTTTCCCTTCCCTCCCTGAGCACTTGGAGGCATCTTCTGAGCACCAGGACATTCAGAGACACCTCTCCGACCCAGTGCTTCCTGGAAGTTAGAGATGTGGGGGCTGCGAAGCAAGTCAAGAGGAACCTCAACTGCGAGCTCGGTCAGTTGATGTTGATTTTGACTGCAAGGGTAAGACGGAGGACAATGCCATTGGCTCAGGGGTATAATTTATAGCTGTCTTCTGCCACCGTGAAAGGAAGCGTAGAGTGGCTGGCTTCCAAGGTCAACATTTTCCAGCGGTTCCCATAGAGTAGATTTCATTTGCACATTATAGTGAACCCAGAGCAGTTCTTTCTTACAGCCACCAACAAGCTGGCTAGGCCAAACGGTACCCACTGCCTCTTCCTTGCCAAGGCTTCCTCTCAAGAACGGTGCAAGCCAAGTAAGCCACAGCGACTGGAGGAGAGCAAATCCATGGCTCTTAGCTGCGAGGCCGCTTTGCTGTCAGCTCTTTGGAGCGGGGACCATTGCGTTGGTACTGGGCTTAGCCAAGTGGAGCCTGCGGGCGTAACAGAAAGGGTAGTCACCAGAGGAGGAGGAGATCTCCACAGTGCAGTACTGGGGGGAGCTGCAGGCGGGAAGCCTAGGACAAGGACAGAGGATAGAAGCTATCCTTGTCCTACTTGACTGCCACTGAGAAACTAAGGGCCAACAGCCCCTGCCACTTCAGCACACTTCAGCACGAGTCCTAGGGCACTGACTTCTCCAGCAAGGCTGACTGCGCCTTGCAAACCCCAACACGCATCCCACAACTCCCCAGATAAACCCAACTGGTCACTGGCCTGGGCATAAAGCACAAAACTCAAAAGCACAATAACCCGGAAAGTTGAAAAGCCCCAGACACCTCATGTCCAGCCCTTCCTCCCAGCTTCTCTCTTTTGATAAAGGTTTGATAGGTGCTTCCTCCTCCCCAGCCCTTTCCCCAGCAGACTCCCGCAGCATCCCCTGTAGGAGACGCCCACTTAGCACTGCCGCCTTGCCATTCGGTTAGATGCTGTGACAGTCCTAGGCCGCCTGCTCAAGTAATGTATCGAGCTCCCTTTGAGAGTAGTAAAACTGTGAGCATCTCTTTGGAGTTTTAGTGTACACTTTGCTAATAAAGATGTTTTTGGCACCTAATGTGGATTACAGCTGTGTTTGTTGGGACCATCCATGAATTCATCCCTGGCAGTACAAAGCGCAGATGCTAACTGCCAAGGCTCCTGAAAAGGCCGTGATCAAACCCCAGTTGCTTCATCCAGGGAGTATGGGGCTAATGGAGCCCACGTGCAGGTCTGACAGGTCAAGGATGGGCTTGAGGGGGCTTTGCTGAGCAATTCCTTCCCAATAGGATGCAGTTCAGGCTCGGTAGTAATTTGCAAAAGCTTTTCTACAAGACCAGCCTGCTGCTGTTCTCCTGCATGTAAGAAATGACCTTGCAAACACACCTCAAGCAAACATTACACCAAGAGTCTTTGCAGCAAGTGGGAATTCAGATGAGCACAGCGATACCTAAAGCCCATCCTACATCCCTTGCTGAAAGGGACATGCCTCCTGTCCAAATGGGACTGCTCCTTCAGTAGGGCTGGACCCAGGATCACCCATAACGGATCCCATATGGTCCTGAGAGGCAAGGACAGAGCCCTTGTCCTCAGCAGGGCATTAAACCTGCCTCTCCCCAGCTGATCTCGCTCCGTGGGTTGCCGCTGGGGCTAGAACCAGCCCGCAGCCCTTGCCCAGGCCCCAAGCAGGCACAGTCTCGCAAAGGGGCTATTTATGACCCAAGCCAGCCCAGGTTTCAGCTGGCAGTGGCCAGGACACCTCCTCCTCCTTTGCCTCGCCCTACAGAGCCAGGTGGCCTCCAGGCCTTCCCAGGACATGCACAGCACCTGGGGAGCGCCCACACCTGGTGCCAGGGCCTGGGGCACCCACCCAGCCCTGCCATGAGGAAGATGAGCTGCCGGTGGTGGCGGCTGAGCCAGGCACAGGGCCTCAGCCTGCCCTGCTCCAGGCAGGAGTTCCCTGGGAAGCCGATGCCCACCTGCGCCCCTTCCCCGAGTAAGGCGCCGGGCACACGCCAATGCTGCTGCGTGCTACCAAAAACAAAACCCCATAATTAAGCTGCAGTTAAGCAGAGACAAGCCCTTCCCCAAACGCCACTCGGCGGAGGCGGGACTCGAACACGCGGCACCACCGTGCGCCTGAAGCGTCCCCCGCCCGCCTCGGGCTGACATGACTGACACAGCTTCCAGCCAATCGATTATCAAGAAGGGCTCAAGATCCCGCCTCGTGCCACTGCGACCCCTGGTAGCCAGTAAGATGTCGAGAACGAGCATAGCCTCCCTCCGGGGCGGGGTCAAACGCAACGGTAGGTTATCTCAGCCAGAGGGTGAGCGTCCGTTTGGAATGAAGGGCAAAGCGACCAATAGAAGACAAAAGAGGGCCAAACGGACGGGTGAATTACCCAATAGACACCCGAGACTCTAAGTGACAGGTAATACAGCCAACCCGCGTCCAGTAGGCGGGGCTCCCCGCGTGGCTTCCGTTCCCGTTGTGTGAGGGGCTGAATCCCAAACGGCCTCCGCGCTGCTCCTGCTGCCGCCGGGGTCTGGAGCCGGGCCTGGCGGCGCGGCGCCGTGCTGCGGCCTCCCCCGCTCCCCGCCAGCCCTCCGGCCTAGCTGCGCCCCGGCTCGGCCGCGTTCCTTCTCCTCTCCCCCGGCCCGCTTCGCCATCCCGCTTCCTTCAGTCGGGCCCATCGCTCCCCTCCAAGCCCAGCCCGGGTCCCCCCTCGTCCAAGCCTGCTGCCCCCCTCAGCCCCGCTGCTGCCCGGGGCCCATTCGGCCAAACCATGTCGCTGCACGGGAAGCGGAAGGAGATCTATAAATATGAGGCTCCCTGGACCGTGTACGCCATGAACTGGAGCGTCCGGCCGGACAAGCGGTTCCGTCTGGCGCTGGGCAGCTTCGTGGAGGAGTATAACAACAAGGTGGGGAGCGGCGGCGGCCGGGCCCGGCTCTACCGGCATCGGGCGGCGAGGCCGGGGCAGAGTGAAGGGGAGGAGGAGGCCGATCCTCTTCTACCCAGCGGTTCGAGCGGCTCCCCAGTCCTGGGCACGGCCCCCGCGGTTGGTGTGGCTGGAGGGAGCCTTCCTACCTTGCCCTCGGCACTGGGAGCTGTGTAGAGTCTTCAGATGGTCCCTTGAAGTGCAGGGTGCTGGCCTAGATTCAGGCTGATTTCCTTCCTGCGAGTCCTCAGCTGTTGGGAGACTGACGGATTGGGGGTGGGAAGAGCCATGGGTGCTGCTGCTGGCTGTGCCTGAGCCAGGAAGGTCCTCTAGCTTAAGCATACCTGGCTTTTTATCAGTACGAAGGAAAGTTTATGGCCAGGACTAAAGTTTGCACACATACAGGGTGTCTGAGACTGTGTTAGAAATCTTGTGCTGTTCTCATTATACTTTCTTGCTGTGGAGGACTTCAGTGTGATAACTTTTTTTAATAAGTATATAAACCACTTTCACTGATTCCTCAGTACCTTTACTTTTCTCTGAGAACAAGGGTGTAATGAGGCATGAGGTTATATCTTCAGTGTTTCGCTGCCAAATATAAGCAGAGAACCTTACATTGGTAATAGAGACTACACGTTCACCACTCCAAACACTTGTGTAGTTATTTCTGAACAGACTTTATTGTGCTAGTCTGGTATAATGAATTCACATAAATGAGAGAGATGAGGAAATGGACATAGCTATAGAGCATCCTGAAATTTGTGTGAAACTACAGGTTTTTTAAATACAGCTTTGTGTGTTTATAGCATCTGTGCTTTGTAGCTTTGTTGAGCTGTTTAATGGAGGTTGTGGAAAATAAGGTCAGGAAGTTGGTGTTGGGGATTGGGCTTTGTGCAAGGATGGAATGAGAGGAGATGGCAGTAAGGCAGGGGTGACATCTCTTAAGAGTGGTTCGATTACTGCACTTGCAGCAGTCCTGGACATGGTACTTCTGCTGAGCACTTTGTAGTTCAGCCAGTATGGGTTGGCTGCGTATGAGTTGTCTCCTTATGCTGGTGAGCGCTGTTGTGGTTCTGGGAATACTGCTGGGGAAAGGCAGGTCCTTGAGCTTGAAAACTTTCCATTTGTTTAAGAACCAACTTGAAAATGTTTTAGTATGCACTCTGAGAAGCTAAAATAACGAACTTGCAAACAGTTTTTTGTTTAGGAGTGATAGAATTGATTGATAAGGGAATAAGGGCATGTGCATTTATATTGTCTTTATCTCCTTAAATTTTGACCATTCCCTGGGGTTGCTCTTGATTACAGCGTGGCCAGGTCAGCTTTTCAGTTCAGGCTTCAAGTGTAAAGCAGTTGAGTCAACCACTCTCTTTTCTAGACTTTACTCTTGCAGTTGTTGCAGACAGAAATTGTGTAGGACAGTGTAAATTACTGCTGTCTGTAAATATTCCCCAGGGCTTCTCTTGACCTCTGTCCTTCAGAAACAACTGTTCTGTTGACTTCAGTCCATATAAGCACCACGTGCTGTAAGATCTATGTGGTGTAAAGAGCTGGAAACTAACTGTATGAGAATGAGATGCCCGTCTGAATGCTGCTGATATAGAAATAAAGGTGATGTATGATTAAAAGTTAAACTTGTACAATAAATGCAGTGAAGCATAACCTTCATTTTGCTGAGACGTTTTGCTGTGTCTCTGATATTTCAAAGAGTCTTTTTTTTCTTTTTTTTGTGTGTGTGGTTTTCTTTAGTGCTTTTTGTAGTGCTTTCAGTGCAGCCTTCCACTGTAGGAAGACAGTTAAGAGAGCTGTCTTGGGTAATTGCAAGTGTTGTTATTGCTTAGAGTGTTGATGTTGTCTCCTTTACTTTGGGGACCAGAACAAGCTTCGGAGTGGTATTTCATCTGCACTGTCTTTGTGGTGTCTGACTTTCACAGCTTTGCCAAATCTTTTAGAGAATACGGAAACATTCAGGAAACAGCTTCATGCTCCAGATTGGGAACTCTTGGACAGATACCGTACAGTTGTGCTAGGCACATACTAGCTGTAAACTCTTTCAGCTCCAGCTTCTGCCTGTGTATATGGTATAACTAAAGGAACAAAGGGAAAGAACTGAAGTTGGCCTCTAAGTAGTCTGTAACATTGTGCTGCAAAGGGTCTGGAGCAGTTGGTTTTATAGCCTGATTTCTGGGGGAAGCAGAATTTGAAGGTTTTTACAGGGCATGTGTGAAAGTTTTTTGTCCTCCTGCATGATTTGCCCTTCACAGTTGTGTTGTTTTATTTTGCCAGCTTCTGACATCAAAATATGCTTATAGATACAGTTGGCACTAATTAAAAGAATAATGAAAACTCATTTTCATTTCAACTTTCCCTTTGCACTCATAACCTTTAGAGGTTTCTGATAAGCTCCAAACAACAGATCTCTTCCTGATGTTGCAATGGTTTGTTCCAAATACCTGGCTTTCTTCCTTACCCTTAATATACTAAAAAAAAATAGTCTGGAATAGCAATTCTAGCTTGCTTAAAATCTAATCAAATAGGTGAATATACCTTTTCCTTACTACTTTTCTGGGTTTAGGGTTTCTTTTTAAAAGACAGTGCACCAAGTGTTTGTTGCAGCAGAAGTGCTCTACTGTGAGGGAATTACAGTGAAAGAAAGAGGAGAGATTCTTGTCTGTTTTGTCTCTGTGATGTTTCTATTTCTGTAGTAATTATCTGAGCTTGAAGTAATTATGGGTTACATACATAAAATAGCTGTTTCCACCTCTGTTTTGTGGGAAATTCAAAACTATAGACTGCCAAACCCTAACTTACTGCTGCCACCAGTTCCCAGACTCTTTAAACCTCTGTCAGCCCACACATTAGCAGGCTCTGTAGCATACCGGAAAGCTAGTTGCCACGACTGTTTGAACCCCAAAGGAGTTTTGTTTCAGCTTGTATACCTTTGCTGATCAAATCACTGGTACAAGGAAAGAGATGACTTGCTCCATTTGGAAGAACTAAAATTATTTGGGGTAGTGTTTCCTTAACTTCTTGGATTAGGAAACTGCTGTCAGCCTTTATAATGTCTTATGGATCACTGGCGTAATGGGAGGGAACAGAAGTGTTCATAAATCTCACTGTTAACGCTGTTCTGCAGGCTCCTGACTATGGCTTCATGGATCAGGAGCAATCTGTGGAAAGCGTTAGGAAAGGCTGATTTTGGGATCTATCTGCAAGACAAAACTGGAGTCCAGTTTAGAAAACAGTAGGGGGTGGTGCCTGCTGTACACTGCTCACTCCCATCTCTGGAGCAGACCGACAGGTTATGACCATGTGCTTCCCAGGTTGCCACCTTCTCCTGAACAGTACCTCGAATCGGAGAGCATTCAGGGTGGTTGTTTTATCAGAGGGTCATTTTTTCTGTAAGGTTTAGAGTTGCAAAGAAAAATTGATTGCATGTTGAAGATTAATTGGTGCAGTGAGATGTTTCTGATTGTACATGACCCTAAAGTAATTGTGAAATGTCGTTCTTAGTAGTTACTAATTAGATTAAAGGGATATAGTTTGTTGGGTTTTTTTGAAGTACTGTGAACTTATTTCTGTGTTCTTCAAACACGCAAGAAAAAGAAGCTGTTACCAAATTCTGCATTGTTTAATTCTGTGTCCAAGTTGGAGAGGTGTAATTTTTTAGAAGTTAAGGAATGCTGATTAAAGGCACTTCTTTACTCAGATGCACTATTGCAATTAAGCCTTACGTTGATAAAAGCTTGGATTATGATAGGAAAATCCACATCCATTTTTAGCATATCTTGATGTACTGGAGAAACAAATAATTATTTAGCATTACCTACTGTTATAGCATAACTGCAAAACTAATGGAGATCACACACAGTGGTCCTCATTTTCGAACTGGAATGAGTTACAGGTAGATGTAGAATGGTTCAAACTGGATCCAGACTGACAGTTACTTTTCTATTGGCATCACCTCAGTCCTGTCTGGGCTGGACTTCAGGCAGTCCTTTGTGCAGTAGCTGGCAGCAGCAAATCTTGCCTCACATGCAGGAGGGAGAGACAGAGCTCTAATATAATCAGCATTCTGAAAATAATTCCATCGTTCCATCGCCTCTTGTTCAGCCCGGACAAGAGGATGAGTAGAGGGATTCTGTAATCACTGTATGCGATTAAGTCTGAAGAGAAGAGTCATACCTTTGAATATGCTCAGCTAGGAAAGAATAGAGCTTCTTAAGCAGTATTTTCTGTTTCTGCTCCTGTCTCCAGGCAGACCAATGCCTCCTGCTCAGAGTTATCACAGGCTGCTGCCAGATCTGACAATCAGTGTCAGACACCTGATCTTCAGCAGTTGCCAGGAGCTCTAGTGTTCCTAATGCAATTTTTGTTCTCTAACCTGACCTGCACCTAAAAATGGCAGAGATCACAAAGATACTGGGTTGCTACACAGTCACTGCTTTTTCTTCAGATCCGAGGAGGGGTTAAAACATGAATATGCCGTGCAGGAATATATTAATTCACACCAGTGAAACTGGGTCCTCTGCTGTTTGAGATTTGCTTCTGGTTATGAGTATGTCGATTGCTTTGTGTAGGCTTAATACACTCATATTGAGCTGAAAACAGCGTAAGCAAAGGAGAAGAAATGATTAGAGGTCATTTGTCTTCTGATCCTGACCTTGCCACAAGATTTTTCTATCACCAAGGACAATTTGCTTCCTTTGTCAAATCCGCTTAGTATTTCTGATCCCTAAAGGAGTTAGAAAGCTATTTGTCAATCGCTTCAGAAGACTGGGAGATTCTTGACTGATTCATGCTAGAGTGCAAAGTATAATGAGTAGCTGTAATAAAGAGAGTGCAAGGCAGACGCACAGTTCTTAGAAGCATACTTGGATATGTCTGTTAGGGTTTGTTACGGGGTGAAAAGGAAGGATCTTCTCATTGTGGCAGGGGGCAAGGTTTGCATTTATTAAGAGCATCTGTAAATGGGCTGATAACTGCTAATGTTGTAGTTTAAGATCCACTGAACCGTTTGTTGGTTTCTGTTACGTGGAAAAAAATGCGGTAGATTTCTGATCTAGTTTAAGTGTGTAGTTTATTAATCAAATTGCTTATCCTAGAATATTTAGGATTATTCTAGATAAACATCTTAGAAAAAGTCAATTAAGCCACTGTTTCCAGGAGGAAGCTGCTGTGTGGAAAGTACTAGGAAGTTCCTACCGTGAGCAGCTTACAAACGTAATTGTAGTGAGTTATCCCCATAATGTTTGTGTTTGAGCAGCATTTAACACAGTGGAGCTTTCATCCTGTTTAGGTCTTGTAGTCACTGCTAGGTAAAACATACCCTCCCAGCACCATATTGTTCTCTGAACACTTTCTCACATGTCAGTATTTTTCTAATAACATAATGCCTGGGACCTCAAATATTACTTCAGGTGTTGTCATGACCAAGCTATTTGGAGATAGTTTCTTGTTTGCTCTGTCTTACATCACTCTCACAACTGGGCAAGTTAGCTCTTCCCACTGTCACATTACTGTGCAAAAAAAACCTAATTTGGAATTCAGTTACCTGGAATCTTTCAGCAGACCTGCTTTCTTGGTCTTTTCACACAAAACATTTGAATAATTACATAAATATTTTAGCTTTCCAATTCTTTTTTTAAGTTTGAATTCTATTTTACTTTCTGATTCTGTGATGTGATTAATCTGTGTCTTAATTTCATGCAGTTGTGACAGAAAGTTTTAGGTAATATGATGCTGAAAACAGCTAGATAGCTAGCTGACATGATCTGTCGCAATCTGCAGGGTTATGGCCAAGGATTCCATGATAAGGGTTTTAATTGTGGGTGGTTGTCATCCAAACTACAGCTTGTCCTGCTCTCTGAAGATGATGTTGTCAGCATCAATTCAGTTAAAGATGAGTTGGAGTAATGTTTGTGCAGTTTAAGCCTGTGATTTAAACTAGTCTTTGCAATGTGGAAAAGAAGGGTGGTCTTTAATTGTTTAGGATTGGATTTTGTTTCATTTGAGATCATCTCTTCAAAGTAAAGCACTGTGGTGATTGTGTATACTTCACTTTGCTTATGTGCCCCAGCTAGGAAGCACAGCTTTAGCGATTTCTCATTTCGTTGACATGACGGTCCTTTTATATTGTCCTTGAGATTACAGAAGGTGTCCTTCTGAAATACGCTCAGTCTTAATGCTGTAATTATAAGTGAGTATTTTGATAAAATGCTTTCTTTTAAATATGGCTTCTTACAGGTGCAGCTTGTTGGTTTGGATGAAGAGAGCTCGGAATTCATTTGCAGGAATACCTTTGATCACCCCTACCCGACAACAAAGCTTATGTGGATCCCAGACACCAAGGGAGTATATCCAGACCTGTTGGCAACCAGTGGTGACTATCTGCGAGTGTGGAGAGTGAGTAAATCCTTCTTAGAAAAAGATGAACCATACTATTAATTATGTTGCATATTGATCTCGTTTTCACTTGAGACCAGATTTTTTTGAAGTGCGTTGTTTTCCTTTCAGGGTGTCTTGTGTTGCCACAGTGTGGAGGTTAAGACATAAAATCATGTCAGAGCACTTAATAGTTTGTTTTCTTAACTGCAGTAATGTGACTAATTGTGAAGACGCTAGGAGAAGCAGAATTATCATGGTAGTTGCTGTTGTAATCACCTTATTGAAGATAGAGATGGTGACTGTTTTCCAGAGCTTTAGGATGTAAAGCTGAGAGGAAAGAAATCCAGGATTAACACCTTATGTTTTGGAAGTGCAAGTGGAACAAGTCATGTGATGTTGCTATTTAAGTCAGATATTTCACTTTTTCTAAAGGTAGGTGAAACAGAGACCCGGCTGGAGTGTTTGCTGAACAATAACAAGAACTCTGATTTCTGTGCTCCACTGACATCATTTGACTGGAATGAAGTGGATCCTTACCTTCTAGGTGAGACTGACAAAATGCTATATTTTCAGCGTGGAAAAGACATGCTTTTTAATTTAGTCTGGTGAAGTCCGGGCTGCGGCTGACTGCTGTGTCATTGCATATCCACTGGTTAATTTGATAACTAATCAGCGGACAAACTTCTGCATCATAGAAACTGCCATTGTCTTGGGTAAGAAATAAAAAAAACAAAAAATTGAGCAGCTCATGGAGACTTTTTTGCATGAAAAGGTGCCCTATCCAGTACAGAATGGGTCACTTAAGTTGGACTAGGGATGTTTCTTATTTGCAGATAGGGAAGCTCAGTCTTCCAAGCTGGTGAGCTGTTGCAGTGCTAAGTAACGATGTACATGAACTCCTGTGACTTAGCGTGTTCTGGAGTGGATAGAAAACTATGTACCAAGCTGTGACTTTTGTGAAGCCATTTCAGTGGCAGGAATAAAGCCAGGAGCCCTTAATTCAGCTGGAGGAGGGGGCTGAATGCTTAAGGTTTAATTATAGCCTATGGGACAAACTGTGAATCCAAGATGACTGATCCAGCAGAGGTTTGTTTCCCAGAAGAGTACAGCCATTTATGTCAGGGGGATTTGCCCAGAGATTAACAGTGATAATATGTCTTAGTAATTATTTACTACACGATTTATTTTTTGTGTGTTGCATCTCTCATCTCTTAAGAGCTTTACTGCTAGCCCCACCTTCAGTCCACAGAAACAATGAATACTAATACGCTATTGCAACACTATGATTGAATTTTGGTTTTGACATTCACATGAGACAAGACAGGAAGGTTCATCTCAGAGTTGCATCAGGCTTCTGAATAGATTGAAGTAGACATGAGCTATTTACACTTTATTCCTATGTGGAAGACTATTTCGACAGCTAAAAGGTTTAGGTCATTTAAATGCATGGTAGGCTGTTAGCTGTTTGACATTCTTGATCTTAATTGTATGCTGTTCTTGTAGCTATTTTGATCTGTAGATGTTGGAGGATATTACATGAATCCAGTAAGCGATTAAAAATTTGTGAGAATATTAATTTTGCTAACAGAAGTGGTTTTGTACCAGGTACCTCTAGTATTGACACAACCTGCACTATTTGGGGTCTGGAGACAGGACAGGTTCTCGGAAGAGTGAATCTGGTCTCTGGCCATGTGAAGACCCAGCTTATTGCGCATGACAAAGAGGTGACGGCTTCTTTTGATTGTTTACATTGCATGGTTTTTAAGGGGTAGAAAAGGAACAGAACTTTTCGTTTCCCCCCTTTTTTCTTGAAAAACCTAATCATCCAAAAAGAGAATTTATCTAAGATTAAGATACACGGTTTTGAGTACCAAACTAAAACTATACTGTTGGCTATCAAAACTGCTCTGTTTACTCATAATACAATCTGGACTTGAGAATATGCTTGTTTTACTAGATTATGCTCCAGAATATTTTAGAAAAATGAGGTAAAATGTCAGACTGAAAGTGAAATCCACTGCATATCAAAGGCAATAAATGACTTGAAGATTCTTTCATTTTAACATACTACTACTTTTCAGCAGTTAATATGAAAAATCTGAGTCTGGGAAATTGATATGTTTAGTTTCAGTGAATGATCCTATAATGACATAACCCTTTAAGTTTTGTTCCCTCCTTGTGGCAAGTGTAATAACTAAAAACTTGCTAGGAGCATCAAGTATTTGACAGAATATGTCGCAACTGGATCTGCTATCCATGTGTAAAATCCATTTTACTGCAAATTAGGAGGCAGTGTGCTCACTTAGAACTAAGGTTGTGTTTTTCTCTGTCCTGTTGCTGAGCAGGTGTATGACATAGCGTTTAGCCGTGCAGGTGGTGGGAGAGATATGTTCGCTTCAGTTGGTGCAGATGGCTCAGTGAGGATGTTTGATCTCCGTCATCTGGAACACAGCACCATAATTTATGAGGACCCACAGCACCACCCACTGCTGCGTCTCTGCTGGAATAAGCAGGATCCCAACTATCTTGCTACAATGGCCATGGACGGCATGGAGGTAAGGTGGCAGCTCATCTTCTGTAGGTGCTAGTGATTTTTGGGGAGGTGGCTTGGTGCCAATTAGTAGTCAGCCCTTTAAAGTAGGGGGGCAGTGTCAGTACCTGAACTGGACTATGATTAAGGACCAATTCTTAGGGCACTAACTTCAATAGGAGTTAAAAAAGTAATTTTGGCATTATAAACTTGAAGATCTCTGTGGCTCATATATATTTCAGCTGGTTTTTAAGAGGAGTCTGTGAGCCAGTTGGGCAATAGTTTTCACATAAAATCTTAACTGCAAGTGTTTTAATCACCTTGTTCTTTCTCGGTTCAGTGCACAAGGCAGCGTATCTTAGTTTGCCACTTGTGCTGCTTCGGGGAAGCGTAATTCATTTGCCCTGGTTGTATAACTCGCAAGCTCTCCCTGTGAGGTCTGACTCCTTTTGGGACATGCTAACTAGCTAGAAGCTATTCTTTTGAAAACAGTGTGTGCTTGCCAACTGCATCCTTTTGGAAAGGGCTGTGTTTATAGCTTTGGTGCAAAATACTTGGTTTTCTGCAGAAACAGGAGTGCAAGTTATTAATTTAGTTGGGTTTTTTTGTTTCTGCAGGTTGTGATTCTAGATGTCAGAGTTCCCTGCACTCCTGTTGCCAGGTTAAACAACCACAGAGCATGTGTAAATGGAATTGCTTGGGCACCTCATTCTTCCTGCCACATTTGTACAGCAGGTAAGTGTGATCCATCCCTGTGGAGCTGTGTCGGTGAATCTTTCATTGTATTTGCAAAATCCTCTCTTGCCAAAAGTTTATGCAGTTCTCTGCCTGCCTTTTGCTAAAGAATCAGTTCAGAAGTCCTTTATTAATGACTTTCCTAAAATTTTTATGGAAATAGACACCTACTGGAGCTTATTGCATGCAAGTAGCGAGCCCAGTGCCCAAACTGTGCATCTGCTTTGGCTAAGCTGTATTATTTTAATGCTCCTTATTTTTTTGCAATCTGGTTCTTAAATGTTTTCAATTTATATGAGTTCCACTGATCATTTGGTTTTTCAGCTCTGTCCTGGGTAATGTATAATGAATGATTCAAGCTTATTTTTTTGGAGCATAGCTGTATCATTGTATCTCTGGTTTGAATACTCATCAGGACTGCAGCAGCCATATCCTGTATAGCTTCTTGGACTATACACCTGCTAATAGTCATGTGTGGAGATCTCGTTATACTTTGATTCTACCTCCAGTTTTCTTTTCCATTTGCAGCGGATGACCATCAGGCTCTCATCTGGGATATCCAGCAAATGCCTCGTGCCATTGAGGACCCTATCTTGGCCTATACAGCAGAGGGAGAAATCAACAATGTACAGTGGGCATCAACTCAGCCAGACTGGATAGCTATCTGCTACAACAACTGCCTGGAGATTTTGAGAGTGTAACATTACTGCTTCATGCCACATTGAGGCAGGGCTGTAGAATTTCCCCTCCCCTCTAAAGTAAGAACAACACAAGTCAAGTGGCCAGTATCTGTTGTTGCTTTGCATCTACTGTTACAAGAAAACTGTTACAAGAATCAATGGCAGGTGTCTCCTGTCTCTCCAAGACTCTAAAATGCAGAGACGTGCTGAGCCTCTTGGACCTTCTGGGTTCTGGTTTTCTTTTTTTTTTTTTCTCAGTTAAAGTTCTGTATATTTGTTTGTTGACTGTATTAATAAGCTTGCAGGCTTTTAAGTTGCTGCATATGTCCATGTGTTTGTCAGCCAGCTGAGGCAGCACATCAACTAGTTTAATAGATGCAGGTGCAAAACAAGGTGGGGGAAAAAGACATTGATGTTAACAGCCACCTTGGCAGGAATCTTTATCATTCCTGTTGTTGCTGCCTCTAAACTGTTTAAACATTTGTATGTTTTTTTATATATTGGGCTAACTTTTTATTGAGTAAGGTTTTTCTCCCTGATTCTTACTTTTGATATGTGATCCACTTCCATACGCCCAAAGCAGGATCTTTTCGTTGATACAAATCACAATAACATTGCAGGCTCCCTGGCAGTAAAGGCCTGCCAGAATTAACTGTTGCCTTGGCTCTCTATTCCTGGTTACCTGGGCAGAATTTTCTGGTGCTGTGAAGTACAAGTACTTGTTGCACAATTTCTTTACACTTTTCTGATGCTAGAGGCAGTTGTTACTATGATAGGCCTTATTTTTAAATTATAACTGAATTTGTGTGTATCCGGCAGTTGTGTTAGCTAACAGAATGGTAATAGGTTTCAGAAAGAAGATACGTGCATGACTTAAGCTCCCAGGAGGTAAACAACTCCTGAAAAAATGTGATTTGTAATGGACTTGGGATTGACACTTCCAATCAAATGATTTCCCCTCAGAAGACTTACTATCTAAACCAAAATAAAATGGTTTCACACTTTGTAGCTTGCTTGATTGGCAAATAATATGAGCAAGATTTTTGTGGTTAGCCTGTACCTTGGAGCTTCTTTGCGTTTGGCCTGTGTTCCTGGGAGTTCTTGAAAGGAGTGCAAAGCAATCTTTTTTCCGAAGTGTATTTGCTTTGTACTGTCAGGTCTTGTTGAATGAGCAAGATGAGTTGGAAAGGCTGGTCTGCTATCGAAATGAAAGCTGTTTCTCTGAAAGAAATGATTCCCTAATGTAATGTACAACGATGGGTTTAAAAGGAAAGAAACCATGCCATAGAGGCTAAGGTTTGGCACTTGTCATCCTCATGTCTTTTGGGGATGTGCCCAAGGGCTTCTGTTTCTGTTTTGAATAGTGGATCGCTCTACAGTAATACTTTTCAATCAAAGCTGAGTGGATTAGGCAAGATAAAAATCTTTGTTGATAACATAGCTACTTGGATGAATGCTCCGCAGTACTCTCCCAATGAAGACATGACAACCATAGCTGGTCTGTAAGGGTATACCAGCTGAGTTTTGATGTAAATGTCAGAAACTATCAAAATTGTCTTTCCACCTAACGAGTATTCACCTGCAACTGGAGGCAGCATTATAAATAGTAGGACACTGGAAAACTTGAATCTTGTCAGTTTATGCAGGAAAGGCAAGTTGGGAAAAGCAATTGCTGTGAAACAGTGAAGCTGACACTGAAAGCGCTGTCAAATACAGAACAGAATTTGAAAAGTTTTGTCATTCTGGACACACAGAAATACTCTTCTACAGGCTGCTTCTCAGCATGGAGCTCAGAAAAGCACTGCCATGTGAATTTGATAGGAATTCATTAGGGAGAGCTGTATCCATCACCCCTCTTAATATCAGAGAACCAAGAGACTCTAACACAGTTCAAGCTCATGTTTTCTCAACGATTTTCTTTGTTCGGTTGTGGGATTTTTGGCAGAAAGCTTGCTTTGACTTGAAGGTCAGTTTTTCTTATTAGCAGCAGTGTTGAGAGTAGTGTGTTCCACAGACAGATTTGATCTGGATTTCAGAACAGCGTTAGCCAAACCATCAGGTTATCACTTTTTACAGTAGCACTTCATCTTAAACTGTAAAATACTTAGGCAGACTGATGTGAAAATTAGGATTTTCTTAGCAGAAGCATATAATGGCATTGACAGCTTCAGATACACGTAAGAATATGTATACAGGCTTGTCATGTACTGTTTAATTACAAATGGTAGGCATAATATGCTGTGTTACTAAGAGGGAACTACCTGTAATATTAGTACTTTTTGTAGTCCTCTTTATGCTTCGGAGTCTCATGCTTGTATAGATGGCATGAGTAAAAGATTAATGCATCCGTTGCTTAGCTTAAAAATGCATCTTATGCAATTGTAGAATTGTGGTTTAAAAAAGACATAAGATAATTTAGTTGGAAGTGAAGTCACTAAAAGACTCCATAGGCTATACTAAATGGCAAATGCAGTTTATTCCTGGGGGAATACAATCTGTTACACTAAGATAAGAGACCATGTGTAAAGGGGCTAATACTCTGAATAGCCAGGTAGCTTTTGCTTCTCTTGGAAAACAATCCTGTTACAAACCTGAAGAGGATTCAGTGCCAGTCCTTCCATCCATAAAACTGCTTGAAGTTCATTTGTGCAATTGGGTGTTCATTCCAAACTTGTCAAAGGCAAGTTAAGGCATCTTGTAGGCTCCAGTGGATTCTAAATAAAGCCTATATCCTGTTTGTTTAGCCAGTTGGGGATACCTTCGGCGTCTACAGCATACTGCTTTGGGCATAATCCATTGTCGTTCTTCATATGAAATTACATTTGAAATCACTAGAGGCTGTTTTGGGACAGGGAAATGCTACTTAAAATAGCTTCTTTTCAAAGAAGTCACTTTAAAGGTTAATGACTGAAAAGACATGAAAATCCTCATGGGTGAGATGTTCTGTAGTGCAAATGGCACTTCCATATAGAGAAGGAAGTGAGAGACTTTGGTGCCCTTTTGCCAGCACCTGCTGACGCAGTGGCAGGGAGCAACAGTCTACTTGCTGGCTCAAGTTCATTTGCAAGATAAAATAAAACCGTGAGACTTGTCACTGTAGCTTGTGAATCAGAAGATAGTTTATCATATTACACCTGCTTAACATGGAATTATGTTGCGTGTAAAGCCCCCATAAGCATTTCTTCCCAAAGTTTATGAAAATAAATACTTTGATATTTGATTTCAATTATTTTGTGCTTACTGCACAAGCAGAGGATGCAGATCAACCGCTTTCAAATGCCTCGTATCCCTTGAGAATAAAGTAACATGACGGGAAAACGTGAGCATCAGTGAGGTTAGCAAAGCAGAAAGTCATATGCTATTGTTGGTACAGGCAAGACTGATTCTGGGACAGAAATATTTTTCTCTTGACTTAAGTAGTTCTGTGTCACTTCTCTAGTCAATTAATTCAAGATACTAAGCTACCGCTTGGTTGTTACATTCTGGTTAAACCAAGCTTTCCATAGATTCCTACTATTATGTGGACAACCTGTTGCTAGTGTATTGGCTCTCAACCAGGAGATCTTGGTCATGTAAAATTCACTAGTGAGGTGAACACCTACGGAAAACAAGTTGGATGTCGAATTTATTCTGTAGTATGGCAACTCTGTTAACTGTCTAAATGAAGTGGGCTATAGTAGGTTGCATCTATGGGAATTATACTTCTGTGTGCAGGGATTTAAAAGGCAAGGATTTGAGTGCTTTGACAATCTACTTAGAACAGTGGTTTCAAAGAATGATACGAAAGGAGACTGATAATACAGGTTGTTCCTTATGGAACCTTGAAATGTACTTAACGGGGGAGGCATTGCCTCTCATAAGTCAAAGTTAATGATCCTTTCAAAACTTAGCTGTAATTACTCTGCTGAATGTTCTGGATAATAGTAAAAAGATCTATTTTTGCCTGGTGTTGCAATGAGAAAGCTGCATCAGTTTCAACTGTAGATCACTACCGGCCAGAGAGTAGGTGAGGGGAGGAATCCAATACATTGGAATTCACAGATGCTCTTGTGCTTGTTTTAAATGTAAATGAAGAAAGCTGAGTGTGTCTGTTTTGTTCTCTTGCAGATGGCACTTTAACAAGTATATTTTTTGTAAGATTAGGAGGATAGTCATCTTTTCCTCAGCCCTTTTATGGTAGGCATTTGTCTGTTTTGTATAAAATGTTAAATACAAGTCACCGAAATCCTAAACTGGCTATGGTTGTCAGTATCTAGTGGACCCTCATCTGTTTCTCCTGAACACCAAAAATGTGAGCACTTGACAATACTGTTAACGTTAAACTGAAGCTCTGTATTCTGAGACTGACACAATCTTGCAAGGCCAGCCCAAGTAATGTAGTGCTGCTTGTCACCTGGAGAGTCCCTTTTGCTTAGGAACTTGATGGTGTTTGGGAATCCTCTTTTCTATCGTCTGAACATGATGGCAGTAGTGGCAGCTTGGTTGTGTAAAGATGTAGCTGGATTCTTTGGATAACTTATTTTTGTGATAGAAAAAATGCAGCTGCTGTCTGTAAATTCACACCACCTTAATTCTTGAACTTGTCAATTCCTTATGTTAGTGGTGTTTTAACTCTTTCAGGACATACTGAAAAAGGTGAATGGCAGCACGGCTAAGCTCTTGGCTCAATAGATTGCACCGTTACGGTTCCATCAAAGTACAGAAGGGTTTAGTCTTCCTACTGCTGGTTAGCAAAATGGTTCTACCACTTCAAATCCAGACTGTGTTATCGTGTCAGTTAACACAAATTCCCTCTGTGTTTCCTGCTTTCTACTGTCAGACCAATACTTCAGAGCAGGCCTGTATTTATTGTACAGTGGACAGTAAAAAGAGGTGTCCAGAATCGGTTCTGGAATGGGCAAGGTACTGTCAACTATGTCCCTGTTTCTCTTGATCTTTGTAGAGAATCCAGGGAATTAATTGTATGTGGCACTTAAAGAGCACTTTCTCAAGCTTACTTAGAGATGCAGCTGAACTTTCCCCCTGCTTACCCGAGAAGAGTCAGAAATGTCTCATTCTCAAGGATATTGAGAGGAGTATAGCATGCCCCTGACTCCTTTTTTTAGGAAGAGATCTCCAGAACTTCCGATCAGCACCTTTCACCAGCACTAAAAACCAGTTATTAAAAATGCAACTAAATACTAGTCACTGAATGCTCATCTAGTGATTCATGGCAGACTCCAGAGGCAAAGGCCCTTGTGAGACTTGCTTGCTGCTGCCTGATTTCAGGTGGTAACTTTATCTGCCAAGTATCTCAGTGGCCTGTTGTACAGCCTCTGATACTCAGCATCAAGCTAGAATTTCCATAGTCATAGAAATAAAATCATCAAGTTTATTTCTTTTCACAAAATCCAACAAAATTAAGAAATAAGCTATTTCCTGAAAAAATACTGTGGCCATGAGTAGCTGTAAGCCCATGTTCCAGCTCTCATCCCTTGGAGTTTGCTTTCCTCTTCGCAGGACGTGCGACTCTCAAGTCTCCTCTGTTAGAGATGAGGATCGGTCTGTCAAATCTGCACAAAGACAGAAATGCAAGAACCAGTGAATGGAAGAGTCCTAGTACAGCTGAGAAGCGATGTGTTGCTTTTTTTGACAACCTGGTAAATATGAATTATGAAATCTACTATTTAAAAAGGAACCTTTTTTTTAAACTTGGGTTGCTAGCAGTGTAAAATGTAATTTAAATCTGTTGCGCCGAAGCATTTTTGTTACCAATAGTCAAGTAGGAGATGTTTACTTTTATGTGTGTTTTCCCTTCTGCTCTTCCCATTCACAGTCCCGTTGTGGTAATTTCCTGAAGGTGTAATCTTTGTAGCATGATTGTACAAACATCCATATGAAATTCCTGACTTCTTGTTCTCACTAAAATATGTTAAAGCAATAGTAGTTTTACTTCTGTCCTTCTTTTCTCCACCTTCCGTATTGAGATTTGCAACTTCGCTACTATACTGTCCTAGAGGAATCCTAGTATCCTGCCATTCAACAGACATATGTTGTTGACATGGATAACTGCAGTGTCCCTATATTCCTTTATTTTTATGGACAAAATACAAAAGGTTTTGTTACAATGGATTTTAACACCTGAGTCATGGAACCATATTGTTGAAACTGTAAATTTTAAGGCAATTTTCCGAAATCGCTTGAAAGTGGAATGTTGCATCCTTTTATGCTATTTCCTGCTTCCTATGTAGTTTTATTCAGATTTTTTAACCTTCTTTCTAAGTTTCAGCCTCCTGTGTATTAGGTACAGTATTTTCTGCCTTTCATACTTTGTAATAAAAATGGAACATTTGTAGATTGACTGCAGTTCACTGTGTGGTGAGTTAAAAACTGGTACATGTGGGGGTGAGCAGGGAACTACTTCAAATAGGCTTCATGTATCCTGTGTGAAGTTTATTGCTGTAAAAGGGTGGGTGATTGCTTTATCTTGTCTCTACAAAACTGGTGGAAGTGTATTCATCTTTCATCCTACTCATACGCAAACAAACTTGGTAATTCTAGCAACTCTAAGTTGCAAGTTACTCCGACTAATTATATTGTTAGGAACCCAGTCGCAACAGAATTTTATTAATATTTAAAGTACACTCACATTTACTGTCTTAAAACAAACCTGCTGCGTGGTCCCTGTATATTGGTGGTGTTAGTGCTTGTTTTCCAACTTCTTTACATAGTGCTTGTTCACTGTACAACAAATGGTAATTACCTGCCTGCATGGTTTTGGTTTTTAAGATGAGGGGAAGAGGGATTTTTTTTTTTTTTAGTTGAAATAATTGGTCTCTACGGCTTTTTGAATACAGGCAAATTGAAGACAAAGCAATTAGGCACTTATTTAGCTTCTAAGTCTCTCCTGTGTACGGGTGACCTCTGTTAAAGGGTGTTTTCTTTACAGGCTCAGTCACTGGTGTCATTGTTGCTGGAACTATGACCTAGAGGGGAACAGGGTGGCAGAACTTAGAAATTTTTTTTTACCTTAGACCTTGGTGAGTAAGACTGATGACTTCAGTATTTAGATCAACTAAACTGTTGTCTGACAACATTGGATTCCTCTCTAATTCTTTGTGTACCAGCCTTGAAATAAAAGCTTATTAAGCTTCATGACCACAGCGGAAAGAGTTGCCTGCAAAGATGCTACAGTGTTTTTAAGCTATGTATGGACTTTGTTCTAGTAATCCATATTTGGAAAAGATGCTTTCCTTTCAATAATTGTTTGTCTTTTACCCTAGAAATGTATTTACATCCTCCTAGATTTTTTCCTTGGATCTGTGCTTTGGAATTCTCCAAAGAAACTTTCTCAGCTTCCACTCTGGTAAAAGAAAGCAAATTCTGCAAATTGGAGCTGCTAGTGCAAAAAGTCAGGAACTGGTAGATACGAGAAACGGATTGCCCGTCAGTGTGGCAAAACGAGTGCCATGAAGTAGGTGGCTTGAAAATACTTGGAGATGAAAGAAATCCTCCCCGGTAACAGAATATACTAGCCATAGGTGTAGAGAAAAAGTGATCTCTCTGATCATTTGAAGCCCTGACACAGTACCAAGCATTTAGTCTTGTCCTTTTTCATTAGTACTGCTCTATAAACAGTCCAGACTGCCAGCTCAGAAGGAAGTAATGATCTAAAAGCATATAGTATTTTTAACATCCTTCCTCCTCTTCCTTCTCTTTAGTTTTGCCTGCTTCACAAGCAGAATGGCTCCTATTTTTTAACGAGACAGCTTCAGAGCCCCCTCTACTGGAGTGCTGTCAGCAGTAGGACAGGCACAGTCCAGGCACAGTCCTGCTGCGGACGAGGACACAGCAGGACAGGACAGGTATGCAGCTGCTCTTCAGGGGCTGGGAAAAGGGTGCTCCAGGTGTGCTTTTAAGGAGTTTCACATGCTTGATGTATTCTGTGAGGTAAGGTGTGGCCAATATATATTCTGTCACACTGTCCTGAAATTGGATAATGATGTTAGTTTTCCATTAACTTTGTTTTCAGAGCTGAGAAAAGCATTTTCTCAATGAAAATTGAGAAAAGCCGGGAAGGCATTAGCAGAATCAGAACTGCCAGGAATCAGTGAGATTACTTTTCTCTCAGATCTGCAGGGAAGAGTACAGAACACTTTCATGCACCCTTTGAAGATTTACAGGGTTTCTCCTCCTCCGCCCCTTCAATTTTTATTTCTTCTCAGTGCTCCTGTTGAGTGCCTCTGGCTGTGGAGCCCGAGATGTAGAATAAGGAAGTTTTGGCATGGGACAAGGCTCAGCCTGGATACTGCTCAGCTCCCCAGGAAGGATGTGTCTACCTAAACAAGAAGGGAAACAGGAAGAAAAGAAGAAATAGTACATCTGATAGCAAGGAGAAAAGGCTCTTTGAGTCAGACAGGTATGCTTCGGAACATGGAAATACTACCAAAATAGAAAATAAGATGATGGCATAGTGATTAAGAGACTGGGAAAAGATGCCAGGAGTTAAATCCCAAAGGTCTACTCCAGACTTCCTGTGTAACTTTTAACAAGTCACTGGCTCTCTGCGCAATGCCCTTTAATCCCTAAAATAGGGATTACATTTCCTTTTCTTACTTCATGCTACGTGACGGCATTAAACAATTAGGCCTCTATAAAGTTCCTTTAAAACAAATGGGCTAACTATAAACATAGTAGCTCCTGGAGAATCTTGGTGAATATCTTTACTGATGATTTTTCATTAAATGACCTCAATCTGAATAGCTTTAAGTTGAAGAATTATGTTTTGTAGTTGCTGTTTACAGGACTGAAGCTCCTCTTCGGGAAAGCCATAGCTTTGAAAGGATGTGGGCAATCTGGGTGGAATGTACCATAGTGTTATTGGTAAAACAAATAACCTGATTCTTGTACACAAAACTAGTGTAGCATTAAGTAAAGGTGAAAAAGGAATTACTCTTTTTTTTTTTTCTCAAGTTATACAAAATAGGGGTGCCAATTTTGGTAGAAACTTTTGATTCCAGTTGAGGAAGGGTGTGACAGCTTGTCTAGGGGAAAAAAAGAAGGTTGGGGGGGGTCCTACAGTGGTCAAAAAAAAAGGCCTAATGGCAATTGCATATAGAGAGTGTTGTGATCATGTCTGTAAAATGAGAATAGAACCACAAATTGGCACATAAAAATTGCTGGTTTAGACATTAGGCTTGATAGGTGGGTGAAGTGATGAACTGTTAAGGACAAATCATTCTGTTTTCAGTTTGACAAAGAGTGGAAAACAAGCTTCAGTGAAATCCAGACATCCTGGGCAGCTGGAGATGGAAAGAACGAGTTTTACCAGGGTGGCTGCCTCCTACCATCTGCTGGGAACTCCTGGCTCACTGTCACAAGCTGCGACTAGCTAGTCTAATATCAATATTTTTGACTTAAGTAAACTGTGTTTCTACACGAAGGACATGCAATTGGTCTCATTTAACAGGACTTCAACGGAGAATTTTATGTGCAAACATGTAAGAACTGGAAGACAGACAAAAATACCAAATGGTAAGGTGGCAATGGAGTGTTTTGACATCAGGGCTGGTGCGCTGGGAAATTAATACAGAATTTCTCCATTTCTGGTCCCAAGAGTAATCTCGCTAAAGCCTTTTTATAATGACCTTGGCACAAAAAAGCAAGCGTGATAATTAAATTTGGTGATGAACCAAAGTGGGAGGCTTCAATAATATGAGGGAACTAGAATATCTTAGAGAATCGATGACTTTGAAGAGTGAGAAATAGAGATGAGAGGTAATGTAGCAGCGGAAAGTGCAAAGCTGTGAATTTAGGGGCGAGGAGAAATTTGTGAAGGATGCTAAGTGTTTTTTTACTTCTTGGAAATTAGTGAGGAAAGGAAGCTGGGATTTAGTTGTTGATAAAGGATAGTGATGAGCCACCATGAAGCTGTGAAAAAGCACATAGAAAAGTTGGTCCAAGAGCAATAATGATGCTGTCAAATGCGAGAGGAATTCAAATTGGAACAGGGGCAAAAAAGGCTACCAGGAAGATACCACAAATACAAAGCTTGTATTATGAAGAGAGAGTGGCTTACTTGTCTATTACAATGAAGCCTGAAAGGAGAGATGATTATCTTCTTGATGTATTTAGAGAGAAAATAGCAGGGAAGAGGAAAGGATTATTTTAAGTAAAAGGATAATGTTGACATGAAAACAAATGGCTGTAAGCTGGGCATGAAAATGGGATAGAATAAACAGGAAAGCTAGCAACACTTTTCTAGCATCAGAGCGGTAAAACAGGAGGGACTAAAGAGGGAAGTCCAAGCACTAACAACAGCATCAGTCTGGTTTTAGGATGGGAGCTTCAAGGTGGAATCTATGGAAGTCACCTCGTCCAACCTTCTGCTCAAAGCCGGCCAGCTTCCCAGTTAGATTATTGGCTTTGTCCACAGCTTCTTGCTCTGGAGAGGCTGGAACTGTTGATCTAAGCATTCCTTTACAGGTTTGCTTGTCTACCTAGTGTGACATTGTGAGATCTTTTTATTATCCCAATCTAGACAGTTAATTAAAAAAAGATAATTAATGATATCACAGATATTATTGTCATGCTTTGGCTGAGTCCAAAATTCCTCCTGGTGTGTGGGATTTAGATTCTTGCACTTGCCCACCCTTCTGAGAAATTTCCCTCTCCAATCTAGTTTTCTTCTTTGTGTGGCTTATCCAGTTGATATAACCTCTTTGACATTGCTGCTGTGTTGCATGCAAGCAAAACCACTTAAAAAACAATATGCTTGTGGCTAGATGTTTGCCAGATTGAAAAGCAGCTGCTAAAACATCTGCTTGAGGTAGGTTTCCCAGCAGCAGGGTGGCCAGTGCTGTGCCAGGGAAAAAGGGCTGTCTTCTTGTTTAAAAAAAAACAAAACCCCTCAGCTGTCCCTTTTGTGGAAAAGACACTATAAAAATATCATCCTGCAGGTGGACTGGAAGCAGAAGCTGGGAAAGAGCAGATGAGGCCTAGATGTCACTTTAAACGGTATAATTTGTTTTAATCACAGTTTATGAACTTTGCGTAGAATTCCTGGGTTATCTTGGACAATCGTAGTAGTCCTTTACCCTAAAAGCTGTGAAAATCTGTTGTGTAGTATGTTTGGTTTGTTTTAGGGCTTTTCCCCCTCAAAGGTATTTGTATTTAGTGTCACTGGTGAGCTTTTCAGCACAAATGCATTCTGCTTATGGCCTGTATGTTCAAGTTGGCTTGACAGAACTGCTAAATCCAAAAAAAAAAATTATCATCAGGTGTCTTCGTGAATGAGTGAGGTCAGCAGTTCCACTCCTAACAACAAAACCGCTTTCTCGTTAAGATAAACTCCTAAATGATAGGGGAGGAAATGCTGAACTTTAAATACACTAGGCTAGAGTTCACTTCTGCAGGATAGATCCAGAACTTTACTTTCACAATAGGTAGCAGAGTATGTGATTACGGCACTTAGAAACATCGTGATTGTGGAGAAAATGAAATAGTGCGTTTGAAGGCTTAAAAAAGGGAAAAGAGCCGTTTACTCTTACTTTGACATTTGTCACTTACTGCAGCCAGTGGGGAACTGTGGGGGACCTGTGATGGCCTGGGAAAATAGTCACAGTTTGATGGTAACAGGGTCTTTTATTAGAACAGCAATGAGAAGATCACATCTCTTGCCACAAATGGCCTGAGTGATGCCGTGGGTAATTGTCTCACACTTTTCTTTTGAAACCAGAAGAATCCTGCTTCCAGTGTCTTTTGGACTTTTTAACACTCTTGAACTGGTTTTGGTTGTGGTTTTTTGCCCTCTTAAAAAGGTGCTTTTAAAGCATCACTTAAACTCATTGCTAAGCTCTGCTTACCAGGAGAGCAAACCAACAGGGTCGATGTGCGCAGGATGCATTCCTTCCGCCGGGACACTGTGCTGTCCACCCAAAGGAGTGGCTAAGGGGAGACCTGGATTTGGAGTCCGAGAGAGGCAGAGGCTTGGCATCGGGTATGGGAGGGACAAGGAGGTGAGAGTGTAGCCTGTTGCGGAGGTGGTGGGTGGGGTGAGGCTGGTTCCCGGTAGCTCGCAGAAGAGGACATGTTTTATGCAGCCCTGGGCGGGCTCTAGGACCCGGCCGTGCGCCCCGGCTGTAGAACGCGGCCGATGGGGCGGGGCAGAGGAGCCGTCCATCATCCTGATTGGCAGCCTCTGTGGGCGGGGCATGGACTTGCCCCGCCTAGTGGCGGGGAGGCGGGGCTAGCCTGCGAGAGGAATGGGCCCCCGTGATTGGCAACCGGCGCG
>JAVKLA010000081.1:42092250-42153871 GCA_034782735.1 Sagittarius serpentarius
GTCGGCCCGCGGCCTCGTCGGTGCGGCCGCCGCCGTCCCTCGGGCCGGCTGGGTGTGCGGCCTCCGGAGGGTCGGTGCTGGACGAGTCCTGCTGTCCGCCGTGGCCTCAGTCCCCCGAGGTGGTGACATCGGTCAGTAGCTGGGCCATCGGCAGCGTCAGGAAACCGCCTGCCGTGGGCAAACAGCGTATTTCAGGGGATTTCTTTTAAACCTTCCAATAAATGTGTTGTCCTAGAAAGCGCGGGGAGCCCCGGGCGCTTCGGTAGCGCTGCCTGCCCCGGCCGCACGCAGACACGCGCGCACCCGACCTCAGACTTTTACTAAAACTGGCCAGAGAGAGTAACTGAGGATCACTAGGTCAGGCTTCGGGGTTGAGGGAGTTTTTGCAGCCTCTTAAGAATCAGGTTGCCTATTTTTGGGACGGGAATTTATGTGCTTAATGGGGAAAATTTTTACTGTGGTATTAATTACAGCTTGAGAGTGTATCAAAATAGCGTTTTCTGTATGCAGCTTCCATTGAATTCTCGTTTGCCATACTTAACCCAGACAGTAACACATAAACACAAGCAAAGGAGTTAGAGGAACTGTTTTTCAACAGTAAAAAGTTGCCATAACTGAATTTGAATGATTCTTTTGGACTGTTTGCCCTGTGTAAGGAACTGCTTGTGGGTTTGGGTTTTTTTTGTGTTACCTGGTTCCCTCTTAGGTTTAAAGAGAGGTCTCGCATATTAGAATTAAAAATTTAATTTCTCTAAACCAGAACTTACTCATTTGCATATTGGCAAGGGAATTACTATTGCTGTCGTAAGCGCAGGGCTGCATTGCTTTGTGGGCTACTGCTTTGATGTTTCTTCCCCACAACTGAGTTTAGTTTTCTAAGACTGTCCGCTATTTAGTGCGTATGCATAATTAGTTCCTATATCTATATTGTAAATTCATAAAGCATTGCAAAAGTTGCTCAAAGCAAAAGGAAAGCAACCTCATTTCCTTTGTACTCTGCTTTGATTTTGTAAATACAAGAAATACATGCAGATCTATCAGTAGACTTCTCTTTTTACAAAGAGAGGCATAGTATTATTCAGTCTGTATCTTCTCTAAAGGAACCAGCCAGATGGTACATAAGCTTAAAATAGTTGAGAAGGAAGAAGCTGGATTTCCACAGAAGTGCTTTCCAAGGGCAATTGGACACCTGTTTGTAAACATGTGAGTGCAAAAGTACAATTTCATGGACTGTTTCACCATAACGTACACTTGTGCTGGAGTAATCACAGTACAGCCGCAAGCAGAGTGCTCACGACAGGAAGGATCTTAGCAAAATTCATTGGGCAGTTGTGATCAAATCACCTAAAGGGTAATGGATAACAGGCTGTATCATGCTACTTTTCTTCCGTCTTGTTTTTGGTAAACTAGTCTGAAAGATGTGTGGGGTGGTTAACAGTAAGAGCTTAGCATCACAGTTTCTCGTAACTCCTTTGGTGCAGCTGAAGCTCACTGAGGATGGTTCTCTGGCCCTTTACAGAAGGGGCCATGACTCGGGGTTATTTCCCTACAGAGAGCTCCTTGGCAGCATTTAAAATACTGATACTTGCTTCTAATACTGAGAAACACGTATATATCTGGGAAATAGAGGGGAGAGCGGTGTTTGGGCTGGATAGTGTGTGGCAGGCCTAGACGAAATGCGTACTGCAGGCCCAGCTGCAGTTGAGTCTTTCCCTCGATCTGCTCTTTTTTCCTGCCTGTGTCACTTCCTTCCCTTGGCTCACACACGCACCCATAGCCGAGCTCGGAGCTCCTGGCTTTAGCGGCGGTGACACCCCCGGTGCGCTGTGGGGGAGGGGAGCAGGGCTGAGCCTACAGGTTAGGACCAGCTTAAATCTCAAGCTTTTTATTTAATTTGTGGGTGAGAAGAGGTACCCCAAATATATACCACATGAATCGGGTTCATAGAGAAGCCCTGATTTTTCTTTTAAGTCTACAATCCAGGTCACTTGCGATTTCCTAAAAATTGCGCAGAACAGCACTGTTTTTTACCACTAAGACTGTCGCAGAATACCCAGTGTTTCATTTGATGGCACGTGGTGAAGGACTCAAAGTTAAACTTTTTGAAAAACTTTTTTCAGAGCTTTAGCATAGACTCAGTTTGTCTGCCTCACTTGTGAAGTTTGCCCTTGGATCTGCTGATCATTTGCACAAGCAATCAACTTTGCTGTTGTGGTAGATAACAAACACGCTTATTTGTTCACTGTTTTCTTTTCTAAACAAATGTGGCATCATGTCTTCTATTATCACGCTATATGAAATAGAATCTTGCTTTATAGGGGTTTACAGACTTCCTGTTTTTACCAATGTGCAGATGCTTTTACTCTGTTTGAACTTCATGATTTTTTTTTTCAGAACCGTTTCCATTTCTGCCACAGCAAATACACTGACTTGCTCAGACCTGTGTAATAAACCACGTATTAGTTGAAATAAATGCTTTATGCAGAGGAATAGTTTTCTCTGTGAGTAGCAGTTCCCTTTTATCGATGTTATAAAAATCCTTGAGTGTAGTTTTTAAAACATGAAAAGCATTTCCTGGACAACATCTTTCCCGCACAAAGCAGAACTGTGTTTCCCAGACCTACTGGAGACCTAGCAAAACAGGGTCTCTCAGTGCGCTTCAAAAATTGCTTAGTTTTCATTTGTAATAACTTTTGCATTGTGAGATTAATGTGATGCTGCTGCACGTGCTTCTTTAAAGTCAGTCTGTGGAAATCCTCTGTTTTGACGGAAATAAAGAAGTATTCATGCTTCTCAACATTAAATCCATCACAGTGCTATCCTAACTAGAAACATTTTTTCCCTCCATAAGCTCAGATCAATATTTGACGTTTATTTTGTGTTTTAAAAAGACAAATACTCCATCGTTTCCTACCTCACCAACATAGGGAAGAATTACAGAATGTATGTTTTGGTACTAGGGAGCCAGTAGCTCTGTGTAAGGCTATTAAAATGTATAATCACTTAAGATTCAAATTCACCTGAAGTTGTTTCATCAGCCTTTGATAGTACATTAAATGTTCCTTTTTGCATGGATACATCTAAGGTTTCAGCATCAGCACTTGTCTACAGAGGAAACTGAGTTTACAGTGAGTGAGGTACAGACCTTGCAGTGCACTGGCTGGGGTTTAGATGCTTGCCAGATGCTGCCCTTAGGGGTTTAATGTCTTCATGTATTGTAAATTCACAAGTTGCTTTAGCTAATGAACAAATTCACTACGTAGCTGAGCTACAGTCTTTATTAAGAGATACGTAATTGGTTAGATGCCTGTCCTCTTTGCCCACTTCCTCAAACAAATAAGGCGTTGTAAAGCAGCTGACTTTATACACAGCCTGGGCTGTGGCATGAAACACCTGTAGCCAACAATCGCACTGCAACCATTGATCCTTCTTTTCAAGTGATGTGCCGTACTGTTTAGATGCGAATTCTTATTTATAGACGTACTCTTTGATTGACTTGATTCCTTGTCATGAGTGCTTAGTTATAAACTGCTTTCGTAGCTGTTTTGCTTCTTGCCCAAAGGAACTCTGCCAAGACAAGCTCTTCTTCATCGTCCTGGTATCTGGCCAAACCCAAACTGCAATGTAGTGGAAAACTTGTATCCCAGCTCTTCACGGCATGTTTTGGGTGGTAGGCACTCCAGGCATATGCCAGTCCATAATTTGTAATATTTTGTTGTGCAAAGTTACAGTCTTTGCCAGGTGACTCAAAGGCTGTGCTTAGTATCAAACAAGATTAAAGAATAAGAGTAAACTGGAGACACTCCAGTAAGGTAAAAGGTTAAACGTTCAAATGTAAAGTTGGAAACAATTTCAAAAAGGGGGGTGGGGTGGGGGAGAGTTGTGCTGTTAGCTACCTGGAACTTTAACTTCATCCACAACTGTTTGTTCACATTTTCCTCCCACAAAGGGTTACTTAGTGCTGAGATAGATCCTAGCAATTATTTCCTTTGGCTGATGTGCTTTTCAAAAAAGCAACCTCTTGCTTTGCTTGTGTTACTTACACCCCTTGCTTCTTCAGCATGCAGCTGGAATTTCAAGGAGTACTCACCCTTCTTCACTACCACAATGTAGTTATTGTCTCATTTGGCTTGTCTTGGACAGCAGAGATTTGGTGGGTTTTGATTTTGGTTTTTTTAAGTAACTTTATTTGCTCTGCCTTGCTTTCCTTTTTTAAGAGTTTTACTCTAATTAACACCTTCTGCAAATGCATTGGGAGCTTTCTTTCCTTTCCCCTCTATCGCCTGGCCTAGGCTTGATGTTTCTGTGTTTCTCGTAGTACATGGTGAAGATCATAGTGGAAGTACCTCTGCTCCAGTGTTTAGCACTCTCAGAAAGCTGAAACAGACCTTCTGGGCAGAAACTATTGGTTGTACCAAAGATAATGTTAGCGTGATGGTTGTCCTGAATGGGACGTTTTTAGATGTTGTCCCCTTACAAATAGATACATTTTTCCCCATTTTTGCTTCTAAATTTTGGTAGCGTTCACTCCCTGCATGCTTTAGAAGCTGTATGTGTCCCACATCTGTCATCTTTAAGCATTGCAAAAATCTAGTTTGTTATTCAAACATTGGTTAATTATGAACCTGGTCTTCTGCATAAAACATAAGCTTCATTGAGAGACACTCCTGAACAAATGTGTAACATGAAACTGAAGAAACAAATAGTCCCAATGAGTCCCATTTACAGAGAAATACAGTTGCAAGACAGTCCATCATTTAATGTACAGCAACTGTTCCCAGGACGGCCCTTCCGAATGTAAGCCATTACCCATCCAAACCAGTGTCATGAGTCAGAAACAAATGTGCAGCTATGCTGGATTTTTAAAATCAAGTTTCAGTTATTCACAGATCAGCCTCAAAAATGCTCATTTCAGTTTAAGCATGCCAAACTGATACGTTTAAGGACTTTGGGAAGACAGGAGGACTCTAGCATATCCAGCACTGTGCACCTGACACTGTCTTACAGGTAGGGATGGGGTAACATTGTCTGTAGATTCACTGGTTCACAATGCTTCCAAAAGTTCCAGTTGTCAAAACAAACAAACAAAAAAATTTACATCCAAACTGGTGGTCAAATCAAACCAGCCTCTTTTAGAAGATTCCTCTTCTGGGCATGTTCAGAGCTGATCTAATCTCTGATTCAAATTTCATGCCTAAAGTATGCCTCAGTATTGGGAAGGATTTAACTGGACATATTATTTCCCAAGGAAACAACGCTTTATCTCTAAAAACTCTTGAGTCTTGATATGTGAGACAACAGCCCAGCAATACAGTAGGCATGAGTGTGCCAATAGCAGATTGTCTCTGAGAGACGGCATCTGATGCTGCCTTGTTACGCTGGTGACACAGCATCTAGGAGCAAAGCAGCTAGCACAGTCCCATTTTGAACCAAACATCAAGTGTCAACTTTTTCTACCTTTTGCAGTATCAAGGAATTTAGGATTGTTATGCTTGCAAAAGCAAAGGATTTCTTTTCAGTAGCTTTTAGACACCTTATTTTATGCTAGTGTCCATCACAGCCCAGCTACTATGCATTTCTCTCCTTTGTCTTTATTTTTCTCTAGACTTCATGCAAAATTCTGCTAAATAGCGCTTCTCTCCTCAAAACTAGCAAGCAATGGAAGAACACTTTAAATTGGTTACATCAAGAATCTTAGCTTCAGAAAGTAATTTTCAGTCAGTAGTACGTATAAAAAGTATTTCAATGTGTGTTTTTTCTTTTCCTGCATTTGCAAGAAGCCTTGAATTGAACCTGCTGCATTATACTCTGCCAGCAGACAGTGTTCTTAATGCTGTGCGATTTGAATCTCTACAGTAGATCTTGAAGTCTCATAAAATGGTTTGAACTTTGTTCCATCAGCTTGTTTTGGGGGAAGAGAGGAATGTGTTGGGGAAATCAGAACAAGTGGATTTGAATTCAGAGATATTCCAAGATGACTCTTCATCCAGATTTTCATTTTTCTTTCTACTGGCCGTGGTTTATTCTGCTAGCAAGCAAGAATTCTAAGTTAACAGGATATAAAATTGGAAAGAACGGATTCTTACTGGGTTTTCCTTGGCAGAAGCACATCAGTTTGCCCTTCCTAAATGACCTATGATGATCTAGCAAATCTGTCCAAGTTGTACTGTTTGTTGTGAAGCCGTTTGAACAGAACCAGGGGCTGGAGGTATTTATTCTTAACCTTACTGTGACCAGATCCTTCTGTAACATTGGACAAGTGACTCTAAAATTTATCTGTCTACTACTTCGTGATAGTAGGTTGAGTTGGAGCTTTTTATGACTAAAAGAAATCAGTGTATTTGCAAAGATCCTAAAAAGAATTGTCTTTCTATGAGCCAGCAGAGAAAACAAGCGCAGAAGTCTTACGGTTGATAATCACCCAGGAAGCTTACTGCTAAAATTCTTGTGCATCACAGATGAACAAGAGGCCTTGAAATCCATCATGAAGGACCTGGTAGCACTCCAGATGAGCCGACGTCACAGACTGACTGGATATGATACCATGAAGAATAAAGACACTGCTCACTCCAACAAACAGGTAATAGGCCATTTAGTGAGTACTTGAAATCATTACCTGGAGGCAGAAGAGACAGAGTAGGTTGACGGTGGGTCTGCTGCCTCTGTTCTGTCTTGTGCTTCTGACTGCTGGAGCATCACAGGTTGATTAGCTCACTGTTCTTGTTTAGGCTGTGTTGCCAACGTGGTAGCTTTTTTATTACCTTTGGGGACTAGGGAGGATGCAGTTTTGATAATTTGCAACATCTTAGTATTCTACCTTCCTCCCACATGTGGTTTTGATGGGGTTTTGTCTGTGTAGATTAGCTAAAATGTTTACCAAGTGGTTTTCTGGTTTCATGGTCATGTTGCCACTTTTTTAAAATGACTTTATTATTTTTAAAGAAAAAACACAATGCCAGCAGTCCACCCCTCTTGGGCAGCCCTGCAATAACAAACCAGTGTGCCTCTGCAGTGGAAGAAAAAAAAATTCCGGTAAGAAATCTGGCTTCCTATTCAATATTAGCAATTATAAATTAGGAGCATGCTTTAAAGTTGTGTGCAGTGACCTTTATAGAATTCATTTAAGCAGGTGTGGGAGGCCAGGAAAGCTTTTCCTTACTGACTCTGTCATAATGTAGCAGTATGATGCACTTTTTATTGTAGTGGAAATAAAACTTAAATTCAAAGCAGGGAACTGAGAAGCATAACAATGAAAAGGAAACAAGTATTTCCATTTCTGATGCAAACGGAGGTCGCTTCAATTTAAAGCTGCATAAAGCAGTCTGTCTGATAATGAACTAATGCTGGTCTCACCTTCACATGATTCAGACTGCATGTGAATACAGAATGAAGAATGTGATAAAAGGTAGTCAAAATGAAGTTGATCCAAGAACAGTGAAGGGGATTGTCTGAAAAGGCTGGCTTTAGTGAAACTGTAATAAACCTTGCTTCAGTGAAAAAGGAAACAGCTGTTTGCAGGTGTCTGAATAGAGGCAACATCCTTAATGGGGAGGATTGTCTGGAGTTATCCAGTCATAAGTCACATGAAGATGGGAAAGAAACTAACCCTTACTTGGGTATGGGGATGTGAAGTCTTTTTCCAAAAGAAATACTCTTCCCAAGGTAATAAGGTGACAGGGTCAATACTTCAAAAATCTCTCTAGGTTCGTTTGACATTGCTAGAGACTCTTTTTCGTAGAGAAAACTATTGCATTGACTTTCTAGTAGAAAGAAAGGACAGAATAATATTGCTCTGTCAGTATATGCTGCATATGATTTGAATGAAATACTTCAGTGCAAGAGCAACAATTTCAGTCAAGAATTGTTTGTCCATTACTGTCTTAAAAAATTAAATTAAGTTACTGGCAGTTAAACTGACATTAACAGGACAAGTTGCCTGTATCAGTAAAATAACTCTTTCTGGTTATATTCCTATTACAGGCTTACGCTTTTTGCAGCAGGCTTTAAAGTTCATGTCTGTCACTTCCTTATGCTTTGTCTGCTCATAATCTACTTGTTCAGCTGGGATCTGGGATTTACTTGAATGTGCTGGACAAATCCGTAGATGGAGCAGTACAAAATCCTTTCCAAATCACTTTGAAACGTAAATTCAGAGATGTCTTAAATCAAAATCTGTAATCATTATTTATGATACCGCATCACAGAACTGGAACGCTAAAGTACTCAACTTGGATTTGATTTCTTACTCATCTCTTAGGACAGTTTATGTGAGTTGCTTTAAAAAGTGGTTTATATAGGTGATAGGTTCACTGCTTTCAAAGGAAACAAAAAGCACTAAATGTTTAACTCCTCTAGGTTCTCTCTGGAATTTAAACACCAAGATCACTTTGAATACCTTTTCTTAGATCTTTGAAAAATAGACACAAATGGCCAGTGTTTGATCCTTTCAGAAAAGTCATCAGGAGGTGCCAAATTTCCACCCCCACTTCCCTTTGTTACAAATTACAGGTTTGAAAGCATGCAATGGAGTTGAGAAAGATACTGTACTTTGCTTGGGTACCAGCGAGTTTAAGAAGGGTTGCCATAGAGCCCTGAAGATCTTTGTGTTGTCTAATTCGAACAAACGAGAGCTTTGTCACTTAGCTGCTTCATGACCTAAAACACATCTTGAGGTCAGAAATTTAATCTGAAAAATTAATTCAAGTTCATCCAAACAGTCCTATTTATTTCCCTTAGACTGGGCTACCTATCATAGTAACACATTAAAAAAAAAAAAAATCCAGAGCCTGCCTTCCCTGAAAATCCTAATATAAAGGAATCATTTCTCCATCCATTATGTCTAAGAAACAACTGTTTCATGAGTAGTTGGCTGGTGGACATCTTTTATAGTTTATTATTCCTGTGCTGTTTGTTGCATTTTTCCTTTACTGTTCAATTAAAATGAGTTCTCTAGATTTGCGTCATTTTGGTGTCATTCTAGAGTAAGTTCTTGCTCTTCCCACATCTGAGAAAATGCCTTTGGTAAAGTTATGTGTAAATTACCCACCTGCAGATGATTGTTGCTCCGATAGGGAAGCTCATTTGTCATTATCAATTCTGTACCTACAGTATTGCTGCAGGAATACTGTGTACTCGCAGCGATTGCATGGGTCCCTTTGAACTGCATTCTTGACCACTAGGCCTGCCAGATACTTCCGCTAGCTAAAGAGCATTTCCTGGCCACATTTTTTTGAAGTTCCTAGATGTATGATTGCCTATTGTCTAAGGCTTTCACAGATGGCTTAATCTATTCCAATCACATAAATTGTGCAGCAGAAATTATGGAGTCTTATCAGAGCAGATTTTTCCCTTTTATTTTTATCTTTGTGACCTAAATTGGGATTTGAACTTCGATCTCCAGAGTTGAAAGTTCAGCCTGTTGACTCTTCCATGCCACATAATATCTTCTGAGTTTACAGTGAAATGCACAGGTTGCGCGGTCAGTGCTTTTAACCATCTGCCAGATGTGGATGATGACCCCTTTGCACTTTAAAAGCTGGCACATAGTTAACTGCTTTGTGATTTCATAGTTTGAGTTTCAGGGCTGCATTTTTGCAAAAGCGGAGATTTAATCTGTGTCTCAAGAATAAAGAATGTAGCATGTTCCCTGTATCTCTCTCTTTTTTGCCATAGAAGAAAACATGCTTGCTTTGAGAATGCACAAAGAAAATTAGCTTCAGTTCAGAAGAATATGCAGTTGGACTCAAATTCAGATTTTTGCCACGCAGTGTTAAAGCTGAATTAATTTTCCTTAAACTGTATTTCAGTGTCCTCTGTTTAAGTGACAATTAATAAAAATTGCAACTTAGTTTTTACCCCTTTCCTTCTCTCTCCCCTTCAGCAGTTTCTCCATTCCTTGTGGTGCTGTGTTCACATGTCAGCCACTTGTTATCCACAGTCTGCTTCAGCTTCCATGGAGAAAGTTATCAGACTTACTGTGTTCTGGTTAGGCTTTTGAGGAGCTGATGCCTGCTGCAATCACAAGTTGACCTGCTTTGTGTTTGGGCCTTAAAATCATTATATGGTCTGTTTGTGTGCTTTTATGTATGCTGGAGCTTCATTGTGAACTAACCTTTTGTTCTTTCTTCTGCAGAATGATGTAAGGATAAAGTTTGAACATAACGGGGAAAGACGGTAAGTCTGTTTTCACTACTTTGATTCTTTGCTTAGTAGAATAATTTAGTCATTAGTAATATAGGTTAAATATTTTGTTGGCTTCACTTTACTTGTTCCTGAATGAAAAATACACAGTAAAGGCAACAGCAAGCAGGTCATACACAGCTTGGTTATTTTTAAAAATCAGTGTGTCTTATAACACTTTCCTTTGCTTTGTTTTCATAGTATCGATTTGTAAGTGAATTGCAGTAATATTAAAAACGGTGTCCAGCCTGAAATAAATTGAGCCTGATAGTCTTATTTTCAGATCTGTTCCCCGTTTGTTTCATTTAACTGAAATCAAATGAAACTGATCAAATTAGTGTCATTCTTTTCTAGTTTCTCACTTCCTGATGACCTATCACTATCACTGTCCTGCTGTGAATGAGTAACAGATACAGCAAGGGAAGATTTTTTTCATTGGTCTAAAAGTTTTCTTATTTCCTCTGATACTTAGTTTGAGACACTTTCTTTTACAAAAAACAGAATTAACTGAATTAGCATTTTCAGTGTTTACAATATTGTTTCCAATGGATAAAATTGCCTAGACATTTCAAAGTAGGTCTCAAAAAGCCCCTTACCTGCCATCAAGCAGGCATTCTTTGTTGATAAAGCAGACGGTAGAGGATAGTTTGTAAAGTCTTCCTCAAAAATTGAACTGTTTAATTCACCAAAGTACTACGTGGTGAAGTCTGTTACTAAAAAAAAAACCTGACTTTTGGGCCTCAAGGAGAAAATTTAAACGTAATCATAGCTGGTATCTACTGCCGCCTTTGTCAGCCAGATCTTCTCAGCACTCTACTGTGTCACAGGCATTGTGTGGACTACAACAGAGCCACTCTGTGACATGTCACAATTTCTTGTGATACCATGTTAGGACAAGGTAACTTGGAAGAAAAATCTTGTCACCACAGTCCTATCATCTTGCATGTCTTCTGCCTGAGTGCATTTAAGATGGCACAGAGCTCAGGGGAGAAGAAAGCTTTTTTTTTTTTTTTTTTCCCCTGAAGTAACATTAAAATGAAAAGGTTGATTGTGTGTTAGTCTAATTATGCAGTTACGCTTGCCTGAATTCCCCATTCCCAAAGTGGTATGCAGTTACAGACAGCAAGCTTGCACTGAGAATGTAAGTGTGTGTGCTTGGTTTCAGAGGAGCTGCCAGATCTGACCACAAATATTTAAGGTGGTCAGGCAGGAATGGGCTCCTTAAGCCCTGCAGTCCATGATTTTGTGTTAGAAGAGTGCACAGAGTTTTTAAATTAATAGAATTTGTGGCACCTGAGAACAGCTCTGCTTTTGAATGCATTGAGTGTAGAATGGAAGCCTTTATAAGGGACTTCGGCTCAACTGAGAGCTAAACTACGTTTGTATGGTGCCAGAGTACTGTAATTTCATGGATGGGTTTCTTAGTAATATGTCAAATGTTATTGTGGTCTGCTTTTTAACAAGGACAATTATTTCTAAATAGCTGAACGTTGTAGGTCTGGTAGCAAGATGAACCCTTCCTGGGAAGGGGCTGAAGAAGCCAGCTAGCACTAGAGTTATTTAAAACAAAAGCTGCATATCATGCAAGAATACTGAGTGCTGGTGAAGCAGGCTGGATGGACATTTTGAAAACTAAGCCTTCTATCCAAAGCAGGGGTTCAGCACGAGCTCATGTGAGCTTCCCCAGGGGTGATTCGGGGTTTCACTGAGCTCAGAGAGTTGCACAAGTAAGCAAGATAGGTCTTGAGTTTCTGTGGTCTGTTCAGGTCTTCCTGTTTCTGCTGATGGAAAAAGTATTAAGTGGTGCTAATAATCAAGCTTTTTGTGGCAGTATTTCAGCTATGCCAAAGCAGAGTTGTTTCAAGTTGCGGCGGTGGGGTAAGCAGCTATCAAAGTGGTCTAATAGCTTGCAGAAGGATAGTGGCTGTCAGCTGTGTCCCAGAGCTGTTTGTTTAACTTGCTGGTAGTGGAGACGCACTGTGGTCTCGTGGCCCGTGGAAGCAGATGGTGAGAAGTCTGGTTTCAGGAGCACGAAGGCAAGAACAACCAGCCGTCTGGGCCTTGTGCAGCAGAGAGATGGAAAGTGGGTTTCTGAGCAGTAGATGTTCTTGGTTTGCTAGAATAGTGGGTTGTATGCTGTAGTTAACGTTTGAATCCTCCAGTTCTTGACCACGGATATTTTACTCGATGATTCTTCTGAAGAGAGTGAAAATCGTCCTTTTCCATGCCTGTCAAGGTAGCGACTTTCTGAGTACTTGGCAACTTCCTGCAGAAGAACATTCCAGCAAAATAAACAGGTTTAGATGCTTTTCTGGAACTTCATATTATTACTTTGCCTAAAACATTAGAGTTTCTATTCCAAGGTAGGCAAAACAGTAATAAAAAATAAAAGTATACTGTCATTTTCTGCAAGGCATGCATGTGCCACAGGGATTCTGCAGAGTTCCCCTAGGATGGCTGTGCCTGTTGCCATTTTGGATTTCTTGAGGCTGTTTGTGTATGTGAGTCTAAAACTCCTGCCATTCAACTGGCAAGGACATGGCCGAGTGCTAGAACTGGGGGTTTAGTGTGTGACAAGGTCTGGGCTCAGGGAAAGTGATCAGAAAAATTTATGTGCATAGTTTGTGTGTCAGTCGGTGAAGGTGCCCAGAGATGCATTACATATGAAGAATACTTGCGAGGGAGAAAGCATGAGAGTGTGAGACTAATCTGTCTTTTATGAATATTCTGTCTTAGATATCTGTCTTACGTGAATATTCAGAATTATTGCAAGTCAGCTCTGCCACTGCTAGTGCAGCTGAAGCAGTATTTAAGTTTTGATCTATTTGGCCTCTGTAATTAAAAAAAAAAAAACAAACCACAAAACATTTTTTTAACTAAAGCAAGCCATGAGTGACAAACGGTTGCAGTTACAGTTAGATTTGACTTCAACTCTTGAGAAAAAGCCCCTGCTGTGTTGCACAGGATTTGAAGGATAACTGCAGAGACAGTGTAGTGAGTCTGTGATTCAGATGTTTGGAGACGTGCAAGTTGAGCATGCAGAGCACTAAAGTGGAGCTAATGTCACAGACCACCTTTGGGAAGGAGGATTTGCAGATTCTTTTGTGTCCTCCTGCTGATGCCTTCCCTCAGGAGTTCAGGACTAACTTTGCTGTGGGCATGTTTGTTGAAACCTTTCAACTGGAACGCGTTTTGGAAATTTGTTGGGAGTGAGTTTTGAGTTCAGATATGGGAGTACTTAAAGCAAATAGTTTTTTGTTCTTTGGGCCTTCTGCAGCTTTTCATTCAACTCTCACTTGATGTATTTGTTTGTGTCCTGTGCCTGAGGCAGTATTCTTTAAGCCAAGGTGCATAGGAGATTTGTATCCTGTTATGTGAAAGACATTTATTCAGTAAAGGGTACTTTTCTGTCCAGGGACAAAGGCATTCAATTTGAAATATTCAGCTGAATATTGCATTTTGACAAACCATTTGGAAATGGGCCAGAGATCAAGAATTCCTTGCTAAAATAATTAATATCAGTTCAAATTAGAAAGCTTCACTAACTGCTTGAGGATGAAAAGAACATTCAAATGTGTTTTTAATGGTTCAGCCATCTAATTTGATTGCATTATCAAGTATATCTCTGAATTCAGTCAGGGATTCTCTTTCTTTCCAGAATTATCCCATTTGTCCGTCCCGTACGCTATGAAGACGTGCAACAGAAAGTGAAAACAGCCTTTGGCCAGCCACTGGACCTCCACTACATGAACAATGAGGTACAGAGCATTGTTACCACTTCTCAGAACATGTAACACTCTCTCTGGGTGACACCTACTTTCCCATCCCAAATTCTGTACCCTTAAATTTAATTTTCAGTTCTTCTTTCTAAGATGAACTATAGTTGAATCACTCTGCTCCAGAGGAAAACATGATGATACTGAGAAAACATCACATTGATTATGTGTATTGTACGAACATCAGCATCTTGCTTCCTTGTACTGGTATTGTTTGGGAGACTCTCTTGGGGAAGTGAAAAAAGATACTTAAAGTATTTTGACTGTTGAAAGCAACTATTGCAGGCCAATATATATACAGTCTGAGGACTACAGGCAGTCCCGGAGTCATTTCTTCAGCTGCTGGATAGCAGAGGCAGTATTGTTTGTGTTGTTTGACTGCTGACCAGCAGCAGCCCTCCAGCCATTCGTAACACATTTACCTCCTGCTGGCTGCAACACTTTCTGCTTATTGCCCAGCTATTAGGTGAACAAGGGGAGTTAGAGAACAGGGGAGGCTCTCTGGTATGAGATGCTGTAGGGGGGCTTTGGGCACTGTCATTGGTAAAAGATGGGGAATAGCGTTTGTCTCTGAGGAACTGGGTAGTCTGTGTTAATAATCTGAAGTATTTTGTTGGCTTTCTCATTCTGGACACCATGGCTTTTCCTTGTGTTTTTTTGTTGTGGTGCTGCCCTCCCACCATTCAGGACTGCATCCCTAATGAGAGAGGTGCAAAACTCCATTCACCAGCAGAAGTCGGACAAAAATGAAAGGGGTTCTTCAGTGTTAATAATATTCACATTTCAAGATGTGAGTGGGCTGTAGAATAGAGGGTGTCTGAGCATAATTTCCTGGGGTCTTACTAGCAAGTTTTAAATTCTTCTTTGATTCCCTCTTTCAAAGTCTTAATCTTCTTCGTACTAGTCTCTGTCTGAAACCCAATTTTCACTTGATCGTTAGGTCTGGATTCATAAGTATTCTGAGACAATGTTCTCATCAGGGAGTCAGGGGCCTGTCTCTGACTTGTTCTTCACAAACAACAAATTCAGGTAGCAATTAATATTTTTGTGGATGGTGCCTTAGAGAAATTTGCATAGAGTCAGCTATTTCTGTGATGGTGTGGGAGGAAAACCTAGTTAAAAAGGACAGTAAGATACTGTTGTAATGAAGATTTGTGGAATAATTGAGCAAACAGAATCCTATCTTTTATTCTGGGGTTGGGGTTTTTTTTCCTTAATGTTTGTCTAAATACCTATTGTGGAAGTAGACGTATTTTTTTCTGTCTTTTCTAATGATTTTTTTTCCTGTTCTTTATTTTGCAGCTATCTATTCCTTTGAAAAATCAAGATGACCTGGATAAAGCAGTAGATCTCTTAGACCGAAGCTCTAATGTGAAAAGCCTTAGAATATTATTGCTGTCTCAGGACAGAAACCATGTAGGTAACAACTTCTGTGACTGCAGCAAAATGAAGGTTTTTACCCTGAAGTCTCCGAAATGTGATGGTAGCCTTATCTGAGAGTAACAGGGATTAGTAAAATCACTCTTCACAGACACAAATGCATATGTTTATCCTCTTTGCTTTCGCTTAGCTATAGGTATCTCTTTTTTCTTTTTTTTTCCCCTGGCTTCAGCAGCTGTTCAGGGACTAAAACATTGCAGCTTTTTAAGCTGTAATATGAAGGCCGTTTTATGTCAAGTACCCAATGACTGTGTTCAGAAAACACTTAATGAGTTTGGTTTGCAGAGAACTTTTTTTACCTTTGATTAATAGCACCGTGTTGAAAGTGCCTGTAATTATCTTGCCTTCAGAAAGCACAGGTTGTCCTTGAAGATGAGCTATTAGCACTTTTCCTGGGTGAGAAGCCTGAGGACAGCTCCCAGTGATTTTTCAGTTCTGTAGCCTAATGCATTGAAACCAGCCTCACTTTGTAGAAACTAAGTTGCTTTTAGCTAATAATGGTGTAATCACACCTAAGATGAGTTTGATTGTGGCCTGGTTTGCTTTCCTATACCACAGGTAGCTGTGGCAGTGAGTGTCAATGTAGTTTGCACTTTTCAGCAGAGAAGATCATAACGTGAGAAGTAAGTCTTTAAGTCAAGCTCCCAAAGCTGCCCATTTTGGACAGTGAATTGAACTGCAAGCTGAAGAGGGCAAAAAGAGTCAGAAGTTTCCCTTATTCCTGATGTGTGACTCAGGAGCTTTGTTCACTCAACCAATGTCTTTTTTTCAGAATTAAGGTCATACAGCTTCTCAAGCCAGAGACCTTGATAGCTTAGATATTTTATTTGCAAATTACCAAATTCTTTTCAAGAGCGTGACACAAAAAGCTGCTTTGTCTTGAAAGCTCTGTTGGTAGTAGCTTGTCGATCTTGAGTGTTCATCCCTATTCAAGTTCTGCAGGCTGTGAGCTCAAACTCTTGAAATAATCACACCTGTAATTCTTGGAACCGTCAGGAGAACGTAAATATACTTCTCACTATTTTTTAATTTGGTAAACCATGTTAATAGAAATACAAAGACCTTCAGGAGTGTTAACAGCTCTTTCCCAAATGACTGGGTGCCAAAAGCTGGAAAGGTGTGGGAGGGGATGATGCTGTTCCTTGTCCTATGCCCTTTTCCCCAACCATTTGTTACTGGCTGTTGTGAAGACAATACTTGGCAAGAAGGCCTTTGGTCTGACCTAGAGTAGTCAGACTTTGTTCTGTGTTGTCAGGAAACAGTCTGTAAAAGGTGGCCTCAACTTTTGGTATAACACGGTAAAACAATCCTCTTTTACAGCCCTCTATTAATTTCAGTGTCTCAGACTGTAAACCAGATGTTAAATGATGCTATCTAAACTTTACATAAGCCACCTACAATAAACACTTAGTAAATCTCATCCCTACACCAGCCAGTAGCCAGTACTCTGGTGGTGTCCTTTTATTAGCTGTTTTTTCCTCTTTTACTCAAAGCAGAAACAAACAGCGAAGTCTTCAGTAAGTGCCACTGTTTCCCCCCCTCTCCTCCGACTTCCTCTTCAGCTCTGAATTGCCTGACAGGAGAGCCCTACATGCGATAATGCAAAAGCCCACAAGTCTGAAGGAGGTTTCTTGGCTGCATGATCTCATCCTACTGAGGGAGCGGGAAGCATTATTTTTCCTGAAGTACAGGATGCAGATTTTGTTTTGGTTGTGCTCTTTTCTTTTTCTGGGGATGGAAAGGTAATGCCGTGGCTTTGGCACAAATATGTATATAAAACAAATTAACTTTACGGCAGTAGCTATGTAACTAGTACTCAGATCCTGTGTTTGTGAATAGCGTTTATATTAATTTTCTTGTGCCTCTTTCTGTGGCTCATTTGTGCTTTCTTTTATCAAGCAACTCACTTCTCGTCAGTCCTTTCTTTGTGTTTAGAAACTAATGGGAAGAACTGGTTAAGTTGAACACCTAGAGTACTAAAGCCAGACTACCCACATAAATGGTGTGACCTCTGCACCCTTTGTTCAGCTTCCATGAGTCTATTCATGGTACAGGTTGTCATTTAAATCAGGCTCCCTCCTTACTCTGTGCAAGGGTAAGTGCTGATTAAATGAGCAATTATTCGATACTTCACTTTTTTGATTGTGTGGCCTCACACCTTGTTTGCCAGTCATATTCAAATAGTTTTCAGAAGTCAGAATTAATTTCTTTGGGGTATCTTTGGTTCTGTTCATCTCAATAAAATAAGTTAACATTAGTTAAATTCTGTAACACACAAGAGGGAGTATTATATCCTCTTAAAACTAGGTACTTTGGGACAAGAAGATTAAAATTGAAAATGTTCACTAGTATTGAGCACCTGCTTTGATATGCATAGGATGCCGTTTGCTTGGGGGAGGTTGGCAATTCACAGTATTTCGTATGTTCAGACCTCAGTGTGCCATCCTTAGATAGCTGGTATCCTCCAGTCCTCTGTTAAGAGCCCATGTTCCCTGTATCATTCATGGAGAGAGCACAGAGGTGTTAGCTGCCTGAAGCTGCAGTCTAAATATTTCCAAGTGAGCACCCTCTGGAGTCTGAAGTGGCCTTGCAGTTTCTCGTGGCAGAGCTGTGCATAACTGCTGCACAAGGAGGGCAACAGTTCTCCTGGCAGCATCCTACTGCCCTAAATTGCAAAACCATCCTGCAGTTCCTCTTCCTACAAAGCATCCTGTAGTTACCCCTTCTATCTTTCTCAACAAACTGGGGAGAAGTCCTTTGACGTGTCTCCTTTCATTCCTGTTCCTGCTTTGAATGAGATGAAGGCACTGTGGAAAAATGATCTTTAATTAGACTATGTCTATGTAAGTTCAGGGAAGGATGAATAAAAGCAACACAGACAGCAGTCATCTCAGCATCTCCAAACTCTTTGTGCTCTTAAACTCTCTAGTATTTATTTTCACTTAGATGGTCTGAATTGTCAGTTTACTCTTCAAAGATTGTGGGGAGTCAGGTGGCTATCTAACTGCTTCTGAAAGAGTGCAAGATTCATAATTTTATCTCTGCTGGCCAAGGTGGTGAATAGAAATTGTAGGTTCTTCCATGTTCTGGTCTTAGTGAGTGATATTAGCCCATTCTTGTTGGTTTCATAGGTAGCTGCTAATGGAAGACGAACATTGAGACTTGTAAATCCTGCATTTGATTTGAGGCTGGAGGGTAGCATGGTCTAGTTGTTCGACTCCTGTTTTATACCATAACTGTAAAGCTTGCTCTTTTGCTGCCTTTATTGTTTGCATTCTGTGAAGTTAATAAGATTTCAGGCTCTAGAACTGTTTCTCAGCTACTTTCTTGCTACTAAACATAATAATATTTTTGAAACTGGCCAGACTGTTTGAGCTCCTCAGTTTCATTTTATTTTATTTTTTTTATTTTACCCAACAGACCAGTTCTTCACCCCATTCTGGACTGCCTAAACAAGTCAGGATTAAAACTTCCCAGTCTGTGGGGGATGTGAGCACACCCTATCAGCAGCCAGAACCCAGAAGTAGGCATCTGTCTGTCAGTGAGTATTTTTGCCACTTCTGCTTGTCTTTGTTTTGTGAAATATATAGTTGGGCACTAGTGTGTATGGTACAGCGTTTATGAAAGCCATAAGAAATTGAAAGGTTATTCTAGGACAAAGCAGTTCATTTTCAAAAGCTCTTAATATGTTTACAATAGAATGTTTCAAAGTTCCCTACTAAGTTGTTCAACAGCTGAGGAGCTGCTAAAGGGGATGTCCTAAAGCCAGATTCATTGAGGTTAGAAATTTGGAAAGTTTACGTGAGTCCATTAGGCTTTTTATTTAGATTGGCAATTTCAGTTCATGAAACCTAGATTTTTTTATTTTTTTTTTATGTTGGGCTTTGGAATCTGTCCTTAGTCTGGTAAACAAGCATTTTACTAGTAGCACAGGAATTGCCACTGCATATCCAACCAGTGCCCTACATTCCTTAACCTTTCACTCTCATAATTACCAGATGAGTAGAGCACAAGGCTAATACCATAGGTGACTGGCACAGCTGCAGAAAAGATAATGAGAAAAGTCAGAGTAGTATGTACCTTTGCCTCATTTCCTTGTGTTTCTCTTAGCTTAGTGAACTCATGTTTAGTGGAAAGGTCCATGTAAGACTCCTGTAACTTTTGACTTCTATCTCTGGTAGTTTTGTGTGAGTCATCCCAATTTCTGTGTTATAACCCCCTGTATAACTGCACTACTATTCAAATCTGTGCTTGACGGATGCTCAAAGCTGTTAACTTTTTATATAAAAAACTAGAACACCTGAAACTGCTTCAAAGACTTATGGGTCCCAAACCAAAAAAGTCTGTGGTTTAGAACCTGGCTCCTTGGTGTGAAACTCAAGTGAGCAGTGGAAGAGCAGGAAGAAGGTGAGCAATAATAGGGATCTGCAGTATGAAGGCTGGAGCCTAAGATGGAGTTCTGTGTAAATGACTTTTGCTTTAGAAGTGAGAAAAGCTAAATTTTGCTGGAAACAGCAGCAGAGGATGGCTGTGTTTGTTACAACAGATACTTTAGGGCTTGTCAGACCTAATGCTTCAGATGACAGGGGCTGCAAATCACAAGGGCAGTACTAGGAGGTGGGAATGTCAGAGTTGTTTTGTTACCAGGTTCTAAACCAGCTCCCTCTGTGAAGAGGAGTGCTTCAGTTACTAACTGTGTAAACTTGAGACGTAATCATTACAGGATTTTAGATCAGTATTTGTAAGACAGTCTTAGTGTGAAATAATAAATCTGATTGAACTAGAACAGGCAGTCTCCGTATTGGGGAGTCTAAACCAGAGTCAGATCCACGCTGTTCTGACCAAAGGTTATTGGGAGACTAAGCTCAGTAGAGAAGGATTTGAGAACTAGAGCAGTAGTTCTCAATACTAGACTTGTCTAGCAAACCTGCTTGTATCCTGTCTAGAGTCTGCTGATCCCCTTTTGTACAGTTCGCTTTTATGAAGTAGCAAACAAACAAAGAAGTGCTGAAAGCTTGTGAAGTACGTGACTGAAACTGGGACAAAAAGAGTTTTCCCATCCTTTCTAGTTTGAAGTTAATAGGCATAAGAAAAGCAACATTACTCGGTCCTATGAAGAAGGCAGCAGTATCCACGCACATCTGAACACCACGTTTCTTTTTTCACAGACAAATTCAATGCCAAAAATACTTTATCTAAAAAAAATACATCTTTCTCTCTAAGGTATCCAAATAATGATGCCAAAGCTAACAGACTGTACCAAGTGTCTGTCATGGGTAAAATGTATAGTAATAAGGGGCCCCTTCTGTATCCCAGTTGTACAGACTCTTTCATGTTATCCCAGCTTATGGACGCTTTCTGATTAGCCTGTCATTCATCAATCAAGAAAGCACTGGTTTTATTTTCTGAACATGTCAAAGTACCAGACTGTTACATTATTAAGAGGTCCAGAAGAGTCCGAGTTCTGTCAGAGGTCTGATAGTAATTTGGCAGTAGCTCAGTCTTGAATCAATTTCTTCTTCCTTCTCTTTTCCTGTCTTTGATTCGGAAAAGGAAAGTACCCCTGTTTCCTAGCTTTTCCGGCATAGTGACTTCCCTGTTCATACCACGTCGTGCAATGAAAGTCGAAAGCAGCGTTCAACAAAAGTTGTTTGCATGCAGGAGAGGTATCTGTGTAGTTACCATCCTCTAAAGTGGCTGGGCCTCAGGCCTACTCTCACCAGTTCAGAGGTTTGGAAGTAAAGATAACTTTTATTTTAAAAAAAGTTGCTAAGCATTCTGGCAGCACTTGTGTTTTTTCCACTCACTTCCTTTGATATACATTGATTTAGTGCCGACTTCCTTTTCCTGCCCAGTGATGGTGGCCTTTCCACAATAGCGGCTGGGTCGATGCCAGCAGGACTTGGGCTCCCTTTGGCCAGCCATGGCATTGTATCGGAAAGAGTGAAAGTGTGCTCCCGTGACTCAGTACAGCCCCAAAGCACGCTCTCTTGTTTATCTCCACGCCAATTGGGTTGTAATGTCACGTGAGCCCCGCAGAGCTACTTGGAAAATCAGGTGGTAGCTCTAAGCAATAGATCTTTTTTTTTTTCATGTCGTTAACCCCCCCGCCATGCACTCTAAGCCATGCCAGCGTAGGGGTTTTTCTTTCCTTCTGCAGTCCACTCAAAGGTGCGTGCACTGGTTTTCAGTAAGCTTCCACCGATGTTTGCCTTCACTCTTTATTAGAATAACTTCTGTAGAAAATATTTTCCTTGGGAGAGTATTTGCTGATCTTTACCCATCTTTCATAGCACCTGAGTACACACAGTTAATTAAAGACAGCATCGTAAAGAGCACAGCTTGAGAGCTGATGTTAAAATGTTGTCTCTGACTTTGTGGGTGACCTTGAGTAGACTGGCTGGACCACAGCATTTCTTGGAGCTCACAGTATGACTTGGTGGGAGCTGCAGGTGGATAGGTCACTGCAAAAAGGGATTTTGTATGTTCCTGTTTCTGAAGTATCATCTTCTTCGAGATCTGCAAGGAAAAAATAAATCCTAGGGATGAAGCTTCTCTCAGTAGGCAGCACAACAGAAACTCTTTAGGTAGTACCATTATCAGACGAGTAAAATGTTTTTCTCATCCTTCGGCCCCTAAATGTACTCTGTGTCCATCTAGGTATCTCATCTAATTAACAGAAATTGCAGAATTGACCTTCATGTGTTTTCACCCAAACTAGTCATACAGTTTCATTTTTCAGACAATAAAATGGAAATTTTGGGGTTATTTACAAAGGTAACAGTGCTCCGATGTGATATTGAAATTGCTCAGTGTCGGTATAATTAGCTCAGCTGATGATGACTAGCAGGGATAGTGCTGTCACTCAAGGTGAATGATGCTAGTTGAGGCAAACTTATAATCCAGACAGAAGATCAGTTGCCCTGACAAGTGTTTTGTTTAGTGGAGATTAGCAGTGAAGTGAAGTTCATGCGCAAAAGCCAGGGGTTCCTGGAGTCCTCTGCCTTCCTTGAGGTACTATTATGCTCAGAAGGTTGAGCAGAAGAGGTTAGAAATAGGTAACTGCTCAGTTAGGAGCTTTGCCAATAATCCTGTAGTGTCTAAAATGACAGTACAGGTCCTTGTTGAACAATTTGCTTTTTGACATGGCACCTCCTGGTTCCATTTCTGTCCAGACTGCAAGGTTCACTCCAGAGTTGCTGTGATCATAGAGGTCTAGCATTAGAGGTGAATATTTGGATTTTGCGTACATGTATGTGCAGTCTTATTTCAGTAAGCACAAATACCAAAAATATCCTTCTTTCTGGCCCAGGTTCCCAGAACACAGGCCGAAGTTCACCACCTCCTGGATATGTTCCAGAGAGGCAACAGCGCATTGCTCGGCAGGGTTCCTACACCAGCATAAATAGTGAAGGTGAATTCATCCCAGAAACCAATGAACAGTGTGTAAGTATGAACAGTAGGGTGAAAAAAAAGTAAGTCCACCTGTTAAGGAACTCTCTGCTGCTCTCTGGGCCTTCTTTTTCACTCAGAATATTCACTAGCTGTAGTTGCATTACCACCTGCTAGTACTGCTTTGTTCATTTAAACTGTGCTTCAAACTTGTTTGTGGTTGTGTAAGTTCAAAGCCTTTGATGGGCTGCCAGAAGCAGTTACCGTGCGTATTGGGTATTGTCTCTTCACCTCTGAATGAGTGGTTTTGGTGCACGTTACACATGTACGCTTAGGTTTCCTATTACAGGTTCATGTGACCCTCTTGCATATGAAACTGCTCTCTCCATTCAAAAAAGTAGGAAGTAAGGCCAAAGGGCGACTTGCAGGTGGAGGCAGCAATGCAGTAGCACCAACAGAGACTCTGTTCCTGAAGTCAGTTGGGATCAAAACACAGCACAAGGATTACTTAAGTTTTTGTTTTTCACAGCAGAATCCTTTGACACCTAAAGCGATGTCTCAGATTTGGTATGTCCTTAACAATTTCTGTGGGAGATAAAGGAAAAATGTACATTCTAAATAGCTTTAGACTCCCCACTTCATCTGGACATCCTCCAGGCAAGCACTAGTGGATTGTGATCCTCTTGCACAGCCTTTTTTAGGCATTAGACTGAACTGATGTTGCCATGTGATTTCTTCTGCATTGCAGATGCTGGACCCTTTAAGCAGTGCTGAAAACTCGGTGTCAGGAAGCTGTCAGTCCTTGGACAGGTCAGCAGACAGGTACAAATGTACAAGCTGGTAGGAACTTATGTGCTCAAATTGAAATGCCAGTTGTACTTACACAAAAGTTTTCCATCTCATAAATTTTCTTGGAGAGAAATAGGAACTTACTTCCTACCTATATCCCAATATATTTGTTAGAGAGAAGTAACTATGTCTTAAGGCTGTTTTATTTTCTGGCAAAACCATACACCAACAAACTGGTGCTTCAGTAGCTCTGTTATAAATACAAAGTTCTAAAGTGTGCCGTCTGTGTGCAGCCTAGACTCCAAGAACATCTGGCTGCAGGGTATTTAAATCTCTTTTAGACAAGGCTCTACTTGTTCGTTCAAAAACAACCAACAAACGAACCTATTCTAAGGTTACAGAAATATATCATTACACTAGATTCCTATGTCCTGCAAGATACAATATTTATTCCAAAGGTGAATAGAGGGGCTCTTCCTTTGATGAAGAGTTTGTCATAGTCTGCTCTAGATCTTTTTCTTCTCTTTCTTTGATGTTGGTGTTGCTTGAGGTGTTGGTGGGCAGCTGTAGGTCCTGTCAACTTGTCGTAGCAACTGTGGCTTCCCAGCAACTGTAATATTGGGCTTCAGAATGTTTTTAAGATTCCACGAAGCTGATTCCTCTATGCTTTTATGGCAAGCACTTGAGGTTTGGTTTTGTAGCCAGTCACATCCTCCAGTTTATGGAGTCACAAGGAAGCACTTACAGTTAACCTGTGTGTATTCATGCATTCCTTTATTTGAGGGGCGGCAGAGACTGCTAATTTGTTACCTATCCTTCTCTCCCCTTTCCCTGCCCTAAGTGGAGGATGGGAAAAAAAAGCCTTCCTGGCTATTCCTTGTAGGAGCGGGCATCATCTGGGGAAGCTATTGTTCTTTGTGTAGTAGGAAAGGAATCTCATTTGGTAGTCTGAAAGCTGTATCAGGCTTACTCCGTTTACACTGGTTAACAAAAAAAGAAGTAGAAATAACATGGCTTTGGCACAGATTGAGTTTGTGTAATCTCTTAAGAGATGTTAAAGGCCTTCTGCCAAACAAGGGGCCATACTTAGGCTTGCCTGAGGAGCCCTGCTTATTGGGGAGAGATGCGAGGGATCAGTGTTATAAGCAGTGTTTGTGTTTATGCTCATCTGCTGCTGGTAGAGAGGAAAGTGCACAGAAGTTTTCATGAGAGGACCTCTTACTGCTCATGGTAAACTGCTTGGGACAGTGGTCCCCATTCTCTACAGCCCTGTGATCAGTGTGCTGCAAGTGGTACCCTGTTCTGCTCTTCCTTTTAGCCTTGATTTTAACCTTGCGCTTCACGTGGCTGAAGGAAGCAGACTGTCTCAAACCAGAGGCGGGGGAACCACTGAATAAGTGCCACAAACCGAACAGAAAGGATGACTTGCCCACGTTGGGAAATAGTCTGGTTAGCTGGGGCTTAGCCTGACTTCAGCTTTGCAAATGTAGCATGAAATTATTGTAGGGACATGGATTTGAGAATCACAGTTACCGATGTGCAAATACATTAGCTTGTATTTAAAGTCCTTGTAGGTTTCACTCCAGTAGATAGCAAAACTTATTCTTGCCTTCTTTCTTTAATAGTCCTTCTTTTCGGAAGTCACGGATGTCAAGGGCACAAAGCTTTCCTGATAATAGACAGGAGTTCTCAGGTATGTCAGTGTCCAGTATAAAGATTATTTGATCGAGACATTTTCTGCTGTTTGCTGGCTACTCCCCATGCTTGCTGGGATTGTATAAATAGAAGAACTGGGGATATGTTGGTTGAAGAGTTATGAAGTTCTTATTACCTCTTCCTAAAAAACCTGCTCCTGCAGGAAAATTCTGTCATTAAAACGTATACTTTTTGAAGGAGCCTCACTTCTCTCTTTGCATCTCCTTCCAGACCGTGAGAATCAGATTTATGACAAAGCGGGGAAAGGTGGGACCTACCCTCGGCGCTACAATGTCTCCATGCAGCACAAAGACTACAATGATGGTGAGTTGTTTTCAGACCTTCGATTCCAGGCTTGAAAAAGAAGGTGAGGCAATGGCAACCTCCATGGGCAAGTGTAACTCCTAGTTGTAGGGTCTGGAAGTGCCCTGGTCCTTGCAGTTAGTGCTGGAGTTACTGCTACCATGCACAATGCCACATGTTTATAGCAACTCACGACGGCTGTTTGTAATTCTTTGTTTACTTTGTCCTTTATGGGGATATCCTGGCTGATCAGTGACTGCAGGGTTGAGCAGTGGACATAGTTATTAGCCTTGGTCATATATAGTGGGTTCCTACCTCAGGGATTCATTTATACTTTGCTAATTCACAATGCAAACTCGCTTCTGGGTCTTCTAAATATGCCAGTGACTTAAAGAATCACGTCTCTGCTCATCAGATGGCTTTATGCAAATTAATTTCTCAGTGTTTCATAAGAGGTGCAAGTTGTCATAATCTTCGGTTTATGGTTTTGATTTGCAAGTCTAGGGACGTTATCTAGAAAGTCCTTCTGTCTGTGTAGTTGTTAACAAGCCTTGGAGCTTCTGTGGTAGCCTGTAAACCGGATTTTTGCTTTGGAAGGCAAGCTTAGATCTTGCACTGCTGCACTGAGGGCATTACAAAGTGTTCTCTCCCTTCTGCTTTGGAATGATTCAAAGCTGTACTGAACTCAAGGAGCATCAGCCCTGAGCTGTTATATTTTTGCATCTTGTCTGCTTGGCAGTAGATTCTGCTCCATGGGAGCAGACCAGAACACGTGGGTTTTTTTCTCTCCTTTCTCTTCGCTGCTCAACCTCCAGCCATTACCTTCCACTTGGCGTGCACGTCTTTTAAAAATTTTACTTTTTTCTCCAGGCCGGAGGACATTTCCCCGGATACGGCGTCACCAAGGGAATCTTTTCACCTTGGTCCCTTCAAGTCGTTCCTTAAGCACCAATGGAGAAAACCTGGGCCTGGCGTTGCAGTACCTGGACCCCCGGGGGCGCCTGCGGAGTGCCGACAGTGAAAATGCCCTCGGTGTGCAGGAGAGGAATATTCCCACCAAATGTGAGCAGTCACCCTGATGATAACTGGGGAAAGGCCTTCTGGGGTTACGGGCAAGAAGGGCTTTTAGAGATGAACTCCAGACCCAATATATTACCATAGCTTGATTTTAACAAGCCATTCAAAACCACGTAATTACATGCCTGTGTTTTGAGACCAGTCTGTCTCACCTATAAGACAGGTCCTCTTTTTCTTCTAAGAATACGTAGTCTTGCACTGGGAGCTGGCCTTTCCATTAGAAACCATTGGAAATTCAGCTAAGAAGTAAAAAAACCTTTAAGCTGATTGGATGTAGATGATCTACAGGGTTCTTAAAACGGTCAGACAAGCTTGTTTATTTTCCTGATACATTAAAGTTTGTAGTCAGGCTTGTGGATTACAGTTATTTTACTAGTTAAGAGCTGTATATATTCACTTGCTCCTTAGTAGAAAGATTTACTTCTGTATTAATAGCATCCCTGAGTTGTTTTTTGGGCAACTTTATATTATAAAAAAAAGAAATGGAACGTAAATCTTTACTGATGAACTTCAGATATCCTGTACAGTAATTCAGGGATCAAAATGAAGACGTTAATGCAGCAGAGTAAGCAACACACTAAAACGCTGACTGACAGTAAATCTGATTAAATGAGACATGGCAAAGCTAATCTCTCAGCTCTTCTGTATTTTCACACTGTCTAGATGGCTGGTTCCTGTCTTTGTTTTTAGAGTTTCTTGCAAGATACAACATAATTGGATGCATGGCACTGCATGAGTCTGGTAGTGTCCTTTTCAAAGTTAGAGCTAAAGCACTGGTCTTTGAGTAATATGCTTTAGCATTAAGTGCAGTCTGGAAAACTGGGCTCAGGTGTTAATCTCTGGGTCAGTAGACTGCTGCTTGTGCAATGTGCTCGCCAGTGCAGTAGAACAATGAGAACTCATAATTCCCTGCTGACATAACCTCCTGCTGGGGTATTGGAGGTGGCTGCTTTAGAGTCTGATTGTTCAGCAGGTAAAGAAGATACCCGCACCGTGCTTACATTATGGCCCCTACCTTATCACTGTCTAGTAGGGAATTATGACTTCTAATTCCTCTGCTGTAAAGATAGCCTTGCAGTGAAATCATTCCCACAGGAGAAGGAACCCCAAACTAACCAATGGTTGGCAAAGAACTCAGAAGTAATGCCTTTCAAGTTGCCCCAGAAGCTTAACAGTCATTCCCAGCTGGGTGGGATTGATTTAGCGAGGCTGATCCAGCTCTTCGTCATCTGATGCATGTAGTAACTACAGATCAAGATTGGAAGATGCTGTTTAATTGCTGCGCCATTTCTTAAGATAGTGATGTTGTAGAATCCACCCTGCCGGTGGAATGAAATTTCATCAGCCTCATCGAATAAATTGTCTGTAGCATATCTTTGCAAAATGTTTCACAGTTGCATTTTAATGGGACACCAGTCAGCAGGTCCTGAGAGTCTGAATGGCTGGATTCTGTTCAGAGTGCTGCCACTAACTCCCTTATACTGGGAGAGTGCCTCATGTCTGTTCAACTGCAAAATACCTGTTTCAATCCCAATATGATGGAGATTGATCTTTGAAAAGATCACCATTATCTTTAAATAGTATAATGAAAAGAGAAATTATTACTGTTCTTCTTTAGCTCCGAGTGCTCCAATAAACTGGCGACGAGGAAAGCTGCTGGGCCAGGGTGCCTTTGGTCGTGTGTATTTGTGCTATGATGTGGACACGGGCAGAGAGCTTGCAGCTAAGCAGGTCCAGTTTGATCCAGAGAGTCCTGAAACAAGCAAGGTAATTCTCATTGCAGCTTCTAAAATCCTGTAAGATCCTGTAAAGTGCCTGTGTCTGTCTGTCCTTGAAAGCTGGCATCTTATTTAGTTTATACTAGGGTTTCCAGTCATGTGGAGAGAAATAGGAGTCATTTAAAAATTACTTTTCTGTATTATTAACTTCAGCCTGAAACTAAAATCCATTTTCTGGCTTCATTTTTGGCTCTGTCTTCTTAGCTTTTTGGTTTTTTGCCAGGTTGCTTGAGGAATACTAGACTGCCCTGTGTTCCTGGTTAGACATGGATGTGAATGAAACTAAACCCAGAAAGAGTAGGACTTTTTTCTTTTGTAAACAAAAAAAGCTGCATGCACTTGCAAAACCCACTTTCTAGTCTTGTATGGTAGACCCTGTATCAAGTGTATTAATTACCGGTTTCCGCTTCTGAATTCACCCTGTCCTCAAAACAAACTGACCTGTGGTGTGTAAATTGATCAAGAACAGTGATGTGACACCACATTAGAAACAGTGGAGATGGGAAGGGGCACCTTGAAATTATGGGATAGCACGTGACTGCCAGCACAGTGGATGCAGCTGGAATGGGTGTTGGGTTCTTTGCTAGTGTTTTAACAGTGTACCAGTTTCCCAATATTGAACAAATTCATTTTGAGCTGGAATAACTGATCCGTGAAGATGTAATTATTCTGATTTTATACGGGGTGTAGGTGCCAAGAAAAGGCCTAACTTGGTAAGTTCTAAGTTATACCATGTCCCTGTTGTAAATCAGACGGTTAACTCTGAGCCAAGGAAGAACAGGCTGGGAAGTATTTTGAAGACACTGAAACTCCAAGCCTTAAACTATCAACTGGCCCGATTAAGCAACTTCTTCTGGTTCCATGCATCTCTGCAGCAGCCAGGTCCTTGCTCTTGAAGAGCTGCATCCTCTCCCAGAGCAAGAGAAGTGAACCTGGCACCTTCCAGTGGCAGGAATAGAGTTAAGTGAGACTAATTTGGGGGAAACCATCATTCCTTTTTCCATAAATCCTCATGCTCCGGAACCTTTGACGTTCATCCTGTTCATTCCCTGGATTCAGCAAGAAGCTGATACTTTTTGTGGGCAACAAATATCTCTGATTCAGTCTGAAATTGTTCGATGGCCTTTTTGTCTTTGCACTATGATACCCTGTTGTCTGTGGCAGGAATAAAGCAGAGAATCAGTTTCATGTGCATAGCTGCAGATTGTGTGAAGTAAATGAGAGGAAGGTGTTTCTAAGGTTGATTAAAGTAAAATCATCAGCGTGAATCAGAACAGGACTGGGTGACAAAAGAAGTTTAGGAACTCTAGCCCCTGTAGTCTTGCTCTCTAGTGGGTTGGGGTTCCTACAGAAAGATTCCTAGCAATTCTGCAACTGTGTATTCAGAGCTTTTTTGTAATTGAAATTAACACTTGCTGCCCTCAGCTTGGTGGTGGGAAGTAAGGTTATATCTGTGTTGTGCATGAAGAATGCTTTCAACCAACTTGGCTAAAGCCGTTCAGCTGACAGAATCAAGACAAGAAACAAAGTTTTTCTGGTACTAAATCCATACGTGATAGTGCCTGTGTTCTAACTATCAAAGCTTCTGCATCAGTACTTACCTGCCTATTATAGAGTAAGGATTAATGTGAGGCACTGGTAATGTTTGCCTTTTCCAAGAAGTAGGTGAACCAATGCCATGGACTAGACTTCTTCAGTGTAGTAGTGGTCTCATCCTGCGAGTGACATGGACAAATTTATTAGGATGGAGTATTTCCTGGGGCCGGAACCTTATTTTCTCTTTCAACATCTATAGGAAGTGAGTGCCCTGGAGTGTGAAATTCAGCTGCTGAAGAATCTCCAGCACGAACGTATTGTTCAGTATTACGGCTGCTTACGGGATCGAGCAGAGAAGACCTTAACCATCTTCATGGAGTACATGCCAGGGGTAAGAGCTGACACAAGCAGCATAGTCACAGATCATAAAGTGAGACAGGTAGTTTTGTTAGTTGGTTTAGTAGTTGCTGTGATTACCCTAACTATGTAATCCACCTCATACCCTCTTAAGTATGCCCCTTTCTCATACTGGGTTATAATGCCACCACTTTCTTTTTATTTATGCCCAAATCATCTCTTTGGTTTTTAAGTGTCTTGTACTTGAAATACATTCTCTTCATTAGTCACTAAAGCCAGTTCTTTTCTTCAATCTAAATTTGTTCTGCCAAAGTACTTCAGAGGACTTGGGCCAACTTGTAATCCGGCTAACTGAATTAGCAGAGTCCTATAGTACAGCAAATTAGGCTAAAACTGACCCTGCAAAAAGGGAGGCTTTTGACCTGGATCAGTCTGCTGAACTATTTTGTTGCTTGTCTTCACAAACAGTTGTACAAGCACAGCTCAAAGATGGAAGAAACAGGCAGAACCTCCTTAAGCTATTTTTGCTGTAAAGCGTGTCCTTGCTTTTCTTAAAAGGGGCTTCTTAGGGCAAGATGCTCTGAGAGCCTCACAAAAAGGCTTTAGAAGAGGCCAGAATTCATTACTGTGCTGGTTGGGTGTATAACACAGCCACGGCTCGTGGGAATTGAATGGAGACTGCAAGATTTGTGGTTTGTCATTTCTTTGCCAATCCCTTCTGTTTGCTTTTGGTGCAGGGGTCAGTGAAAGACCAGCTGAAGGCATATGGTGCTCTCACGGAAAATGTAACCCGGAAATACACTCGCCAGATTCTCGAAGGAGTCTCATACCTTCACAGCAACATGATTGTGCACAGGGACATAAAGGGTGAGATCAGCTGGTGATTTTATGTATATACCATGTGCTAAAGGAACTCTGAAAAGAGAAGCCAAGTGTTAAGAATTCAGTATCCTGACTGGGGCTTCTGAACATTGCTTTGCTCAGTTACCCTCTTTGGTCTTATATCCATGTGCAGGGTTTAGGGAAGGTCGTGTTCTGGGCTGGGTAAGGGAAGTTGGGCTGTTCTCTCTACAGGACCTGAGAGCATGGCAGTTGGTTATAGTAAGGAAGACTGGAAGCTGCTAATTCTTAGGAACACTCCTTTGTAACTCCTCATCTGTCTCTCACACCCCAGCAAAATGAGGCTGAGTTGCCACCTGACTTTCACTGGCCCCCCTGAGGCATGCGCATTCCCCTGTGGATTCCCTTCTGATTACCTCTGCTTGGCCAAACTACCATTTCTCAGGTGACAGGCATACCAGTTGCCATAAGAGCTCCACGCCTGCTCTTGACAGTCCTGCTTACCTCAAGTTCTTGTGACTGTCCTGCCTCTTCTTTGTAAGAAACCTCCAGTCTTCCATGTAGAGCCTCTGTGATTAGTCCATAATCTTCCTCTTCCCATATAACCCCATGGAGCCAGCCAGTCTCCTTAAGAGTTAATGTCGACAGATGTGGCAGACACCGCACAAATTTTTCTGTGCTGTAGAGGGACCAGGAGGGTTGCTCGCTGCCAGAAAAATACTCTGTTGTTCCTGCCTATAAATCTTCATTGCATCCCCTCTAGGCTGGCAAAGGGAAATGAGCTGCTGATTCTTGAGTAACACCTTGTATACTGCTCAATGTGGTGCTCTTTACCAAATGATTTCCTACCTGGTGAGTTATTCGCTAGTTTGCACCCATCTAAGCTGAACTGTTAACGTGCCTCCAGGGTGCTGGATGGACAGACTTGTTACTCTGAATTCAGCTCTTCAGTGGGGAAGTGAAGTGATACAGCTATGTCCCAGCACAAGTGCATTTTATTTGAGAGCAGAAGGATTTCACATAGGCACATACCAGATAATGGCAACACAGGGTTCTTGATCTTATTGCGGCTTTGGGGGAAGAATTTCTTTTGGTGTCTAAGCCTTAGTTTGTGTCCACATACAAGCTAAGCTCTATAAGCTTGCTTTTTTCCCTGGTGCGTCATGTTCAGGACCTCTGACCAAATAAAGTGGAGATGGACTTGTTTATTGTAGGAGTTCAAAGTGGTTTAATTAGCTACATCTGTTACCCAGCTGACCAGAAAGCAATGGTTATACTCACCAAAGGAGCATCCCAATAAAATCCTTTTCTACACAGCTATGTACTGTCTAAGCCATTGGCCTGGGGGCCCTGCATAGGCTGTCTGAGCTGTGTACAGGCAGTGTAACAATGACGGTGCTGACTCAGCTCTCATTTCCCTTCCCCCTTCGCTTCCTTGTGTTTTTCCCCTGAAGTTTTTCCCATTTGCAGCCATTAGCAATTGGCTTGTCTACAGCCTGAATTAAAGGAATGATGTTTAGCAGGTCACCTGAGGCTTAATGGGGAAAAAGCCATATCATGAGCATGGGTATTTCTGGGTTGGATGTCAGCTCTGTAGGCTGCAGATCCAACAGCTGGATTGCATGAAAACAGCTGTCTCCATTCTTTGTTTTTTGTCCAGGAGCCAATATTCTCCGTGACTCTGCTGGGAATGTGAAGCTTGGGGACTTTGGGGCCAGCAAACGGCTGCAGACAATCTGTATGTCTGGAACAGGCATCCGCTCTGTCACTGGCACGCCATATTGGATGAGCCCAGAGGTGATCAGCGGAGAAGGCTATGGAAGAAAAGCGGACGTATGGTGAGGCTTTAACTTTCTGTCCATAGATAAATTTACAGCTTTTCTGGAGTGAGATAAGACATACACATTCTGTCATCCGTATATCCAAAATCAGATTTTCTCTGGATCAGAAGTTTAAGGTGAACTGAAGTAGTCAATTTGAACTCAAGACATGAACTGCTGCAGGCTGTGCTTTGCAATGTCAACATGCAGCTGCTCATTTAGTTTTTGAGGAACGATTCCCGCTCGTTCCTCCCTTGAACTGATAGCTGATTTTCCGTTTTCTGACTGGTGCGAGGTTTCCATCTTTCTTACGTCCCTTGTAAGAGAGACTGAAGGTTGTTTAGGGAGAGTCCATTCATTTGGTTATAAAATTAGAGGTATGCTTATAACACAGTGGAAATGAAAGGAATAGAATTCGAGCTTTAAAGGAAAGATGCCCAAACCTGGAATAACACAAAAGATACAGGTCAGGTCAGAGGTGATCTCAAGTATACACGAATGGAAACTGCAGCCATGCTATTATTGACATAGCCAAGAAACAGCCTCTATCGAAAGGAAAAAGCAAAATGGTCCTGTGTCAAAATGTTAGTTTTGGAGGCCTTAAAAAGGTGAGATTATAAAACTAAACTAAGTGACAGCGACAAAAGGTATGTTTGTCTCTCCACGGTGAAGCAACGCCTATGCTATTTCCTGTACAAGCAGTGAGTGGAAACATAGCTGAAATGTGTCTTGTATGCAAAGAGTTAATTTCTGCAGACTCTCCCAGTTGGGATGCTGGGGGAGAGAATGGAGCACGTGCCCTTCCCCCTGGGTTGATGCAGTTGTGGATTTCCTCTTGGTGCTGACATCGGTCCATTCCCATCAAAGAGACGCTGCCGTTGGCTGGGCTCCAGTTCCTACAATCCCGATCATTATTTAGGGGGGTCAGAATTTTCCAGTGCAGCGTTAGTCCCAGGGTGGATGTGTATGGCCAAGAGGCTCAGAGACGTAACAAATCTAGCCACCTGGCTTTCCGCCACTGCTGCAGGCCCCTCTCCAATTTTCTTTTTCCTAAACAGCAGAATATGTGAGCTATTTGTTATTGCTGGAGTGACTTGACATGAAAAACATTCCTGCTGTTTGCTGAATATCTTAAAGAAACCGGATCTGCTAAAACGGTATAAATCAGTCTAAACAATAATATATCCCTGCTTGCTCTTGAGCAAACCCCCAGCACTTCAGCACACATGGTTTGCATTTTCTGTACTCTCTTCTAGTAAGTCTTAAATGGCTGGAAACCAGTGTAGAATTTTCACGTTGGATTTTAAACCTTGTCAAGAAGTCATTTCTTGCATATTCACTGGATTTAATTCCTTTCCTTCCTTGTCTTGGCAATTGGTGCAAGTCTGCCTCTGAAAATGTCTTTGCTTTTCGCTTCAAAAGCGGGTTTAGTTTAAAGGTAGAAGAGGCAGTTTTGCCTTTTTAATGGAATGATGTGATCAAAATACAGGACTGAATATTAGAAGTTCAATAACTGCTTTTGCTTAATCTGTGGCCTGGAGGAAGCAATTAATCCTTTTTGAACAAAAAACAATCACTGCAGTACTACAGACACCCATCTTCCCTGGTGTCACGCTTGCTTCAGAAAGGTGGCTCAGCCATGTCCATCCCCATAATCACAGTTTTGCCTTGAAGTAGCCTGCTGAGCCCCATTAACTTTACTAGGAGTTTTGCCTTAATATAATTGATGCATCTCCCCTACTGGCTTTTTAACTTACTGCCTTCTCTGTTTGGAGCTGTTAAGACCTTAATTATTTTTTGACTGTCTACGACGTTTGGTTTCTTGTGAAGTGGAGATACTGGGGTTTTTTTTCCCCATGTGGGCACTCTGAGGCTGTGCACCAAAAAGGGATTTTGCTGAAATGGCTTTGTGGGGTCAACCAGCTCTGATTCCCTGGACCTTGGTTAAAAAGTATGTTTTCTACCTTGCAACTCAGCAAGGGCCTTTGAGATGTAACAGTAGCAGCAGCACCCGAAATACCGTTGAGGTCAAAAGGTGCCTCCAGGGACATCTTGTGTGCACCTCTTGTCCCCTGTTGTTAATGCAAATGTTTACTGAGAGTGGAATTTGAGCTAAGGAGAGCTGGACAGGTGGCACTTCGCAGTTTTCCGTGCAGTGAGAACCACAGGGGAAACCGGCCTCCCTGTCTCAGCACTTTACTGCTAGCCTGACAGTAGTAAAAGCAGCAACGTTGGCAGGTCTGGCTCAGAATCTGTGCACACATGGGGTTTGCTGAGCACAAAGCCATTTTATGGATGTTTTCAGAGCAGAGCTGTACCTTGATGTTGGCTACTTGGAAGTTCTCTCTGAACACTGTGCATTATTGTGTGAGTCAATTCTCACTGTTTTTTTTTTCCTGTCTCCTTTCCCAGGAGCCTCGGTTGTACTGTTGTGGAAATGCTGACAGAGAAACCACCCTGGGCAGAGTACGAAGCCATGGCAGCCATTTTCAAAATTGCCACCCAACCAACCAACCCACAGCTCCCCTCCCACATATCAGAACATTGCCGGGACTTTCTAAAGCAGATCTTTGTGGAAGCCAGGCACAGACCCTCTGCTGAAGAGCTGCTCAGACATCAGTTTGCACAGCTCCAGTATTGAATTACCTCCCTTGCTAGCAGCTCCTGCTGGGCTTTCTGTGCCCCGTCTGGTCTAGTTGCAACTGCCCATTGTGGTGCTGCATCTTCAAAATGCCAACTCAGCTGTCCTAGTCCTTTGGGGAAATTATGCCAAGGAACCTAGGGTCTGCTCTTGTGCCTGATACCTTTGTTTGCTGGACTAATGTTTATTCTACCGACAGCTGTCCAAACAGAGCTGCATTTTTGCCCTAGTTACCTTGATGTGAAATTGCAGCTGGCTGCATGTTTTCTGCAGGCCCAAGAATGGGAATATAAGAGGTGTCTCACTGGTTGAACATAGGAGAAATCTGAACCAAGGTGGGAACTGAAGGAGCTACACTCTTCAGAACAGAAATGTGCAACAGCCATCCAGACCTGCTCTCTACATTGTGGGTCACTGTTTTCCAGACTGCTAGGGCTTTAGAGGCATCTATAGTACATGAATCCAGCAAAAAGCCATGTGTCATTGAGCATGCGCTCGCTATATAATTATATATTTTTCTTCTTAAGTATTCAGCATCTGAAGGTGTTCAGAAAATATTGATTCAAAAGTATGTGAATAGTGTTATTTTATAATGAAACCATGGATTTTGGGGTGGGGGTGAGGGAGGTCTTTCTAGCTAAATGTCAGGATAATCAGAAAAGTTTTGGCAGAATGCAATCACTCCAGGGTCTAAGGTAAGGGCTCTCACACTGATGTTAGAAAATCCAGAGCTTGATTTCCAAGGCTTGATCTGTCTTAGCATTAGGACAGTGTCAGTTAGTTTGTGTCCTCATAGCCAACAAATCTGTGCTCCTGCTTCATCTCCCTGGGACTGCTGGATCTAAACAAAGCCCTTCTCGAAGGGAGTTCTGTGGAACAGCTTTCTGCTGCACCTATCTGGCTGGGAACTTTTTACCATCCGTTAAACCAAAGATAGTTCATCTGGTGCCCAGGAATTTACTTCAGGAAAAGCTTATGTGTTTCTCTGAGGACCTGACCAAATGGAAAATTGAGTTTTTCATGGGGAGAATTTGCTGGACCCTAGTTTTACTTGTGCACAGTAAGTTAGAATCAAGCTCAACCCTTCAGTGTGTGTGTTTTGTTTTACAGGTGTGCAAGTGTTCATTTAAGATTTCCATAAAATGTTATGGCCCTATTTAAATAAGCTTTTGTATGAGTTAAGTCAAACAGTGAACAAGAGAGAACATTTGTAATGCTAGCATATTTCTAAAATTAACTGGAGATCCCCACGCAGGTACCAGCAAAATGTGTCCAAATGGTTTTGCTTTTGAAAGGTACCACATCTCTGAGGACTGAACTGAGTTCCTGATGGTTTACTGGCCTCAAATACTGTATGTTGATTTGGGCACTAGTAGTCCTTACTTTAGTCATAAAAGACCAGCAGTTTTTAAGTGCTGGGGATTCATGGGGTAATTGTAAGTTACCTGTGTGAAATGAAACTAAGAAAAGCAAATGTATTATTAGCTAAAAGACTGCTTTACAGAGCAATGCTAATGGTGTTCTGCTCTTGTATTGGAAACCATATTAAGGCTCCACATACCTCCACTCTTCTCCCCCGTAAAAACTTGAAAATTGCTTTCATAGTGCAGTAAAATTAACAGGTTTTAAGTGAATGCTAATAGCAGGATAAGGCAAGTTTTAATGAAGCCAAGCTCCTTGAACACATGATAAATACTGTGTTGAATTAAAAGAGGAAAAAAAGAACCCCAAAAAAACCCCAAACAACCAAAAGCCCTGAAAGGGTTTAACAATCTGAAGTGGTTTTTCTGTGCCAAAGTCAGAGCAATGTGTAATCAGTGAAAGCAAGCTAGTGTTGGTTTCACTTTCAGGCTCTCCTGCACTACTACAAGGATGCACTGTTTAGGTTGCAGGCACTTAGGGGGATATCTTTCACGAAAGCCCTGGTTCCATAATTTATTTAATTCTAGTGAGAGCACTTCTATTGATCTTTTCCAGACCTGGAACTTGACTCCTAATTGTCAAGACACATGGCCTGATTTTTTGGCCTGCACTTCGCTGTCGCTTGCACCGAAGGGAAGCGAGGGCATGACACTTCTACTCTGTTTTAGGGTGCATTTTACACCACTTTGCTGTGGTGTAAATGGCTGCCTATGCTGCAGAAGAATGTGAAATCATTCCTGTAGTCTTGATGACAGAAGTAGGGTGGTCAGCACTCCTGTGGGGCCTGGTAGCACTCTTCAAGCCTTGCAACTAGCACCGAAATATACCAAAGATTGGAATCTTATTCATCGCACTTCACCCTGCAGACATACAGCCAGCAATCAAGAGTGCAGTGATCCTCTCTGCATAGGTTTCTCTCTATCTTTGGCTTGTCCTCAACAAATTGAGACCTTCTTCCCTGGTCTTTCCTTGCTATCCCACACGTTGTGTTTTGGGAGAGAAGAGGGCATGAGGAAACGGTGTAACTTCTAATGTTTCAAAGCAACTAAATCCTCAGGATCTGTTGTGGCTTTTACCTCATACGCGTCATGGAAGGCTGTTCCAGAGCAGAGCAAAGAGCATCATGGACTGATGGGCTCAGTCCTCTCCCCGCCAGAGCTCCTGGTCCTTCCCACCACCTATGCTGAAATGTGCCTACTCTGTGTATACACTTGTATTCCAGTCTGTATTAATGGAAGTAAATAGCAATTGTACAGTGACAGAGAACATGGGGTGCCATCTTGGACTTCCTGTATTCCAGTACCTGACCCAATGCCACCCGTTCGGCACAGGAACAAGCCAAAGCATTACTTGTATGTTTGGAGATGCACTTTTATGAATGTAGTTTATATCGCTCTTTTTTAGCTCTTTTTACATCATGTAAACGGTGATGCCTCATACTTTTTTTTTTTTATTTATATCGTAAAAGATCATATTTGGTGATTTTTATATATATCGACTCGACTGTTACGGGGTAGGGGGGAGGATGGGAAATAAATTTGACGCCTTTATGAATTTAAAAAGGAAAAAAAGCAGCTGGTTTTGCAGAGAATTTGGTGATGGTTTATAACGAGTAGAGCCAAGCCAAAATGCGTTCTTTGTTTCCTCACAGCCCTCTTGATTATGGAAAAGGAAGATCTGGACTCCTAAGTCCACTGCTGTGGTGAATAAGCTTGGGGCCGACACTTATACTACAATCTCTTAACAGGGCCCTGGCAGCAAAAAAGTTTCAAGTGGACATAAATGTAATTATACCTCTAAATTGAGTTACATCTGGCCTCTTTATCCTGGCAGAATTGGAAAAAAATGGGAATAAACTCATTTAGGGGACAGTGGAGGAGGAGTGCCAGGCTAACAATAAGCTATTGTGTCCATTCCAAATGTCATGTTGTGTTTTCTGCTGTTCCCTCCAGGGAGGGCTATATAGTGAATATTGAGTATTGGGATGGAAGGTGCTGCAGAAATGGAGAATATTCTGTTTGAAGAAAAATACCTTGTAGGAGTCCCATTATCCTGAAACAGTTGAAACTGAGCAGGAAAATGTCCGAGATTCCCATCAGAGAGGAACTTGGGGGAATGGGGGATTTGTTTGTCCCTGAGCTTGTTAGGAAACAAACTATTGGCATTTTGGTCTCGGTGTGACGATTCTGTGCATTCCAGGTTATTTGCTCGTTCTCCAGTAAATCTGATCTTTGCCTATTCTAGTGGTGATAGGTTGCAGCAATTTGGAGTTCTTTTCATATTTTTTTGAGTAGTATTCCAAAGGACTTGAAAATGCTCCAAACAGTTCTCTTTGCCATTAATTACCAAAACAAATTGACCGAGAAGGAAATTGGTACCTGCTCAGGGGACACATGTTATTTCCAAGTACCCAGAGAGCCAGGATAACTTGTGAAACCTCAGTAACTATGTATTCCTGCTGTACACACTTTCTGTAGTAGGCAAAGGCCAGATACTTAGAGCTGTACAGGGGCCTGAATGAGATCCCAGTGACTGGTGCTTAGGTTAATAGCTGCTGGATGGAAAGGTTTTATGTATTTGAATATGTACAGTCCTGTGGCTGTCACCTTGGTACCTGCCCTTGGAGCTGGGAGCATTCAGTCTGTCTTTTAATTTTCAGAATAAAGTAGATGTCCTCTGTGGTTTAATGGTGTTCGGGCTTCAGGCTGTTAAACCACAGCCTTGTTTAGGAGCAAATCTCACTAAGCAGCTCTGAATTTCCCGGTTAGAAAAGGTACATGTGCCTAAGGGGGCAGTTCAGAAATGAGGAAAAGGAGTTTATTAATCTGTCAATACCTGTATGACATAAACTGTGCAGAGCAGGGAGAAACTGCTTTAACCTGGATTGTGCAGAAGACCTTGAACCAGTAGTCTATATATACCGACCGGGGGCTTGCAGTGCAAAGCCAGGCCAATGTATCTTTTTATTTACAATAAAATTATCATTTATATGAAAGCCTTTTTGGTGGCTATTTGCAATACAGTGTCTCTTCCTTCCTGTGTAAGTGGTGCCTCAGGATAAGTCAGTAAGACAATTAACTAGTTTTCCTTCTAACCAAGGACCTTAACTAAAAGAGGAAATTTTTCCTTTCAGGAATTTGTTCTTTGAGACAGATGAAGTGTCCTGTTTGTGAAGCGTTGCTGCTTGGATCAGGTAAGTGCGTGTCCTCCACAGGGCTGCCTCTGAGGAAGGTCATATTCATCCATTTTCACTCTTCAAAGAGAGAAGTAGAATGGTTCTGTCCCTGTTGTTAGCATGTAAAAACAGCAACATCTTCATTTCACCTTGCAGGAGAGTAGCTGGACTGGTTCTTGGCTTTCATGTGGAGATTGTACTGATGGAGAGAAGGAGCTGAAGTTTGTGTTTGGATTCAGCTGTGGTGGCGAGTTCTTTACTCCAGGTCTTGGTCTGTAAATGTTCCTGATTCGTTGGTGCTTAACAGGGTAAATTGTCATAAGGTGGGAGAAGGCAGTTGGTAACAAGACCAGGAGGAGATGGTTAGTATGATAACGTCTGATTCCCTACTGTGTTTCGCTTCAGCTGGGAACTCTGTAGGGAATACTCCAGAGTAGCTTGCTAAGTGGGGAACTCCAGCTCTAGCTTGTGAAGCTCAGGCTCCTTGAAAATGCGTTTATTCTAAATACCTGGAAACAGTTAAAGGTTCCTGAATTGTTTCTCCTTCGAATGTGTTGTCTAGTCCTTTTAGAAAGCAGAAATTTGGAGAAGTGAGGCCTCTGGACTTCAGACCAGGTATCGTGAGCTCCCTTCCAGAACTGAAGCCTCCCAGCAGAAGTGGAAGAAACTGGTTAGTCTTGCAATGAGCATCCTAGGGATTTGGGACAGGATAAGCTTTGCTGTCCCAGAGTAGGGCAAGGGAATGGGTAACCACATTTCCAAATATCTTCAGGCTCTTTTTTTTTTTTTTTTTTCCCCCAAAGTGTACTATGTTCGGAAAGGACAGATATAGCGCTTCTATAAAATTAATCTACACTACTTGCTGAAATGCATTTTCTCATTTTTTCCTGGTACTGCTTGGTCTGTTTATGCAGCTCCTAGTCTTTGGTGTCACAGTCACTTAAGCAGTGGTTTGAATGCCACCATGGTCCCTTGAGATGCTGGCCTCCTCAGGTCCTAACCACAACCCTCCCCGTAATCGCCTTTTCCCAGGCCATAGTATAGCTCGTTGCTATGTCAATTAAATACTGAAATAATGTAAAATATGAACAAACAAGAATAAATGGGTTAACAAGCTGATGCAATAGCAATGCCTGCACGTGAAACAAGTACATGCGTGGCACTTGTGTGCTGTTCCAGAACAGATGAGAACCAGACAAGTGAAGTTGTCCCAGAACAAAAACGTCTTGTGGAACCAGAAATAACCACCTCCCGCTGCTTCCTGACACCCTCCTTGTCTGTGTTAGAACCTGAAAACCCTGCCTTTGCTGAAGGAGGAACTGAGAAACTCTCGGTTACCTTTACTTGAGGAGGTCCTTAGCAAAGCTGCCTCCATCCTCCTTTCCACTGAGTATTTTCAGTGGTAACATTTGCTTTATGAATATGAGGTTCACATCTTGGGCTTGTATGATGGCATGTTTTCTCCTGGACTCCCCTTCTACTCACCCCTCTCAAAAGTAAGTAGCTCTGTAGTAATTCTGCTTTCCATAAATACAGAGTGTGTGGTCCTGGCTTGAACCTTCACCATGCCTGTCTGTAGGTGGTGGTTGAGCAGGGGCTAGGAGAGGAAAATGTTCAGAGGCTTGGGCTGAAGGTAGAAATGATCAGCCACAAAACGCTGACAAATGCACAGAAGAAATGCAGCTAAAAACCTCTACTACCTTTTTTATTTCTGGTAATTTGTCTTGCATGCAGAGTGTGGCTGAGGGTAGGTGACTTAAGGTATGTTTCCTCTCTAAATCCACTTCTGAAGCAAATATAATTTAAAATCACTAAAGATGTTGGCTATACTACACTACTGTGTCTCTTTCTATTAGGATAGTAAAGTCTAAACTAGGAACAGTGTCTTCTGGATTTAATATTGCTTGGATGTGGGTGTACTGCATTATATCCAGGAAATGCTGGCATGGTTAGCTGTCATGTCACTTGCTCTTCTGTTGTTGATCTCTGCCTAGTGCTGTGTCTTGTCCAAAACTGGACATCTGGATGGTACAGATGTATATGGATTCTTACCGATTTTTTTCCAAACTTGTTTTTATTATGTGAATCTGTTGGTTTGAATTTTTAGGCACTGTAAAAGGTCCTTTCTGGAGCTAGAAGGCAAGTTGATAACGGAAGCCTCGTGCTTGCATGGAAATGCAAAAGTAAGTTGTGTGTGTAAAACAAAAAAAGGTTATTTGTTGCTCCTCAGTCGTATTGTTTCTTCGGTGGCAAGGCCAGATCAGTGCTTTGGAGGAGAGGAAGTGCAGGTGGCAGTGTGCCATTTTCTGTGCTTCAGATTAAGGGCCGGGTTAAGTGTCGCAGCAGTCATCGATAACACCCTGGAACAGCCCTTGTGCCGCTATTAAAGCCGCTGTTCTTGGGCTCTCACTGCATCGTCTTGGAGCCCAAGAGAGCTGTAGCATCCTCTGCTTTGGCTGCAAGTTTTGCTGCTTCTCTGGCTCCTGTGCTGGGGTTATTCTCCTATGGAGCTGCTGCACTGCTTTCGCTGTGCTGGAGCAGCAGAAAGAAGTCCTAACAGGGACCAGGTCATGACTTGAAAGGAGCTTCAAGCAGTTGATCTCAACTGAGTGCAACTCTGCCGCATCCTCGAGTAGGTTGCAAGCAGTATCTGTCTCCCTAGCTCTTGCTTTGCTTGCCAGATGCTGCAGGCTTCTCTCTGAACCCAGCGTCTGGACAGCTTCTGTGTCCGTGTCGCTCTGAACCATCTTTGTCCCAGGCTGACGTGGGGTGCCGCTCTGCGGTGCCGCTGTGCAGTGCTGCTCAGCCTCCCCAGGGGGAGCGCAGGATGCTTCCTCCCACCACCCAGAGTTGATGGCTGGCTTCTGGCCACTCAGAAATTTCAAATAAAAAGCTGTAATAATGATTGACAGTTATATATGCTGAGAGCCTGTTGTCCTTCTTCTCTTCACAGGTATTTACATTGTTAAACCTTACCCCTAACTGTGGGATCTGAACATCCCGAATCCCGGTAACTCCATACATACAGATTGCTGGTTTAGACTCCTGGTCAAGGGAAGCTGCTGGCAGCTGTGATGAGAAAAGACAGCCCTTGTACTTAGAGATGGAGATTTGAAGTGAGTGTTGCAGTAAGAAGTCACGGTGTCTGCTCAGAAACAGGATTTTTGCATGTGTTGCCCAAAAGGTATGCTAAGGGTATGGGTGATTCAGCAAGAAGGGTTCCAGTCCCAGTGGCATGAAACTAGCTCTCATCATAAAATCAGCTGGATTTTAGCTAAACATTAGGGACAAAGAGACAGTATTTTGGGGCTTTTTTTTTTCTTTTTAATCTGTCTTACAGAAACCTCACAGTTGGAGACATTTTAAGCTAGGGTTTCTATAGTGCTGCTTCTTCTGGTATGCCCTGGGAAAGTGTGCACCGTCATTTGTGCAGGGCACCACCTTTGAAATGTATCAGGCAGATAAGATAAGCTCAAAGCATTTAAAACCTCTTCCCATGTGTGTTACCACTAGGGTTTCCCTGTGTGCAGAGCCTGGCATGTTAATCAGGGAAGCAGGAGTTTGCCGTTCGCTGCTTTGTGTGCAGCAGCCATTCTGTGAAACGTAGCTGTATCGAACGTCTCTCTCCCCCTGCGTGAATCTTGATACTTACCAGATTCACTTCCCTCCCCTGAACTGTGGTGCCTGGGTCAGGTTGCTGCAGCCTATTTGGTAATATATGGCCTGATCGTTGGTTCCTGCTCTCAAAATCAGAAAATGATCATGTAACAGGGTGGAGATCTCCCACCTCTTGCGCTTGCACACGGTCCCTCCGTTTCTGCTACAGCAATGAGCATTTGCTGTGCCCATCTGAGAAAGGGGTAGGCAGAGAACGGGGAGTGCCACTGTCTTTAGACAAAATCCTGAATTTCAGTTTTTGGAAGGGAAGGAGAGAAATGGAACATCGTTGTTCTTCTTACTTAATGTTCTCTTTTTAACTGAAAGCCCAACAGTTAAAAGCTGGTTTTTTTTTTCTCCCTCCCCTACCCCAAAATCATCTGGTATAGTTCAAAATGCTTTGTATCCGATTGCCCCGCTGTGCAGAAAAGAGCAGCAGCCTGCAGAGGTGAGGGAGTCGGGAAGTGAGGCCACCAAGAAACAGGAAGCGAAACCAAGGAGTCTGCTTTCATTTTCTAAGCCGACCTTGGGAAGGAAGGGGCCACAACCCCAAGAGCGTCACAAGACCCTCGCGGCAGAGCAGCGACCACTTGGTTTCTGGTTTATGACAATGAATGCTGCAAGGCTGCTCAGGAAGCGGCTTTTGTTGTGGTGTAAATCTGCTGCCTTCGTGTCGGTGTAAGGAGGAGTCGGCAGCACCTGCGTGATGGGGACAGTTAAAGCACTTGGTGAGGCTGGAACTCGCTTGGTGCCTTGCCAGGGTCTCCGTATGCAGTCCCAGCTGTGCTGGCAGCGTAAATCCCCAGGCAGTCCCCACCCAGAAGAGCTGGCAGAACTGCCCTTTAAAAAGCCCTTAACTGAAAAGGAGAAATAACTTGTCTAACAGGAGGGACATTGGGCTCCTGGGGTCATCCAACACGTATCTTCCCCAAGATCAGGTGTGACTCCAGCCAGCTTTGCCAGCGACGGAGAGCTGTGGAGGTGCTGCCTGGCTGTCGGTGCACACCCAGAGCCCCGAAGGCCTTGTCCTGAGGGAGGAGTACCACAGCCACCTGCATTAAGAACAGGTCTCTGTATGTACCATCTGTTCCTCCTGGGGCTTCTATGGGCTGCCTGTACCTATCTTTTTCCCTCTTCAATCCTTTGCTCCTGTTTCCATGGCTGTGTCTGGAGTCTCCCAGACAAGGACGTGCTCAGCGGGAGCTGATGTCACCAGTCAGTGATGGAACAGGGGCTGTTGCTGTTGGTATCAAAGGCTGTTGCTGTGCTCTGTGGGCTCTGAAAAGCCTAATTCCCATAGCATTTGAAAGACGTGAGGTTCCTGGATGCTTACCCTTTCAAGCTAGTCTTACAAATGATGTGTGGAGGAAGGAGGTAAATAATGAAAACAGACTCACCTGCTTTCCCTGGTTTCACTGCATTAGGCTTTCCAGCCTGGCAGGTCTTGTTGGGGTCATTCATTTCTATGGACTATGCTGTCCAAACACCACAGCTCAGCAGATGGGGTTGATCCAAACCAGACCTTGTATTGCACTGGTCAGCCCAGCTCTGATGCCCGTCCTGCCCATTGCGCTGGCTGCAGAGTGAATAGAGCCAGCATCTGCTTGCGGAGGCAGGGCACAATGTTTATTGATACAGAGGGGGAAGCGAGTAAGCTACAGAATGTATGCAAGGCAAAGGGGTGGATCTAATTCACAGGATAGTGAATTCCCTTTGAGGGTGGTCTGGACTCCATGTGGAAGCTGGCGGGCGGTTACAGCCAGGGTGTGTAGCTCACAGGGTAGTAATGCTAGCGTGCAATTTGAAATCCTGGCTTCAGTCCCCAAAGGACCTGTCTGCCTCAGTCGTAACATTACACACAGGTAGCCAGAAATACTTTCTTGATCCTGCATGGGCAGAGGCTCTTTCCACAGTAACTGGGCAGTAAGAGGCAGACCTGACTGCTATTCCCACCTCCCCAGGCCCCTGGGAACACAGGACAAGACAGCGAAGGCTCGGAAACCTTGTATTACAAAAATAAAAGAGCGCATGGCGCAGTGTCACGCGTGAAGCTGCCGTGCCAGGCTCCAGCGCAGAACGTACCAATCAAAGGCAAATATAAAAAAGACAGACACTGTTAAACAGTCGTAGAGCAACATCCTTAAGGCTGAACAATCCCAGCTGAACTGAGCTGATGTAAACCAAGGAGCCTCATTATTCAGAGCCCCAGCAAGGCAGGATTGGCATGGCAGGAGCTGGGAGCTCTGCTGTGACTTGCAGGCTAGGTTAGGCCCCCAGATCATCTCCTCTTCCATGGTGGCAGGCCTGAAACGGATGAACAGGGCTGGGGTTCCCATGGGGGCAAGTGCTTCTGGTCTGGCCTCATCAGTGAGGGAGGGCTGCAGAGGGAGAGGGCTTCAGGTCTGGGGACTATACCCCGGTCACCTCTGCCCTGTCCTTGTGCCCTGTAGGACCCCTCTAAACATCGTCCAACGAGGCCTGGGCTGCCTCCCTTCCCTTACCGCCCACAGGCCCTTTGGTCCCCTTTGCTTTACATCAGCTCAGTTAGCCCCCGGCTCAGCACCGCTCCATGCCATCTCTGCTGGGCTCCAGGGAAGGGTGGGCTGGCCCCACTCACGCCGACTTGGTCCCACTCTCCACCTCCTTGTGCACCCACAGCTCCTTGTGCTGCTTGCGCCCAAAGCCCTCGTCGTAGTTGCCTTTACTCTTGAAGAGCTGCTGGAAGTGGGGCTTGCAGTAGAATTCCCCGTGGAGTGCGGCATAGCTGCCCAGGCTGGGGAAGGAGAGCAGGGTTAGCTGGGCACGGGGACTCGGCTGCAGGTTGGGGGGAGTGCGTGGAACTTGGGGGCACCGGGAGAGGGGAGGAAGGAGGAGGGAACGTGCAGGAGGGGACCCTTAGAAAGGGCCAACTGCTCCTTCCAGCCAGCTCAGGATGTTAGGGGCTGCTGTGAGGGGTCTGTAAAGAGGGGGGTCTGGCAGGGCAGCTCAGCCTTGGGTCCATGTTGTCTAGCAGGAAGCTCTGGCTCAGCTCCATGTTACCTTGGGGCTGCTCTTGAGGGGGAAAAACTCTTCTTCCATACCAGGTGGGATTTAGCTGAGACTTGGGACCAGGTGGGCAGATAAGCCCTTTTTTTGCTGTGATGAATGGGCTGGGGGTCTTCAACTACCTGGCAAGAGGAAGGGCTGTGATGGGTGGGTGCACAGAAGGGCCTCCCCCACCCAGGCTAGGCAGAGCCGCGGTGACACCCATCCACCTCGCTGTCAGCAAGCACCGCAGCAGCCTCCCGGCCCGGCTCACCTGAGCTTGGTGTGGCAGTGCTTGCAGCAGAAGCAGGCGTTGTGGAAGACAAATTTATCCGCCACCAGCCGCTCCATGGGATAGACGGTTTTCTGGCAGGCAGTGCACATCTCCTTCACTTGCGCCTTCAGGCTGAAGGACTGGGCAAGGGGAGACCAAAGGGAGAGAGGATGAGGAAGAGGTTTAGGGTATCCTGTGCCTGGCTCCCACCACAGCCCTCTTCCCTAACACCCATGCTGCCATTTGCTGGAGCACTGGTTGGCGTGAAGCAGCCCCGTCTCCCCTCGCCCTCCCTGTACCACTCCACTGATGCTGGGCTGGATTGGTGCTTGGGCCTGAGGCTTTCAGTCCTTCCCTCCCTTGCCGTGAGTCAGGAGGATGCGGTAAAATTGCAGGTACCTTGGAGCGCTGCACTGTGCTGCCTCCTGAGTTGTTCTTTGCCTCCTAAGAAGGGAGAGAGAAGTGAAATCAAAATGAGAGCCTGGACTGACAAACCTGGCGCTGAGTTGTGCTTAAGGAGGATCAGAAGAGGACTGGTATGGGCAGCGGAGCTGCAGGACCTTCGGGCTTGCCAGCAGCCTCTGCCTGGCTGTCACGGGCACATGGTGACCGTCTCTGAACTCACTTGCCCAGAGGCCATGACCTCCATCCAGTCTTTGTGTGCGAGTTACTTCCTGCACGGCGGTGCTTTTTCCAGAGAGAGGAGAAGGAAGAGAGGAAAATAGAAAAAGAGGAAAAACTATTTAGCTATTGCAGAGAGGGAACTAGGCATGAGGAGGCTGTGGGACTTGCCCCGGGCTGTGGGGGCAGAGCAGCCAGCTCTCATCCGGCACTGCTCACTGAGGCCGCTGTCTTGGACGTAGGAGTGTGTCGTGGCTTTGTTTTTTCCATGGCCAAGGTATAGCTGACGTCTTTTGTGGTGGTAGCACTGAAGCACAGATCCAGGAGATGTCACAGCCTAGGCATTGCAGAGCAGAGCAGTTACTCTTGGGAGTAACAGCAGCAAAGCAGAGGAGCCCTGCTTCCACATCCCCGGGCAACAGTTTGGGCCTGTGGCAGGCAGAGAGTGGGAAAGGGCTTCACAGAGCTGCTGCAGCACAAGCCCCTGGCAAAACTCCCACTGTGACCTGCACTGGCACCTCGTCACCTGCTGGCTTACGCACCTACTAAGGGCAGCTCTGCTTTGATGAGAGATGCTGCTCATGCTCCTTCTAGCCAACATTTATGCCACGGGGCTGGAGAGTGATAATTAACTCTGCTCTTGCTGGAGGTGCACAGGGCTCTAGCAATGCTGCCAGTGTGGATCTTTGCCTGTAGTCAGAGGGTGATAGGCTGCCAGTTCCCCCAGGGCATAACTGGGGTGCCTCTCGCTGTCATGGAGCGTGTTGTGCTGGTTCCCCCTCAGCGGATGTTTTGTTTCTGAGTTCCTCAGCTCGCCCCGTTACCAGCCCATCGCGCTGCTGCGCTGCACAGGAAACGCCTGCACTGTAGGCGAGATCGAAAACCCTTCTCCGGTCCCTGCAGGCTGTGTGTGCGTGTGTGCGTGTACATGTGTGTGTGTGTGTGGAGGGCAGGTCAGAGTTGAAGACATGCTCCATGGCATTCTGCAGCTTGGCAGGGGCAGATGTTACCAGGACACTGCGGCTGCAGGAGAAGCAACAGGGCAGAGAGATCCAAACACTGAGGTGCCTGCACCTCTGCCCCCAGGATCTCGGAGCGGGGCCTCTGCACGCTCTCCCATCTGCAGCTGCAACAATTCATCTCCTCTCGAGTCGCCTCCCTCTCCTCCCCCTCGCTTGCCCCACTGTGCAGTCCGGCACCCTTCCCGAGCCAGCTGTTTGCACAGGCACCCACTGGGACCCAGTCAGCCACCTGCAAGTATTTTAGCCTGCCTTTGCACTGATGAAAATGCCCCTTTCTTCTTGAAAACAGCCAGGATCAAAGGGGTAAACATACTTGTAGCAAGCGTGGACCAGCCAGGACTGCTTTACAACACACTGGCTCACCCTCTGCGCTGTTTGTTCCCGAGGCTGGGGCGGTGTGACCCCAGAGCATCACCCCGCTGCCTCCTTGTCCTTCCTCTTGCTGCCAGTTTGGCTCTGCTTGGCCAGCACTGCCCCTTGTTTCTGCCCCCAGCTCATCTTCCATCCCCATTCCTCCTGCTTTGTCTTCCCGCATTGCTTCTCCTTTGTATTTTTGGAAACAGTTTGTCTAAGAGACGCACAGGAAACTCTCACTTTGCTGAGCTGCCTCTTCAGACGTTTCCCAGCTGCTCTCATTGACTGAGGTCAGGGACGTGATTTTCCTCTCACTCCCACAAGGCTGGAAGAGTAAGCCAAAGTCAACAGCGGGACATGGGCAGCGAGGAGACTCAGGCCGTGTAAAACCAGTTGCATCCCTCGGCACTGGTAAAATAACCGCAGGTGCTCTCCTGGGAGTTAGGTTTTAATATACTGTTTCCAGGCCCAGCTGACCAGAGCTAAGGAAAACCTTGCCTCTTTAGAGCTGGAATACATCCGTTCCCAAGGCTACAGGCAATCCACCGTTGCTCGTCACTTCTCGGCAGCCTTCTGGCTCCGATCAGGCACACTATCTATTTCATATCTGATATATCCTCCCTCGGGAAAGGGCCATATCCTGTCCCAGCAGGAGATGTTCTTGAGCCTTTATGTTTTTCCATCTCCAATCACTCCAATCCTAAGCAGCTCGCATGCTCTCAATTGTGATCACAGAAAGCCATGGAAACACAAACAAACAGACAGCAACTCGAGAGGAGAGCAGCGTGAGCAGCTCTGTACGGACCAGAGCCTGGACGCTGGCATTGCAATGTGCTCAGCAAACAGCACCTTCTGCTGGAACATTCCTGTCCCCTGTTTTGTTGTTGGAGTAGCAGTGACCGTGCCTTTGATGACTCTAGAATGTCAGGTCCGGAATACAGCTTCTGTACACAACCCTCCATCCCTGAGAACCAAAACCCAGTTTGAAATCCCTATACAAACCACAGGGAATGCTACGTACATGAGTTGGGGGTGGGCTGGCGGGTCCCGTGGCCTGGAACATGGTTCCTTCCCCTCCTCCGTCTATTTAATCCTGAGCTTGAAGTTTGTGGGCCGATGTTCCCTGGGGAGGTGTCTAAGACAGACCTCTTGCAACACCTGGAAAGGAAATGTCAACAGGATTGTGGCTGGTTTCGTCACCTCAAACCCGGCAGCTGCACAGCTCTGCAGGAGCTGGTGCATGACAGCGGCATGCTCAAAAGCCTCCTCCGTGGGATCAGCGCAGCCTCTTTGGTCTAGGGATTTCTTGAGGGATCCAAGAGATTTAGGCACACCAGACGGGACTGTCAGACAGGAGAGGCAGGTCTGGAATACTGCTCAGTTTTAGGAAGCTGGCAGGTGATCCAGGGCACTGAGCTAGAGCTCAGCAGCTCCAGTCCTCTAGTCCCATACAAAGATACTGGGCTAGGATGGGAGAGGGCTGCTGGGAACATGAGCAGAAGGTGATGTGATGGCTTCTGCACCAAACCCACACGTGGAAGGTAATTGCCAGGCAATCACCAAGCCATAAGCAGCAAGGCTACGACTCCCAGCCAGAGCCGCTGTCCTGCCGAGGCAGCGAAACCAGCATCCAGTGTTTCACTGATGTAACCACTGAAGGACTGGTGTTGCTGGAGCAAGGGCTGTGATTTTAGTCAAATTTCAGCCCAGAAAAGCCTTGGTGAACAGAGAGGATCACAGCTCAGCAGAGCGAGTGATGGGGATTTTGTCTTCTCTGGGGAGCCCACGTTGCGTTTAGGCTGAGACCTGTAAGCTGTGGCCTCTGTGTGATGTTCTGAGACCTGTCAAGCTCATCTTCCTGGGCAGGAGGATGAGTTTGACAGGTCTCAGACCAGTTTTAATGCAGCACGGAAAAAAACCACCAGCGTTGCAAATCACCCCTTTTGGTAAAAATTAGCTGAAAAGACACTGACAGATCCTCAGGGGTTTTCCCCATTGCGCCTTACCTTCAAAACACCCATATAAGCCTGATCTTTATGAGCCCTGTTTTGCATATGCAAGACAGAGATGGGGGGTTGAGCAAATGATGCCGAGGGAGGAGCAGAGCAGGGAATAGGAGGGTGAAGGGGTGGCTGTACAGCTCTGCAATGATGGGGACGTGCTGGAGGCTGGCAAACCAGCATCCCCCCCGTCCTGTCTGGGGCTGCTTTCCTCTCGTACTGACACCTCTCGTCCTCCTGTTGTCACCCCAAAAACTTTCCTGCTGCCCAAGCGCTGGAGTAGACCCTGAGAAAGCCCCAGGGCAGGAGTTGTGCCAGGGTGGAGGGCTTGCGGCAGGGGATATCGCCACGGTGCCAATCTCACGGTGACATTTGCAAACATGCCCTGGGTTTGGGGGGCTCTTTGGCTGCCTAAAAAGTCCCAACACCCAGCAGCTGACACCGGGCTTGCGTTGTGCCCAGCAAAGCACCCAAAGTTAGCGGCTGCTTTCAGAGTTGAGAGACCTTTGCTCCAGGTCCTGGGCAGTGGTGGGTGAGCTGGGCTCCCCCTCGCAGCCCTGGGGGGGCTGGACAGCCCTCGTCACAAACATTTCACAGCCTCATCTGAGAATATGGCTCCTATTTTACCTAAATCATTTCCCGTCTCCTCTGTGGTTTGCTTGTTATTTCCTGCTCGCCAAGCAGGGCAGATGGCAGCATGCAGGCGGCTGCTGCCGTACCCGGCGTGTGCTGGGGGTCGGGGCAGAGCCAAGGAGAAGCCCCAGTGGCAGGGGCTCATGGCCCAAGCCCACAGCCCCTCTCTGCCCTTCGTTCCCTGGGACAGGACCTTCCATCTTATGTCTGTGGTGTCTGTATGGTGCCTACAGCCCAGCACAGACCCCAAGGGGAACCTGAGGAACCCAGAAAACCTGGCGTGCCTACCCCACGCACACTTCTAACGTGGATGCGCAACGTTCCCCTTCTCACCTGCCTTCCACCTTCTCCCCTGCCTTTGCCACAAACATTTCTCCACCCCCAGCTTCCCTTCCTCTTCCCTCACAGCTCTTCTTCCCCTGCTACCCCAGCCACCTTCTTTCCCTCCGTTTCCCCCATCTCTCCATCATCCCCCTCTTGCCCTTTCCTGTAAGGACATGCTCCCTGGCTCCTTCCACCTACTATTTGTTCCTTTGCTTCTCCTGCCCCCAAACCCTGTTTGTTCCCTTCAATGCCATCCCATTTATCCTACCCCATGTTCTCCATCCAGCCCCATCCTCCAGGTCTCCTTCCTCTTAACATCCCTCTGCCCCTCCATGCACGTACCCTGCTCGCAGCCCCGTGCCCACGCTCTCCCAGCCTTTGTTTCAAACACGAGGTTCCCTCGGTGTAGCTGTCCTACAAGCGTGTGAGTAGAAGTTGCTAAACATCCTTCCTGCCGAAGGACAGGAGGCAAGAGTAGAAATCTCAAAAGGGAAGGGTGTACTTCAGCGATAAAGGAAACGGAACAAGTTAAGATACTGCAGGAGGGTTTCTAGGAGGCTCTCGGCTGCTGTCATCACTCTTCCAAGGAGGCATTAGTCTGCACAGACGGGATTTGAGCCCAAGGCAGTCAACACAAGCCTCCATGAGCAGAGGAACCCCAGTGGCACAGGCTTTCCTTAAGGACATGCTGCTACACTGATGTTACAAAGCCTTTACAATTGCTAGGGCAACCCTCCAGCGCAGCAGGGCGGGGCTCGCTGATTTTCTGAGGAGTGCAGAGGCCATTTGTGACAAAGCAAGAAAGCCAAGTCCAAGACTCCACGGTGGAGGCTGGCATCATAACTGCTAGATCCGACTTCTCCAAACCTCTGTTCCCTGAGACTCTTAGCCATCTATGCAGCCCGGGAAGAGCAGGGCTGAGGACTGTCCTCTCCTGGTCATGCAGCCAGCAGTATCGGGTATTTGGCTCAGGACAAGGTGAGAACCCCTTTGCCTTACAGCCTCTGTTCTTCCTGCCCCTTCTGGGAGCATGTGATGGCTGGTGTGGACAGAAAAAAAACCATTCTCCAAGGGATCTGGGTTTGTGCTGTCTACCCAGGGAGACAGAGCAGCTTCTGATGGCAGCACTGGTGGCCACAGGATGGCAGACAGAGAGGGAGGTGGAGCTCGGTGTGCTCCAGAGACGCGGCACCACCGCCAGAAGGATGCACTTGGTGCCCAAGCCGCCAGCTTTGCCTCCCCAGGTCATCAGCGGCAGCTGCCGGTCCTGCTCTGGGGGCTTTTTTGGTGGCCTCAGCGAGCTGGTGTTCGACTCGGGACCTTGGGGTTGGAGCTTGTCTGGCATCCGCAGGGGATGTGTGCCTGCTGCCGTGTGAGAGCAGCTAGAGAGGTGCTACGGCTCTGTCTTTTGGCACCACACAGGGAACAGCTTGGGGTGAGGAAGGCAACGTTCATCCCAGAAGCTGCTCGGTCACAGAGCTTTTGCCTAGCAGCCTCTCCCGTCCCCTCTCACCTTCCTGCCTGACCCTGGGGGCAGATGTAGGGAGAGGAAGCATCTGGGGTGGCCCCTCAAGGCAATTCCCCAAACCCCCTGACACTGACGTGCCTCTGAAGCATCAGGTTTCCCGCAGCCAGGACGGGTGCAGGGAGCCTTTCCCCCCTTTCCCCCCATCCCCTCACCATCAGGGCCGCCCGGGCTGCCCTCGCTGCCGAGCCAGCCTGCTCCCGGCGGGCCCCCAGCCCGGCGCTGGCTAATGGCCTCTCCGAAAGCCGATGGGTTTCCGGCACAGGAAAGCAGCGTGACTGCGGAGGGCGAGAGGCCCCTTTCTGCCATATGGTTCCCATTAGCAGCCCTCTGAAGTGTATGTTTACTGCTGGGATCACTGTACCGTTGCAAGAGGCTTTCCCAAAGGCAAAGTGTGGCGTGGGGGATCCAGGCCCCTTCCTCCTCCATCCTGGGAGGACGCGGAGTATCCCCAGCAGCACAGAAAGACACGGGCTGGGGCTCAACACCTCTGTCAGACTGTCACGCCTCTCCCCAAGGAAATCATGGGCTAAGCCGATTGCTGTGGGGACTGATGCCCCCGAGATCGTGTGCAGGATTAGTGCGCCTACACACATGGGACAGCTGCTGACCCTCCAGCTCCATGGGCAGCTCAGCCCGTGGCCTCTCTCAGCAGGACTGCGTGGGGAGGAGGTGAAAAGGAGCTGGAAGAGCCTGCCTCCTGAGCCTGGGAATCACCCAGCTCACTGCCCAGCTGTCCCCTGTTTCTGCAGCCTTGGGCCTCACGGCCAGTCCGCACCATGAAACAAAGCATGGTGCAGAGCTGGCATCAAACAGGCCAGCGCCAGAACTGGGCACAGCACCGCCAAGGAAGGGGGCACAGCGTCCCCAGTGCTGCTTCAGCTTCTCAAGCGTGGAAAGAGACAGCGAGATGCAGTTTGGGAGGGAATGATGGAGCAAGCCCAGTGGTCACGGCTCCAGCTTTAGCCATGGAAGATCTTAATTCAGCTTCAGATCTTGGCTCCTTGTGTGGCTTCAAGCCAACCACTTGACCTCACCAGTATTTGGGACTCAGGGCAGGTCCCTGCTGGCTTGACGCAGGGTGGAGGACTCCAGGGAGGAGCAGCCGGGCCACTTCTGCGGACACCAGTACCCTGTTCATCAGGTTTCTGGAGAGCAGCCCCACCACATAGACCTGTCCCTGCCTGCACCCCACGGCACAGAGCTACCTTCCACCAGCCTACCCCACTAATCCGCTTTCCATCCACGTTCTGCGCCCAGGCTGCCTCTTGAAAAGCTGCCAGTGGGCAGGAAATCTGCAGCCGAAACACTGAAGGATGCTGACAAGGAATAGTTGTGGGGAGGAACAGGGCTGCCTTTGTCAGGGCAACAATGGACGACCCGCACAAGCGAGGAGGGAGCCCGAGGGAAGCCCCTGCCCGCCCGCTCTGCTCTCCCACCTTTGTCCCTGCCTTGGCTTGCCACCCCTGAGGAGGAGGCGCACGGCCCGGGAAGGACCAGGGCCAAGGGGGACGGGGCTGGTCCCCAGCCCCTGCCTCTCAGTGAGGGGGCAGAACGGACAGGAGGATGCTGCTGGGATTCATCCGTTTTCCAGAAGCGGAAACTGAAGCACAGAGCAGCCCATTCCTGGGACCGTGGCCATGTTTAATGGCATCCATTAAAAATCATCTCTGCTCCCTGGGATCTCTTACCTTGCTAGGAGCTCAGATAGAGCAGACAAATACAGCAGAGAGCCTGCTGGGAGGATGAGAAGAGCCTCTTTTCCAGGCAGAGACAAGTCCTTCTCAGTAGTGCCAGGGGACAGAGGAAGCGGCAATGGCCAAAAATTGCCGGTGGGGAGGTTCAGGTTGGACATTCGGCAAAACTGCTTCCCTGGGAGAAAGACTTGGAAGCTCTGCAGCATGGTACTAATTAAGTGCCATATAAACCTAGTGCAAACAAGCACAATAGGCAAATAGCTGTTCATGCTCCTTCCCTCCCCTTTTCAGTTTTTCCGTTGTCTCTTCCATAAACCATGTTCCACCTGGAAACCTCACCTTCTGGTTTCCCTCATAAATGTATATCCATTTACAATTATACTGGCATTATGTTCCTAGCTCTTCTCCCACCATAGTATTTGCCTCTCAGAGAGATTCATAAAGAGTAATCACATTCCTTATCGGTCTTTTTTATAGCCGGAGAAGCTCTCATAAGGTGGGTTCTCTGTTCCTACAGCCACCTTGGTGGCCTGCTGCAAGTAGGTGAGCTGGCCTGGATGCACCACACTGAAGGAGATCTCAGACCTTTGTATTCTGGTACAAATACTTCTCTGGCCCCCCTGAAAACATCTGGCCTGAAGTGTTCTTCCTCTGTCACCTCTGCCAGAAATCCTGGATGCTCTTTCTTCTTCGGTGCCCTCCACTTGCTGAGGTCCCTCCAGGCTACAGCAGCTTCGTGTTGCAGCTCCCCGAGCGCCTGCTCTGGCACAGCTCTCCTTTAGCCATTTCTAGAACTCCAGTCTCATCTTCCTGTTTGCTGATCTGGTTTTTCTCACCATGGGCAGATGTCCTACTTCTAAAGGGACTGTTAATAAGTTCAGTCCCTAGATCTCTCCTTGTGGAAGGATCCAAGTGTCCTCCTTCCATTTTGCTGTCTCTTCCCTATCCTCTTTCTTGTCTCTGCCTAAAATAATCATTTCCTTGGGGCACTGTGTCAAGAGCTTTCCTTAAATCCAGATTCATGAGGCCCTGTTGTTTCAGAAGTCAGTTATCATATCCAAGGAAGATACTGAGCCAACTTGACATGATATGTGTTAAAACCACACTGCATTTCATTCTGCTTCCCAACACCGTATCTTTGATTAGTCTTCCAAAACCTATTCTAGAAAATCACCTTTTATTGTACTCCAATTAATGGACTTGTAATTGCCTGTAATTTCCTCTTTCCCCAAACATAACCTGTAAATGTTATGTTGGCTAATCTCCTCTTGTGGAATATCACCTGTAAAAAACCAGACTTTGGACTGGCATTTCCTATGTGGGTTAGCCCATCGCCTGAGCTCTGAGAGAGCCCCTCCTGAGAGCTTCTGCTGTTTCGCCATCTGCAGACGCAGCAAGAGCAGGAGTCCTGTTCCAGGCACCCCAAAACACAGCACAACCCGTTTCCATGGTCCTTGCTTCCGCACCACCCCTGCGCGAGCTGCTGTGTCCTCCTGCGTTTGCTGCCCAAATGCAGATTGTGTCCAAAAAAAAAAAAAGCACCACAAAAAAAAGCCACCAAAATCATATTCATAGGCTAAATCTCTCAAAAGATCATTCTTATTGAGCTGCCCTGTCTATTTTCAGCCTTCACCTCCATCCTCTCTTTTAGCACCCAAGTGCCATACAGCCCAGTATAGGATCTGGTGCTCTGCAAGGCCACGGGATTTCAGTGGAGCAACGAGCGTGCTGGGAAAAGCAAGCCCTGGAGAGGCCCATCAGAGGTTGCTGAGGCTCCGTGTGTCTGAAAACCCCTGAGCTGCCCATATGGAGAGGGTTCTGGGCACATCAGAGGGGTGAGAAACATGTCTAAAGTGTGCTTAATATTGATTGCAATAATCCCTTCACCCAGATTTAGTGTTTTCCATCCCAGAGCTTTTGCTAACAGCTAGGTAAGCTCTGCAACACCCCCAGATGGCAGACAAAAATGACTTAACTGGAAAGTGAAAGGCAGACACCTCTGGGGGCAGATGGCAGCTGCCTGACAATGGACAACAGCCCTGCAAAAGCTGAGGATGGCCGAAAAGGAAAAGAAAGACTCCATCGCCATGTAGGACCGGAGGGGGTAGTTGTAGGCTCACAGGACTGACTCGCTGAAGGAAACCAGAAGAGGAACTCCCCTCCCTAATGAGAAGTCTTGTGGGATTTTTGTTGACCAAAAAAGGTCAGGAACCTAGTTTTGAGCTGTATGAAAAAGAAGATGCATCCAGTCACTTTGCAAAGCCCAAGAGGCTGGTTCTGACAGACCTTCACTTCTTAACTGGGCGTTTGCTTTTTGCAGGGCTCGCATTTAAAAAGGACATTAACACTGGAGCTGTTTTGGAGTAGGCTTGATTGGTTGCCCTGCAATTATTTTGTGATTTATGTTAATAATGCTGCAGATGTGCTACTCCTGGCCTTAAATACACAACAGCTCAGCTGGGGCACCAGATGTCTTCCCTGCGAGAGCCCTCACACGATGTCTTCAGTGGACAAAGCCCATTTTCCAAGGCATGATCCAGGCTGCTGAATTATCATGTTCTTTCAAAACTGATGCGCACCCCATGAACAAAAATCAGCAGAAAATTGATCAAAAATATGACCTACAAGGTATCTTAGCTGGTCTCAGGTGGATCCAAGGGGATTAGACGGATCAGACTGGCTCAAAACATGATAGTTACAGCACCGGAGTGGGACTTGGGAGACCTGAGCTTCATTCCCAGCACTGCTGCTAATTTTTGGTTTACAGTGGACAAATAATTTCTTTTTTTTTGTTCCCTTCCCCCCGCCCTGAAAACGGAGCTGCTCTCCTTTGTGAAGCCCTGGGATATCCCTGGCTGTTAAGGGTTATGTCAGAGCTCAGGGTATTTGTGTTGTTATTAAATCTCACAGTCGTGCAACAGCCTCCCCAGGGAAGTGATGAAAGACCTGTCGCTGGAAAGGTTTAAAGCCAGGCTGGATGAGGCGGTAGGAGACACACCATTGAGAATTTACAGACATTAACGAAGGGGGGGTAAGGGCGTCGGGATCTAACAGGTTTTCTTCCATCTCTGCTCTTTCTGATCAGCTTAATAAAATGGATCTGTCCAGCCCCTCTCTGGCATGTACTGCAGCACACAACAAAGAGGGAATTACAGCCCAAACGGGGAGTGCAAGACCCAAAACACTGCACCCCAAGATGCCCGCTGCAGCGGTTCCAGCAAACGCAGGCCTCTGCTCATGATATGCTCATATCCCCATGATACGCTGGGTGCAAGCCCCTCGACCCCCAGCTCACACAGGGCACGGGGTGCTTGCCCCCCCCTTCAGCAGCGTCGCTCCCCAACAGGCTCCTGAAGCTCAGACAGCGTCTCCTTGCCCCCGCCTGACCCCGGTGAGGCCACCCAGGGCTGAGAACAGACCCCCTTGTGTTCCCCCCCACCCCGAATCTGCTTCCCGTGACCACTTTGGCCGAGCCTCCTCCCAAAGCAAAAAAGTTCCCGGTGCCTCTGGATGGGTCCTCCTCCCGGGGGGGCTGTGCAGGTTGGGGATGAACCCCCCATCTGCTGGGTGGCTCCCGGCCAGCGGTGCTGCTTGCCGGGGCTCTCCCTGTCTTTGCGTTCCTCCCTCGTCTCCATCCCTTTCTCCCTGGGCGCCTGCCTCTCGCTCCCTCCCCACTGCTCAGTCTTGCTTTCTCCCCCAGCTCTCCCGCCACCGAGCAGAGCCGCGATCAGCAGCAGTCCCGGGGCCGGATGAACCCCCTCGCTCCTCACATCTCGGGGACCATCATTGTCTCCCACCGAGCCGCCCGCTGCCTCTCAGCCCTGTTGTTCTCCACGAGCGAAGGCTCACCATATGCCTGGGCTCCTCACGGCGATGCCGAGCAGGAGGGTTTCACCCCGGTAGGGTGGGTCTGTCCAGCGGTGGGTCTGTCCAGCCGTCCCTGATGGCAGGGTGGTCTCACTCCCTTTCTCCCCGCTGCAGAGGCTGGGGCTGTGGGAGCGAGAGCCGTTTCCTGCGAGCTCCCACGGCCGCCTCCGAGCCCTTTTATCGCCGGGCTGCCGCGGTGATTGGCTCTCGACGCCGTACCGTCTTCCAGCCGCTTGCTCCTTTGTGTGAAGCCAACCTCTAAGCCCAAACCTTCCCCAGCCCCTCTCTTCCTGGGTTCCCTCTCCCCAGCTGCCCCCGGACCCCCGCAGCCTCCTGACCCCACTGCCAACACTGCCGACTCTCCGAACTTTGCCTCAGCTTTCCTCCCCACCGGCAGCATGGGTGCAATTACCCCCCTGGCATAATTAGCTTTTGCCCAGCCTCTCCCCCCACCATGTTCTGCATGCGCAGATGTGCTTCGCTCAAGACTTCGGACACGGCCTTGGGCTCTCTCCGCGTGGCACTAACCCACTCGTGTAAGGTTCCCTGCAAGCACGCTTAAGGATCCGTCCCTTCCAGGGTCTGCAAAAGCCAAACTCGTCCCCCCGCCCAGCCTCAGCAAACTGTTTGCAGAGGAAGGATCTTATCAGGCAGCGGCAGGAAAGGGGGATCCCAATGCCCCCAGCTCCTCACCACCCAGGGGGGCAAAACTGAGCTGTCACGGTTTCAAAAATCCAGGTTTTACTCCACAGAGAGCTGATGAGCCGTGCGCGGGAGCAGTGCTGTGTAAGGTGGCCGGAAGATCTGCCCGGGCAGGATCTCATGGGGCGAGCACAATCGCTGCCCGGACGATAAAGGCCGCTTCCCCCGCACCGCCCCTGGGGTTTGGGACTGGGTGGCTGAAGTCTGGAGGGCTGGAATTTCCCCTGGAACAGGGCAAAATGTTAGGAATAAATAGGTTAAGTATTAATAGTTAAAACCTGAAGGGAACTTGGAGGCGGTTTGAGACCAGCCAAGGAAGCCGGGACAGCCATGAGCCGGCAGAAAGGCGGAGGGACCCTGTGGCTCTGAGGACTGCTCCTTAACCTCCCAAACCCTCCAGTGGGGGATAAATGGATGCAAAATATGAGACGGAGTGGTGGGAAGAGCTTTGATACTGATGATGCAGGAACAAATATTCTTGTTTGGGCTCCTCAGCACAGCGTGGTGCTGCTGGAAAGAGCCAAACGCCGGCTGGAGACAGCCCCAAATCTGAGCCCAGCGGCAGAGGCAGGTGATCTTTGTGTGCAGAGCTTGTCTGTAATTCCCCATATAAAAAAAACGATTAAGGAATTTATAGCGGTGTTTACTGGACAAGGAGACAGCGGTGATATGATTTATCACCTCTGTCACTCTGCATTGCCCAAATAGCATCTGTGATGAAAAGGCTTGCTGCCACCGAGAGCAAATAAAAAAGGAATTTGACTCGATAGTAAAATTAGCTGTTGCCGAGCAGATCCAGACGCAGCGACGGGGATGGTCATACATATCACGCAACAGGAGACTGGCAAGGCTGCGAAAGCCAGCGTCCATCTGGGCATGGGGAAGAGCGGAAGAGCATCCAAGGCGTCGCCACGCTGCCCCGAAAGGAGGGCAGGCGTGGGGGAAGCCTGCGGCGAACGAGCCCCGCGTGCTGCCCTGGGCTCTGGGCATAAATGCACTGGCAAAGGGGTCCCGTCTTCAGGCTCCGTCTGCCCCCCCTCCCCACCGCATCGCCCCGCAGGGAGGGGGTCTGGAGGAGGAGAGGGCTGGGAGCTCATCCCGGCACCCACCCGTGGGGGATGCAGGGTGGGTGCGGAGCTGGGGCCTGAGCCCACGTCCCTTCCTGCTGCAGGTCCCCTCCGCGTAAGTGCCACCGGCACACGCGCGCACACCCACATGCGTGCACACCCACACCCACGCAGGCACACACGCACGCACGTGTGCACACGCACAAAAGCACGTGCACGCTAGCATGCTCACACGTGTGCACGCACACGCCCATGCCCGCACATCTGTGTGCAAGCATGTGTGCAAGCGTGTGCGTGCACACGGACAGACACACACGTGTTCACGCCTCCCCCCGCCCCGCACACGTTCACGCCCGCGCAGGGCGGGGCTGTGGGCGACGCCGGGGTGGCACAGCCTGGGCAGGGGCTGGGGTCCACCGGCCTGCGCCCACCTCGGGGTGGGCCCCGGTGGGGGGGTGCTGGGGCTCAGCTCCTTTTCCCGTTGCTATGGCGACGTGGAAGGCCTGGCAGCAGCCCGCCAGGCCTGGAGGAGATGGAGGGGGAACGGGGGGAGAGACAAAGAGCGAGTGGTATCGCAGGCTAGTACATACTTGGTATCTTTCTCTCTCTCTAAAGTTCACTTTCAGATTGTTGT
>JAVKLA010000081.1:42153971-42165081 GCA_034782735.1 Sagittarius serpentarius
CGCGCCCCCGCGCCCCTCCCCTCTCACTGCACCCGCCCCGCTGCCAGGCTCAGAGGCCGGGGCAGGAGCCGTGCCCGAGGCACCGGGGGGCACCGGGAGCGCAGAGGGGAGCGGGGAGCGGCCCAGGGGTGCCCCGAGGGGCCTCAGCAGCCCGGGCCGCCCCCCCCGCTCCCTCCCCCCGCCGGCAGGGGGCGCCCTCCCCCGGGGGCGTCGCTCCCGCCGGGGCCCCGCCCCTCCGCCCTGGGCGTCCGGTCCTCCCCTCCCGCAGGGGGCGCTGCTCCGCGCGGAGCCGCCGCCGGCGCCGCTCTACCTGCCGAGGGCAGCAGTCGGCGGCGCAAGATGGCGGAGGAGGGCTCCGTTTGCAGCTTCCTTTTCAAGAAGCGGGGCCTGGTGGCGGGCAGGGGTCGGCGCAAGCGGCCCAGCAGCGACCAGGAGCAGGGTGAGGGCTGGCGGGCGTTCGCGGAGGACCCCGGGAGGGCGCTGGGAGCCCAGCCGGTACGATACCCTGGGGAGGCGAAGGAGGGCCTGGTGCCACCCTGGAGCGCTGCCCTCACACAGGGGGACCTTGCTGCCCTCCCCAGCCGTACCGGTGTCCGTGTGGTGGAGGGGGTGAAGGGTTTTTCCCCCGGCCGTGCCACTGCCCTCGGGGGTTCCGCCGGCCTCTCGCAGCTTCCCGTGGGCGTCCCCAGCCTGCAGAGCCTGCACTTGGGCCGAGGTCCTGCCCCCAGGTCTACCCTTACCCCTGCGCTTTCCCTCTCAGAGAGCAGCGGTGAGGAGGGCAGCACGGTGGTGAGGAAGGAGAGGCGGCGGGAGACCCCCAACCCCATGATCCAGAAGGTGAGTGAGCCGCAGCAGGGCACTGCTCCATCCGAGGTGCATCTGCAGTGGCCTGCCAAGCTGAAGCTAGATAAAGCGTTGGAGCCTTCCATCCTTCCTACCTGCTGTCTTCTTGCCCCTCAGACCAGGAGATGCACGAAGGAGAGGCCCGCCTGCGCGCTGAGCAGCAGTGATGATGAGGATCCATCAAAGGACATCGGAGTCACTTACAAATCAACAAGGTCGGCGGTAAGGACTGGGCAAGGATGTGGTTCTGGGGCGTGAGATCAGGTGGGACTGGCAGATCTCGCATTTGATAGAGGGAATTTGCCTCTGTGAGTGTGGGATCAACCATTCCTTCTTTTTTATCTATAGATGCACCTCCCTGTCCCTTCCTTCTTAATAGACAAGGACCTTGTGCAAGGTTTCCTGCATCTCAGGAGACCATCTAAGGTTGGCCGTTCCCTCTTAGAGGCAGGAATTAAAACCCCAAGATGCCACTGGACTTGCCCAACATCACACAAAATTTTCAGGAGAGGGAGCACTTGAATCAGGTTTGCCCTGCTGTTGGGTTTGCATTTTCAGTTTTAGGCCCTCTTCCTTCACAAAGAATTCAAGGTGACTTAGAAAGTGCTCCCATCTTTATCCTTGTGACTAGTGACGGAGTAAGAGCTCCAGAGAGGGGTCGTTGTTTCCTTGGGATTGATGGGTGGGGTGTCCTGGATGTCTTGTTAACATCTGGAGTGGAGAGAAAGCAGCTATGAAGGTTTGGGCACAGCTCAAATTGCTCTTCCCACTAGATTTTTCTCTTCCGTCTTGATCCAGTGAAGTTTTATCTATTAGGATAAGCCTGGGCAGGATATAAGGTAGGATTAGAAACAGGTATCAACACATGTTTGTTTTCAGACCTATTTCCTTATTGTCTGTGCCTCTGTATAAAATGGGAATAAAGCCTAACTGTCCCCAGTTAAAGCTGCAGGGTCAAGACTGAGGTCTTCTTGTCACATTATGGATTTGGTTTTAATTGAGACTGGCTGTAATTATTCTTTGGTTTCTGTGCAGCTGTTCCTGAAGATCTGATAAAACCTAGGAATAGATGTCTGTTCAGTCCATTAAAGAGGAATCTAAACCAGATCACTGTATTAAAACTGAACGTAAGCCACCCACAGCTGGGTTAAAAGTTCAGACATAACATCCTGCCTGTAGGCAGGATGGTCTCATGGTTGAAGTGTTGGATATGGGAGACCTGAGTTCAGCTTCCAGTTAAGCTGAGGCTGAGCATGAAGGAGTAGAGTAAGGATAAGTGTTTCCTGACTCTGCAGGCTAAAACTTGAGAGCAGTGGGTAATTAGCACTCTGGCCTCTGCAAGCACTGGGCTGGATCCGGCCCATGGGGGATTCTCCCTGGCAGGTGCTAAGGAACAGTAAAAACTGTTGAAAAGTAAAGCAGGCCATGTGCAGTGCTTGCTCTGTGACCAGCCCTTCACGTAGCCAAGGAGCTCTCTGTCTTGTACACGTTTTCTCTTCACTGTTGTCAAAAGTTCTTCTTGCTTTTCAGAAACCTGTTGGCCCAGAAGACATGGGGGCCACAGCAGTGTATGAACTGGACACGGAGAAGGAGAAAGATGCCCAGGCCATCTTTGAGCGCAGCCAGAAAATCCAGGAGGTGAGTCAGCTTTGCTCTGTAAGAGCTAGTGCTCTATAGCAGGAGTACATGTGCTTAATTCATCCCCTTCTGCACACCAAGAATAGTTCGAGTCTCCTCCTCCCTGGAAATTTGAGAAGCCAAGAGTGTTACCCTTGCAAATACAAGAATTTTGTGGCTTTATTGGCATCTTGGTATTAAGGAAGGCCGGGCTGGGAAGGGAGACTGGTGTCAGAGTGGTGAAAGCTAATCTGTGTCATCAAGCTTTCCTGATCCTTAATCACCTTTCTTTTTGCTTTTCTAGGAGCTGAGAGGAAAGGAAGATGATAAAATTTACCGTGGTATTAACAACTACCAGAAGTATGTGAAGCCCAAGGACACATCGATGGGAAATGCCTCTTCAGGAATGGTCAGGTAGGTTGGGATGAGCCTCGGAGGACTGGGACCACAGAGGAACTCAGGCACCATCCCCAAAGGCACCTCTTTGGGGCTTGAACTTTGCTGTTACTGCCAGCTTCTTTCTGTCTAACGAGCACGGTGTCTGGTTCTAACCAGGCCCCCAGGGGCCTTCTCCACTGCAGCTGCGCAGCTGGCCTGAGCCTTCTCCCACCCTTTCAGAAAAGGACCCATCCGTGCTCCGGAGCACTTGCGGGCCACAGTGCGATGGGACTACCAGCCCGACATCTGCAAGGACTACAAAGAAACTGGGTTCTGCGGCTTTGGAGGTGAGTGGATCTCGCCTGCAGGTGAACACGTGCTGCGCCAGATCCGCAAAGGGTTCCAGTCCAGCTTGTGATCCTGTATTTGTGGTGCTAAGACGGCACTTACTGATTTATGGGCACTTGTTTGCAGAGTTGGTGTGTGATGCCATTGCGAAGTTGTTTCATGTAACATTGATGTCGTTTGTGTCAGCCATCCTGAAAGCTGATGGCATCTCATCAGTGGTTATGAGAGTCCTGGGAGGGACCCCTGGGATGTTCCCGTGACCCACATTCCCACAGGTATTCTGGCTGCTGAGGCCATGTGAGGGATGGGATTTCCTGTTCCTTATCCCACTTCGCATGTGTGTAAATGCTGGAACTGTCACTGTGGCGCACAGAGTATGATCCTCGTGGCCTGTCAACCCTGAGAGGGATCCTGCGCCTGCTGCAGGAGCTTGGCGCTGCCCTGGAGCACAGGCAGGCAGGGAAGCAATCGGGTTTCACCTTCTGCTGGGCAAAGCTCAGCCTGCCCCTGAACGAGGTGTCCTGTTAACGCTCGACCCCCCCCACAGCCTAGCTGCTAATTCCTCTTCCTTTGTGTGGCTCAGACAGCTGCAAATTCCTCCACGACCGCTCGGACTACAAACATGGCTGGCAGATCGAACGGGAACTGGATGAAGGCCGGTACGGAGTCAATGGTACGGCACCACCCCTGGGCTCTCCCTCTCCCTAAGCTAATGGCGGATGAGGCTACCAGGTCCTGCCTTTTATCATGCCCTAAGGTGAACATGACAGGGGTATTGGATCACTAAGAACAAAATGGGTCCTTCGGTGTCTCAAACTGTGTGGGCTATGGGTTGAATTAATACTAGACAGAAAGGACTCTTCATTCCAAAGCTGCAGAACTCCCTGCTGCAGGATAACCTTAGGGCCAGTAACCGCTGACAGTGCTGAGCAAATCTGCTGCTTTCAGATAACCACTGACTGCCACCAGAGAGAATTATTTCCTCTGGCTCTCTATAAAAGGACAGCACTGCTGTTGTATGGGGCCCAGCAGCGAGCCGTGACCACCTCCTGCCCCCCAGATGCCCGGGAGGTGGGATGCTTTCATGCTACATCATATCATGATTTCTCACTCAGTGTCCGTAGCTGTGGCCCAAGGTTCATGCGTGTTGCTTATGAACCGCTGTGCAGTTTTGGGGAAGAGGGTGTTCTCTGTTCAGTTGGAGCCAAAGTTTGGTGGCAGCTGGTTTGGAAGAAAATCTAAGAAACAGGAGGGGGCTGGAGGATGTCTCTTTATAGCAGTGAGTGGGTGAGGTAGAAAAGAATTTGCTCTTGTGAGATGAGCAACAAGCGCACTGGCTCATTAGACCTAATTATATCTCAGTCCCACGTGTTACTGACATCAGCAACACCCAGATGCCAGAGCTCTATTGTTTCCAGCAAAGATTTAATCCCACCTGGTGTGCTCTCTCCGTATTTAATATTTCATGCCCCACGCATGGGCTGTCTGGCTGCCTGTGCTTTTGCTCGAGTCTGGTTAAGTTTCTCTTCTGCAGATGAGGAAAACTATGAGGTGAGCAGTGATGAGGAGGATATGCCTTTCAAATGCTTCATCTGCAGAAGTTCCTTCAAGAACCCTGTGGTCACCAAGTAAGCGGTTGTTTTGGCATGAGGAGCCAAGTGTCTACTATTGGATCTAGTTCACTAGTTACTCACTGTTGAGGCAAATACAAACACTGCCCACAGGCTGGCGGGTGGAACCTGCTTGTTGTCTGCTGTGGCTTTCTGGTGGGTGGGGAAATCCTCTGACAACTAGGGAGTCTCATAACTGTGTCTGGAGTGTCTCCTTGGAAGGGATCTCAAGCGTTTGTTGTCCAGGCAGCTTTTGTATTTCCACAGATGCTGCCTCATTACATTATCTTTCCCCTTGACCTTGAGATTTTGTTTTCAATCCTTCCTTCCTCCTGGACGCTGAATGGCACACTGCATTGCGTCAACAGGGAAACAGAAGCACGGGGAAGCCAAGAGCTTGGCAAGGATGAGGAGCAGGCTGGGGGGGCAGCATGGACATCATGCACTGCCAGCCCTCTGTCACACTGCCGCCTGTCTTGCTGGGTACCTGGTGTCTGGAGGAGCTCACTGGTGGCTCTATGCCATCGCTCCACATCAGTGAAGCGATGCTGAAACACCTTTCATTGGGACAGTGACGCAGAGGAAGCTCTGCATGCAACTCATTCTTGCATCCCCCAGGGACCAGTAGTAGTCAGTAATTTCTAACTCCTGGACACAGCCATTCTATCTGTCTGGTGACTTGTAGTGGCATCTGTGTCTCCGTACAGGTGCAGGCACTACTTCTGTGAGAGTTGTGCCCTCCAACACTACCGCAAATCCCAGCGCTGCTATGTCTGCGACAAGCAAACCAATGGAGTCTTCAACCCAGCAAAAGGTAACAGCCCCCTGTCGGGGACAGGGCTTTCAGTGGGAGCGTCTGGAGCAGCAAAGGCAGCAGCTCCTGAGGTGTCTTCTTGGTGTTGGGCCTGGCCCTCGCCCTAAGCTGGAGCTCGCAGCTCTTGGCTGCTGGCAGAGCTTCCTTTAGTGCCAGGAGATACTAAATCATGGCCTGGGTGGCTCTGTAGGTGCAAAATGAGCATCTGTGCTTGCCTAGCTGGGGAACCTGGGGAGTGTGACGTCTGGTGAGGGGAGGGAGGACGTGCTGTGGGAGCGGAGGTGGCAGCTCGTCTGATGCTCTAGTTGGCAGGTCAGTAATGCACTGATGGATTCTCTGACTGTAACATCTGGTGCCCTGGACTCAGCAAACGCTGGTAGCTCCTAGCTGAGCCTTTGTGTAGCCAACTGATTTTTGGTGGCTGCCCTGGTTCTTGCGGAGATGGGTGTTTACAGGACCTGAGCACCTGGTTTTGGTGTGGGACAGCCCCTGCACCTGGACTCTTATCCTGCCTATTCCTGTTTTTCAGAGCTCATGGCAAAACTGGAAAAACACAAAGGGGAGGAAGAGGAGGAGGAAGAGCAGCAGCATTCAGACCATGCAGAGGATCCCCAATAGCAGAGCACCCTGTTTTGTATCTAGCTGAATAAAGCTTTCATGGGAGAGGGAAAAAAAAAAAAGCTCACAGCAGTTGCCTTGGGGCCAGCAGCAGTAGCCAGTCCTTGTGTATCCAACCAGCAGCTACTAAAACAGTGTCCTGACTGTGCCGGACTCCTTGGTTGCTGCTGTGTGAAGGTGTAAGACAGAACAGGTAAGGTCAGACTCAAAGCGTCGTGGCTGAGTACAGCTGTCTGCTACCAGCAGGACCCCGCAGTTGCCTCTGCGTGCAGCAGTGTGCCTGGGGAAGGCGGAGTGCTACATTCAGTTACTTCCTAACTTCTTTTTTTGACCAAGGTGCTGCTGTTTCACTCCTAACTTTGCACTGATCCTGCTTGCTTCCTGCTGCTGTGTAAGCATAAAACTATCTCTAAGTTAATTTAAGTCCATAATCTTTGAGCATGTAGCAAGCTGAAAGCATGGAAAGGGATGAGCAATATTAGCTTGTGTGAAGTTCATCCTTCACCCTAAAAATGCTAACTCAGGGGAAAGCAGGCTAGAGTGCTGCAGTTATTTGTGATGTATTACAGCTCAGTGTATTCCCCCATCTTTTCTGCCTGCCTCTTTGTTCCTGGGAGAATTCAAGAGAGGCTAACTTTGGTGGGCAACACCTGTTGAATCATCCCTCTTCTGTGAGGAAACCCACCTCCTCCAAACCATCACTAACTCGGTTCCAAAGGCTTTATGCTGAGTGGTACTATGCTTTTTCTTGCTCGAAGTACAAGCAGATTTTTGAAGTCCCTGTCCAGGCCTGTGGGAGAGGGTTAAGGATTTTCACAAATGCAGCCTTTGTGGCGAGCTAGGAAATTAAGATCTACTTAGTATAATAACATCAAATCAGGAACCAGATCTGATCCTAGAGAGGAAGTAGAAGTGGGCCTGTCCTGTCATCTGTTGTATCCTGCCCTTACAAACACCCCTGCTCTGGGAGAATAAGTGCATTCTACTGAAACTTTCAGAAAAGGGCAAGAGCAGTTGTTTGCAGCTTCCTACTTTAGTTGAAATATGTTTCTGAAACATGAAGGCAGTTGCAACTAAGAGTGCTGCAAGCTGCTGCGGCGAGCTGTGCAACAGCAACTGCCTTCATCAGGGTATGTTCTAATGCCGCCCAGCCCTTGCCAGCTGGGGTGCAAGAAGCAGCAGCCTTTTTAAGTACGGAAATGAGAAGACAGTAAGCATGCACAGCCAGCCTGTGTCATCGTTTGTGATCCACTCCATCATCTTGCAGAAACAGCAGACTTAAAAAAAAACAACTTCAGAAATATTTTATTTGTTTTGGCAAAAAACTAGAGTAACAAACTTTATCTGGGTTCAAGTACAGTTTATAAACACAAGAAGGACCTGTTGCCAGCACCACTACTCCCATCAACCACACCTACAGGACTGGATTCTCAGTGCTTTGTTAAAGAGTAGAAAGACATCCAGCACCCATGGTCCTTGGAAGGGTCAAACTAAAAGCCTTGAATACACCTCCAAAAAACAAATACCATGGAATGGGGGATTGCTGCCACAGCAGCAGGGCAGAGCCACACAGCCATGAATCAAGGGGAGCCACGGGAGAAGCAAGTTTTTACCTGTCATTCAGTCAGGGAAGGCAGAACAGCAATGGTAATGGAAGGCTTAAGATCAATTCTGTACGTGGTGTTCAAAGAGGAGTCACAAGCAAGAGGATTTAGCGTGAAAGTCAACTTGCTTTTCCTCCATGCCAGGGTAAGTCACTGAGAACAAGCTGGTACGAGTTACATGCTGTGAAACCAGCCCAGCTAACGGGAGGCTCAACTGGATGTGCCGTGGGGGATAAAAAAAGCTGGTACGTTGCACAGGTGTACACACTTGGTGATCCAGGCAGCCATGGGAGGAGAGGCTGGAATGCCCTGTCTGACCTAGAGTGCTCAGCATCAAGTGAGAGCCTCTTCAAAAGCTCTCTGCAAAACTGGAAGAGAAGAATCCAGTGCTGCAGAGGAATGCCCAATGCAGTGAGCATGCCTGGAACAGAATCGGGTTTTCTTCGATCCCCCGTTTGTTTTTTTTTTTTTTTTTTTTTTAGTCACAAAGCAGTGACTAAATTTAAGAACATAATTGCTTTTTATCCCCACCCTCAAAACTTACTCTGTGACAGCACAGTAACTAATCTGACTAGCTTTAAGAGAATGCCCAAAACTAAGAGCTGCCTGCCTCCCCTTAACTCTAAGGCACCCTTAAAAGAGAAAGAACCAAAGAGGGTAGGGACATGCAGCCTTCAACTGATATGAGGAAGCCAGTGATTTTTAGAAAAACATGAATAGAGACTAAACAGACTTACTCAACCCATTTGAATGATCTACCAGTGCTCAGCTACAAGAGCTGGGGCTCTGGGCACTGCACCATCTGGAATACTCCACAGTTCCTTGGGGTTGATCCTTTTCCAGCTGAAGTCTGTCCATTTGTTTCCAGGCTACTTCTTAAGTAAACAGGCAGTTGAAGTTCCTTCCCAAGGACCTGTAAACTCTTCTATGCGTAACATTCATCACCTTTTACAAACAGGACCAATAAATTACAATGTCTAGAAAGCTCCTCCAGAACCAGGTATAGTCCCTGTTTTCCTAGAATTCCCAGTCATCCACATCCAGCTGCTCAAGGTTTGACACCAGCCCAAAAATGCCACTGGGATCCTGGGGCCGCGTTCCTTCAAAATTAGTGATAGGGGTGACGGGGCGCAGGAGTTCAGGGAGTGCTTCAGAAGCACGGCGCTTGATCTGCACAGAAGGGAGAGAACTCGGCTGCTGAAATGCTTCCCCAGTTGCGCATCACAGACGAGCAGAACAAGGTGTGGTTACAGGCAGAAAGTAAGAATACAGTATTATCCTTCCGCCTGCTCCGAGAGATGTGCAGAGCTTTTGCACTGCACCTTGCAAGATGAAAGAGCTTGACATGCAGCCTTTTCAGCAGCACTTGAGTGCTATGGTCCTGATGCTCCCCTCGGTGAAGCACCACCCTAACCCTCAGCTCAGAGCAAGCCACACAAATCATTTCAGGGGCAGGAGAGCCTCTGCCTCTTCCGATGCCAGCGCTGGAGCTCACCAACCCGCCACGCAGCTGTAAGCAATGCACAGGTCACCTCAGTTTGGTCTCAGTAAGGACCAGGTTAGGACTGCCTTGCCCCAGTACTCAATAGTCTGCGGGTGAAAAACTTCTGGCATACAGGACTGCCAGATTTACACCCTCTGTTTAGAGAAGGAAGAGATGCACTAAGAACAGCCTGTCCACCTCCCAGGAGGATGCGAGGATCAGCAAGCTGCACTACAGTTAGTCACCAACCTAACTTAATCCTTTCAGATCACAGAAAATTCAGCAACTTGACATTCCCACCCTCAGGTTCAGTGACACAGCAAGACAACTATGGAAAAGCCACTGTTCTTTATCCACAGATTAAATGAGTTCCTTACCTGCTTGAAAAAGGGATGATTAAGCAGAGTGCCTGCGCTTGGCCTGTAGAAGAGAGAATAAAGTAAGCACACAAGAAAACATGTCAGTGTTTAAAGTCAGGTAGTGGAAGAAAGACAAGACCAGGGTCCTTCCTGCCTCTCTCATTTCTCAGCTATAGGGTATCTCCCTTTTGTAACCGGTAGCACTGTTTATTATGTTCACGTGATGTTTTATGCAAGCAGTTCAACCTTCTTCCGTGCAAACTACCTACTTGCACACCCCAACATTTGGTCAAGGGAGAGTTCCTGAACAGTGAGGTACGCTAGAGAAGTTTGTCATGGCTAAAGATTACCTCACGCTCACTGCAGAGGAAAATACAGTTCTTGATCACTTCCCATCGTTATTCTCTGCTGGCTGAAGAGCAGACATTTGCAGTGATGGAAACTGGGTAAACTGTCTCACAGGGACCAGAAATTCAAGTTGTACAGTTTATTTTCCTGACGTGTAGCACCACTCTACCCACCAAAGGCAGCTGCAAAGTAATTCTTCAGGCTCTCTTATAAGTGCTCAAAGTGTTAACACTGCTCTTGTTTTACACACTTGGACTTCTCTTCTCAATGTATGGAGCACATCCTCACTCCACTACACTTTTGAAAAGAAAATTTCGAACAACCTCCACTGGCTCTCATGGTTTAATTAGCCCTAGAATAGCGCAGGTCTGTGAAAAGCAGCTTTCATGTGGCTTTACCTGAAATCGGGGTTCCGCTGGAGGCACTGCTCTACGAAGTTATGGAAGTAGGTGGAGAAGGTCCGAAGATAAGGGTGCAGGGTTGGCTCTCCATTGGCCGTTCTCACGTTGCTAATAGCCATGCTCTCACCCATCCCGTAGTTAGCACTTGAACGAGAGGTCTTCATAGTCAGCTCATCAGCAGGAATTGTGGTGGTGTCTAGCAGGCAGGGAACAGTTCCATTCAGCTTTTCCAAGAGCATCTGGAAGAGAAGGGGCATAAGCAACATCACACACAGTAAGACTAGACAGTTAAGATTTCCCATTCAGGTAGGCATGGCACCCTTCTGTCTTCACATTCCAGTGCAGCAAAGCAGTTCCATGTGCCAGGATGAAGGATGAGAAAAGAAGAGCTTTTAAACCTTACCTGAGTAGAAGGCATGTCTTTAAATGGTACATGTCCATTTGCCAGCTCACAGGCTGTTATCCCGATGCTGTAAATGTCAGATTTTGCATCGTAACCCTGGAGATTCTAGATGAAAAGGAAAAGAAAAATCAGCCTTGTGGACTTACATGTGATTGCATGGGCAATACCCATGATTCGATACACAGAACAGCAAACTCAAATGATTAGAGCAGAAATAGTACAACCCACATATAGGCTGCTTTATTGGGGGGGGGGGGGGCGGGGTTTGTTTGTTAAAACACACA
>JAVKLA010000081.1:42169091-42187249 GCA_034782735.1 Sagittarius serpentarius
GCTCATGGGGAGGGGGGGGGGAGAAAAAAAACAACCCCACACCACACAGGGAAGCAGCACTCCCAAGCCTGTCAGCTTTTCTTCACTACATCTGACATAAAGCTATCTGGTTTATTTACATACACGTAACCTTTCCAAGCAGGATTTTGCAGACGACAAACTTCAATGTTCTTACAAGTTCCATTATACCTTCCAACTCCCTCAAATTTCCAAAGTCACAAGGAGAGCATCCTAATGGGGAACCAAATTTATTTGGTGTCTAAGATCAGATTTAGTTATCTCAAATTTCCAGCACATTAACTCCTCCTGACATTTGGAACTCCAGCTCATTCTTTCCACCTCATTCTTCATCGACTGCAAATGCCCTTTATCAGACCTTTTCTCACGGTACATGAAGCAGAAAATGCTTGTGCGTTTTCCTAGTGACAGCAAATACTCTTTTCTCCATCACTGAAAGATGGAAACAACACAGTGACAGCTGAAAAACAAGGAACTTGCTTTTCTACACTCAGTCCAGGGTAAATGTAGTGCAATGAGCACAGATGTGAATTTGCCGTAAATTACCTTTGTGTCCCTAACTTTACCTTGGCAGTAAGCTAATAGTCAGTCTTCCCAAGTTCCACCTTTGCAACTGACTTTGCACAGCATGCGTTTTACCTCTCTCTGCCTACCTTTAAAACAGGTATATTTTTCAGTTAAGGGAAAAGGCAAAACTTAACATTTGTGAACAGTGCTATGGTATAATTTCAGCTCAAACAGCTCTAGCACAGCAACTCAGTCCTGTTTCAGGACAGCTAACCCCTGAGATCGCGGCAGTCCCAAATCCTTTTTTTCTAGTCCTAACACTACACAGTGCTGTTCCTTGGCTGAGAACAGGCAGCAATTTCCCATTCACGATTTCAAACTTCCGTTAAAGATGCCTGTCAATTCTCATCTCAATTGTATCATTCATTACTTCTTCCAGCAATTTCAGACAGTCCTGTCAACAGCAAGATTGCCAGGAGAGACACACAGGCAGATGGAAACCTCTGAAGTGGAAAGGCACCACCAAGGAAATGAAAGCAGGAGGCTCTGATAAGCAGCGTTATGGAGCAATGACAGCTGGTGAAACACTGAGCAATATGTAAGTGGTTTGCTTTATTAAAGTCCACTCCAGATATAGCATAAGCCAACAAAACAGATGCAAAAAATTAAATAAATTTATATCTTGTTAATGGTGTAGGCTGTTTCAACAGTAATGGAAAAATACTGTAAATTCCCTTTTTTAAAGTCTTCCAGTACATCAGAGGTCTTCACTCACCTCTCTTCATGTTAGCAGTGACCAATAACTGAGAGTTAATGCAAAAGGAGCTCTACCAGAAATTTATCAACATCATACAAGAGTTTTTTTAAAAAAAAAGTTAAACTGAAATGTCATTTATGAAATACTGCAAAAAAGCTCCTCAGTGGTTTCACACAGGACAACTTTTGGTGTATGGCCAAAAGCAAAAGCAGCTGCAAAATGAAGTCACATATGACTAGCTTTATGGCATGACATTCATTAAGAGCTAGCTTTCCAGCTTGTTGATCTGATTGTAATTTGAGATAGATTTAAGGAAATTAATCTTTGAGATGTAACTACTGTTATAAAATGCCATAAGAAAATCAGTTATGTGATGCTTGCCAAATTATGTTCATCTGAGTTAGGAAGAGGGAATATCATTTTTGTTCTGCTACCTTCCTCTCCACCTCCTCACTCCCTCACTCACTTTCAGCACGAGCAAAAAAAATTTTCTTCCCTTCCCTCTCCTCAAATTATTTACCTTTTTCTATAGCCCTGCTGGAAGAAGTAAGCTTTTATTTAGATGTAAAAATCAAAATGAGAGTCAGCAATACCACTGCAAAAGTGTCCAAACCCTAACTGAATACTTTAACAAAACCAAAACAGATGCAAATCTCAATTTGCTTCCAGTCCAGCATATGTGTAACACTCAGCAGTTTAAAAAAAAGTGTGAATTTACTTGACTTTATACAAAACATTCTATATACATCTCTCATCTTCAGCTTTCTCTGTGCCAGTAAGTTACAGACACTGGCACAAAAATCAATTATAAGCAGCTTGAACTGACACAGTTCTTATAATCAAATCACACTTCATTCATGATTGTGATTAGCTTAAACTAGAGCAACACCTGCACGCAGAAATGTTTCAGTATGGTGTGGATAGGTGGGAAATCATTTAGACAAATACATTCTACCGTAAGTTGTGTTACTCTGTGACCACTGCTCATAATGAACAGATACTGTGCAGTCAGGGCCTACAGAACAAAAAGCATCAAGGTAAAGTTTTCAACTGCCACATTTTGGCTGGACGTTTTTGAACAGAGATGCCATGTTTGCTAGTGATTTTAGTTTTTAAGAGGCAAAGCTCTCTAAGCATGCATGGAACTGGCTCCAAGGACGACCAGACAAGAGGAGGTAAAGTCACCTCAAACTGAAAATTACATGGTGTTTGGTTTTGATGTTGGAGCCTCTGTTGTGGCTGCTCTACAGGGAAGAGAAAGGAAATCAGAATCAATGTGTTCAGAAGGGAACACTCGTTTTGAATAGCCAACATAAAATTTTCTGGGCCTAGTTTTCAGAAGTCCCATAAATTAACCTCTTCCTTTCAGTCTAAAACAGTTACACGAGATTAGCATCTCTGAAGAATCAGATCTAAATAATCTCAAAAAAGAGACCCTTGGGGGACTAGCGGGAGGGAGGGCAATGACAGAAATACAAATCCAAGAGATTATGTTTACAGTTTTGACTTATCACATACAGTTTGAAAACCACACACCAAAATCTCCACTCCAGGGTGAAACCTGTTTCCACACTTGTAGAGCTAAATATAGAGATGAAATATATAACTAATATAAAAAGAAAAATCAAACTTCCACAAGGAATAATCTCCATGCAATGAACCACAGCACCACAGCCTGCAAAAGTCACTTACTTTTCTCCGAGAGTCACCCGGAGGCTGCTCTGGAGTAAAGAAATTAATTGTTCACCATGTTGTGTTCAACAGATACCCATTAAAAATATAGTTGGACAACTAAGTAAATAACCCTGCACGATACTTTTTGATACCAAATATGTACAATTATTGGTTTTTTAGACAAGGACATTTAATTTACACATAAGGTTGTAGCACTAAAAATAATCAAATTGTAGTACAAGTATGGAATTAAAGAGATTCAAATAGTGCTACTGTTCATATATTCAACATAAATGTAAGGTGACAATTTCTTTCATTATACCTCCAAACACATTCAAAAATGACGTATCTACTTTGCTTAAATACAGAAGAAACCATCTAAAGTTTATTTACAATAGTGAAAATTCTTCCACTCCACCTGTAAGCTCAAGATCTAGACATCTTTCCTATGCTCTGATTGTTTTACATGTCACTGATGAGGAATTCTGCATCCTAGTGGGAAATTTCGTTCGTTACACACAAAGCAGAACGGAAAGCAGTCAGCTCTCCTGCAGGCACACTGGGGAGCTGTCATCAGTTTCAAAATCCATTTTTACTTGGAAAATTATAATTAACCTTCCCAAACCCCCAATCTATCTTTTGCATAGTAAAAAAATGGTTACGCTAAGAAATACAGAATGCAAGGTCTGAAAGTAGTACTGCCATCAACACAAAACTGATTTCCAAATAGCTTGCTGGATCTTGGACACTTTCATATTAACTTTATATAGTTAGCCAGCTTGAATAACCAGATCTGGTGCTACAACCAGATTTATTCATCTCTTTTACTGTTAAGATACATATCTGCAACCAAATTAACAGACCTTGCGGCTAAAATAAAACATTTCTAACAATGTCATCTAATGAAAGGAAAACTTACCTCCAAACAGTTCAAACTCTCTTAAGCCCTCAACAATGAATTTTTCAGACACCCACCGCTGAAAGAAAAAAAAAAAAGATCCCCCAGATAATTAGTTGTTCCATCTAGAGACAAGTTTCTTTTCCCCCCTTCCCCACAAAAAATATCAGACAATTGTAACACTTCAAGGATTCTACTGTGGTCTGAAACTGATTAGCTGCAACATCAGACTTACACCCTTATTTTGCACAAGGATATTCTTTTCTTGTGCCATATGATGGCATGCACTCAGCAACCACAGAGGTGCTACTGCTTTTCCTGACCAGCATGCACTTGCAATAAAGTTAACATGATTTTAGATCAAACAAGAACCTTTATACATGCACATACAGCAAAAATAAGCCTGCTACAACACCCTTATATAGGCAAATAAAAGTTGTTTGTTTGGGTATAATAGGTGTAAAAAAAAAAAAAGCTTCAACTATTTACAATGAGGTGATGTCTTAGAGAACTTAAGTATTTTGGCTATATATCCAAATACAAAATTAGAACATAAATATTTTAAAGCTGTTCTCTTCCAGAATTCGTGCTTAAAGTTCACAGCAAGCATTAGGTTGTGCAGAGAAACGTTTTTACCACTCTATTCAACTCTGATTCAAAGAAAAATATATATACCCGCACACATAACACACAACAGAATATGCAATTTTAGGCTTGCAGAGTGTTGATTGTGAAGTTAGCATTAAATAAACAAACACAAACACTCCCACATTAGAATTTGTCTACTTGGTAAAATAACTGAAAAAATAGCTTATGTTGTTTAGTGCAAGGGAAGACACTCCTAGAAAGCACCAACAAGTCTTTAGGTGACAATGACTCAAAAATCATATGTAATTATACCATTTTAAGGCATTAAAAGTGGTTTTCTCGCATGAAACTTCCTCACTTAAAAATGCAGAATTAAACAAAGGTGGTGTGTTTAGCTTTCCAAGCTAAGTTAAGTTTAGAAAAAACGCACAAACAGAAACTGTCGGTGGTGTGACACAGGTGAGGCAGTAACTCCTTAAAGTAAGGTAGGAAAGAATCAGCATTACCACACTTTTTCTTAACTGCGATGCCTATTACAAGCCCCTTGCACCACACACAAAGGAGACACAGGTGTGCAAGCAACAAATACTTCAGCGCAGGTTTTTTTTCACTAGCACCTAGCTTGCACATCGATACCCTGCCCTGTAATTAGCACGTTTTAATGTGACTTTAAGGTGCTTTCCAGGAGGCCGGCCCCGCCGCAGCTCCTCTGCACAAGCACAAGGCTGGCTCTACCGACACGCCGGCGTCTGAGGGAAGCTGGAAGGTGTTCAACACTCACCCTAATCCGTTCGGGTTTACTTACAAGAAAAGACATGGAATCCGCGTTTGCGTTACCACACGCAGCTCGTGAAAGGACCGGCAACCTGCAGGCACAAAGGCGGGTCATCCCCTCACACCTCACCCCGGGACCGAGCGCCGCGCCGCGCAGCGCTCACCCGCCCTCGCCCACCCGGGGCCCGGCAGCCCCAGGCCGGGAGGGCCCTACCGGAGCGCGGCCGGCCGGTAAGCACCGCCCAGGGCCCGCGGCGGCCCCGCGGGGCATCGACCTTTCCCCCGCCCTCCGGGCCCCTCACCCGCTCCTCAGGCTGCGACCGCCGCTTACCGGCAGGAGACGCTGCGCGTGTGACGCCAGCACGCCGCCACGTGATGCGGGCGCTCGCAGGTGGCGGCGCGCGGGTGACGTAACCGGTGAGGCTCCCGCGCGCACGAGCGGCGGGAAGTAGCCGGCGCCATGTTGGCTCCCCTCAGAAAGCGGCCGAGGCTGCGCCCCCGCGGCCCGCCCGGCCGCTCCTCGGGCATGGGGGAACGCGCCCTGCCCGGCCTCGGTGCTGCTGCAGTGCCCGCACGGCCCCGTCCTTAAAGGCAGGGGGCAAATCCTCTACATCTCCGCCCACCCCGGGCCGCACAAGGAGAGATGCCTTCCTCCGGCTCCGGGCCCTCTCCCCCAGCAACCACCGCCCTCCCAGGGAGGGGCTCCCGGCGGGAAAGAATCACTTGCACCGACACCGCAGCGCAGATAACGCCAGCTCCTCGGTGCTTAAAAACCTGCTGTGCTGACTGAAGCCTACCCAGGGCAAAGGAGGCTTCGAGATTCTAACTAGATGAAAGGAACGCAGAGTCCAGCCAAGTAAAGTAGGCAGGTGGAGTGTTTCAATTATATTTTACTCTTCATTAGATTGTTCATTTGAATGTTCATATTACAAAATTAGCTGCCATGGCCCACAAATGTATGGGACTTCAGGAAAGCCGTCCGCCTACTCAAAAGAGCACAAACGAGTATTTCCATTCAAAGAACTTAGTGACACAATACCGTATTAATCTTTAAAGCTAAATAGTGCTAAAATTTCACACAGTCGATATTAGTTTTGGTTTTAAATAATTTTACCAACCATTATAAAATTAATGTATTTGCATGTATCAAGTTACAGACATTTGCATTTCAATCAGTGTGAAGTATCCCATGCTGGAACAAGAAGTTTAAGCAATTGCTGTTTCAACAGCAGCTCATTCTTATTGCCTCAGAACCAAGTTTGCACAAAGTACTGAACAAGAAAATGCAAGACATTTTTCCCCACAAAACTTAAAAGTCTGTTACAAGCAACAATAAAATTCCTTCTAGACAGGAAGCATTTATAAAATGCAAAGCTCTCTCAATTAGCGAAGTGCTTGCACAGGGGCATTCACTTCATTCTCCCCATTTATATTCAAAAACCTGAAGTGATCATTTACCAGATGAAGAGGATACATGTCCTCTGAAACGTTTTTTACTTGCTTGGGGAAATTGGCAATTGCAGATACTTCACTGAATCTACCTTCTGGCTGAAGTGAACTAGGCAGCAGCTGCTGAGATCAGGAGAAAAGTTTTTGAGGCAAAATTGTACAGTTAAAAATATTCAAGGAAGGCTAGTTGAAGCTGCTAACTCACCATGCGCCCACTCCTGAAGAAACACCATGCTGACATTACAGACTTCACATTGTATTAAGCTTGCAGCATTCAAAACCACAAGTAGGAAACTATTCCTGTTTTCCATTCCCTCGTATCTAACCCATCTATGTTTTACACATATGCCAGTCATGCCCACAGGTGACCTAATACTGTTTCAGTCCCTTGTTTGTGGGGGGAAAAAAAAAAAAAAAAAAAAAAAATCACTTCTATTCTACTGGGCTTAAATCCCTGAAGAATCCATACTGTGTATGGAAGGCTCTAAGTTTTGTGCCTTTACAAGCTTGATGCAAATAAATGCACAGTAAGTGTTTATTGTGCAGTTTTCCTCCCCTTAAGTTTTTCCCCCCTTCCCTCCCAATAACTAAAACCAAAGTTTAAAACCAAAGCATGAATATGTTACCAGCACACATGGACAGGTTTACAATCTTCTGTTTTTAAAGAACAAGTGACAAAGAGCATTCAAGAATATTGCAAATTTTTTTTTAAACAGACAAGTAGCAAAAATTTATACCACCTGGAATAAAACTGCGGAGACAAAGCTCTCTATATACACCTGCATGTTGCTGTAATACTTAAATAAGTAACACCAATGCAAGGAACATTTCTCTTAATGGCTACTAGTGTTCAAAGAAGCATAGGATTATGGAGTTAAGTAGGTCTTTGTACCCTGTGAATTAAAATTCTGCAGGTGGCACTGAGATGCTTCTCACAATGGAGTCACATAGCTTTCACTTTGATTTGCTTCATCTTCATCTGCTTCTTCTCAAGTTTCTTCTGCTCACGCCGCAAAGCAGCTTCCTGTAGGCAAGGACATAGAGATCTGAGTGAACATCGGTGATCTCTTCAAAGAACAAGCTGATCATTTCAGAAGAGCCAAACAAAAAAGACCTCCAGTACTTGGGTTCACATCTCTAACCACGTGAGCTGGCTCCTCACTGGGAGCCTTCGCACATTCTAGAAAGCAACAGCATATACCCTGAAAGTTGTCTGCCTTCTAGCGAGTAAGAAATCAAAACTGGCCACTGCTGGTATACCTAACAATCTGAAAATCCATCTCACCTCCAGCCGACGCTGTTTTTCAGGATCCTCTTCGTTCATGATTCGCTCCTTCTCTGCCCGTTTTTTCTCTTCTCGACGGGACTGGGCAGCCTCCTGCCTTTGCACATGAGTCAGTTTAAGGAAGTTTTCTTCCACGCGAGCCCTGTTCTTGTCAGCTTTTTGTTTACCCTTTTCAGAGAGAAAAGCAAATGCAGTTAATACGTATTTCCCCATAAGCAGGATGCAGTACCTCTGGTGGTCATATTAGAAACAAGGCTCCCAATCGTAAGATTAAGGATCCAGTGGTAATGGTTGCAATTTCATAGAATATTCAGAAGACAGAAAAAGACACACTACTTACTTCTCTGTTCAGACGGAACTTCTTTGCTTTGTCAATAGAGTAGATAACCATGCTCATCAGAGGCAGCAAAGACTCCATGTCCTTCGGGGAAGTGTTGCCTGAACCAGGCACTGAAATGAAGAGTTCCTTGTTAATTCAGAGAGGTTGGCAGAATTTTTCTACTTGCTGTAACCCTCTTTCCTTATTGCTCACACCATTCATGAAAGATGCTCTTATCATCCTCTTTAGGAAGGACATAACTAACTAAAAGAGGCGTTTAGCTTTGGAGATTGCATGGATTCCTCACACAGTGACAGGCACATTTCCCCCCCCACAATCCTTCTTAGTTTTATTAGTACGGAATACAAACATAAGGGTTGAATTCAGGCTCTGACATTAGCTTCACTTGGAGCTATGGCCTTGAATTTTGAAGAGAACTATGGGCCTTTTCTGGAGTAGCCTCCTAACACTGCTTTTATTTCAAACCAGAGTTAACTAAGGAACTGTGCAAGCTCAAACTGCAAGGCATGTGGCTTAAAAACAAGCCATCTTTCGATGGTGACCTAAGACAACCACCAGTAGAGATATGAGTATGAACTAAGATCAGTAATAGCAAGACTGAGTATCCTATTATCATCATGATACACTGCTCAGTCCCCAGTGTTACTTATTGCCTTCTGTTTACTGGTTAGTCAATGATCCTGTTACATGCACTGAAGTAATTCGTCATATATTGTCTGCCACAGATGACAGAATTTGAGCATGTGACTTGCACAAATAAAGCACAACGCTCCCCCAGATACACATACACACATGTACACCAGTTCTCCTACCGTTAAATGTAAACAAAAGTGTCTTTTTAGTTTCAGGCAGTTTTGTAAGCTGACCCTCCCTGGTAGGAAAGAAAAGTGGCTGGAATGAGTGAAGAAAAACACAGGCATACAAAATACCTAACATTGTTAGGGAAAACCTCATATAAGAACCAAAAGACACTTGCAAACTACTCAAATAAAATAAACAAGATCAAAAGCATGGCTGTAACCCAAATTTAAGTTTAAAACTATTCAGATTCCTGAAGTGTTTTACTCAAAAGCATGCAGTGAAAAGGCATTAATGCAAAAACATACTAACAGCACCATCTAATCTCATTGTCAGAAGTCATCTGAACTCTGGCATCTGAGCCCTAAGAAGGCTGGTATATTTTTAATGACATTCAGTTTTAGATATGCCCTGCTGTTTTACTACTACAGTTCTTCTATAAATACAAGTTAGAGAAAAAAAACAAACACACAAAAAAGCCCCACCAAACAACATATTCTAAAGAATTCAAGTCTTCACTGCCCAAAAACCCACAGTATTCTAACTTAAGGAAGTCAGACCTGCATTTCACAGATCCTCCAAAGCCTAGCAATTTCAGTACAAAGGTACACATACTGCTGTCTTATAATTAAATCAAAGTATGTTCCTTTTTTTGGAGGACAGTTTCAAGTTCTGATACGGATCATTTATTTATATGCCTGTGAGCATAATACACTCTTGCAAAAACCTACGTGGTAATTCAGATAAGATAGATCACCCACCAATTGCAATTCTGAAGCAGCAGCTAAAAGCACCTCAAGACTAAGACGCTTAGAGAAACAGAAGAGGTACTGCATCTGTGTATTTCTGAAGCACAGCTGAGAATCAACCTGAACAAAAGTACCCAAGCAATGGATTCAACAGCAGAAGGTTTAGCCACATCAGCTAGAGAAGGGCAAAAGCAGCCTTAATGGGGTTTTTTTGGGTTTGGGTTTTTTTTTTCCCCCCACACTGCAGACTCTGCTTAAACCTAGTTCTCCATGCATTCAAACAGCATCTGAGTTAATGTGCTGAGTTCTCTTGCAGTGTTATTTCTTGGCCCTTAAACTCTAACATGCCCTATACCTTTAGTGGGATTACTCAGTTGTTTTCCATGCAGCTCTGTACACTGTAGCTGCCAGGTGTTATATGACATTTGTAGCTGCCCAAACTACAGCGTAACCAGCACACAAAAATAAATATTAAGACAATACAGCACCTTGATCTTCTAAACTAATGCAGCATTTGAAGCATTGGGAGTGTATTTATTCACCTGTTTCACCTTTGCTCCCAATTTCTTTGTGTGCATTCCAGCAGACTTCACATTGCTAACAAGTTTGTCAGCCTCTATTTTGCTTAGTGTTACAACAGCTACTGGGAGCAGAGATCTAGCTTTATACGTACTCTTGCATAAGTTTTGGACCGGAGAACTGGTCCGAGAATTGGACGGACTCAATCTTGTCAGCATAGTGTGTGAGGAAATGTATCATCTAAAAGAGAAACTGGAGTTAGTTTTTCCCAACACCAATTCATCTGCAGCTTACCCACTCCATATGGGTTTGCGAAAGAGTCCATATATGACTCAGAAAATTGCTGTGCTCAGCTTGCCACAATGACTCTGTAATTTAAACTGTCTATTTTTTTTAGCTTTTGCTAGAATGGGCTTCAATGCATGGAATTAATGTGGGCAACTCAGACATGTAACTCTCATTTGGGATATTCCAATTCATTTGATAACATGTCAGCTCTGAGGACCTGCAGACACACCATCAATACCCTCCTTCGAATTCGCTGTTGAAGATATCTTCCAGGCTTTGAAAGGCAGTTTTAAGTCTGCAGTTCACATTGTTGTGAACTTGCTATGTAAAAGGAAAAAAGACGTGAGATTAACATCCTTCTTCCAGCCCTTCAGCTTCATTAGGGTCTTGATTTCTCTAGATCTCACTAGGGCCATTTGGCTCTCCTGTTGTGATGTTTACAGGACAAAGATTAGAACTTTTTTGCATAGGCTATAGGTGCCAGGGTTACCAAAGAAGATTTGTACTAATTCATTCAAGATTACCTTAGCGTCCATCATTCCCTCTGTGACCTCCCCCATCTCCGACAAGATAGCCAGCGAATCTGGAAGCCCATATTTTGCACCAGACTTAGGTTTATCACTGCAGAACTCACTCTGTTTCAAAGAGAACAAGGGGGAAAGAAATAAAAATAAACACAGGCTTGTAAGTATCTTATCAGACTGTAAGTTTCTTATCAGACTGAACTGATACAGCACAGTGGGACCCCTAAAAGTACCTGAAAAGAAAGAATAAAAAAAATACACTAACTCAGTCACTCAGTCTGGCTGGGGACATTTCAAGCATAAAGTAAAGACTATTGATACTGCATGCTTTAAGTTAGTATTTCCCATCAATAGTCAGTACTTTAAGGAACAAGATAAAACAATTCTAATACATCCATGCCAGAATGCTCAAAGTGGATTAAGGCATTTTGCTTACGTTGTTTGATAACAGAATAAAAATGACTGGCATCCTACCAACCACACTTTAGTGCAAGTTATGAGAGAAATGATTTGCAAACCACTGCTTGTTATCACTGGATTCTTTGCAAGCTTCAGGGCTTGAATGTATGCAAAGTTTTAATTTCAGATCACATAAAAGCAGATTACTTTGACCCAAACTTTCCACATCACATGCCACCAATTAAGTTTACTTTTCAATCCTTGAAAAAGTCATTTGTGCAAATTAAATGAGGTGAAGTAACACTGCTGTGTATCCTGACAATACACTTCAGCCTCTTCTTAAAGGAGCTATACACCAAAAGGAAGATGTAAGCTGCCTTCAATTGCCTCTCTTCCCACAGTTCTGACAGCAGCTGGCTAGCACTTCAGATGTTTGATGGCATTAGACTAATTCCAACAGTCACAAGTTTTCAGCTGTTCCCAAGAAAATAAGCAATCTACAGACTAGAGGTTCTTATATCCTATTATGTATCACGTTAGTATTCCCAGGATGAACATACATACCAGGTCCTGCATCTCCTTCTGAAGTCGCACCAGTGCTTTTCTCGTTCCAACAGCAAACACATAGGTGTCCATATCTTCATCGTTCATTGTTACTTTTATTTGCTGTGGGACAGAATATTAGCCCTGATCAGATTTATACAATGCACTCTGCCTTCAGATTACTGGCCAAATGGAGACCTATGTCTTCTATGACTTCAATGTTTGTCTGACACTTTGATTCGTAAGAACAAAGACTATTTGAGGCCATACGCAGCTAAGATAAAGGTTGTTGATTTAAAGCTTCTCAGTGTGTCTTAAGGTAAGGCAGCTTTTTAATTATATTGAGTATGCAATTCAGTATTCTGGTATAATGCTAGAGTCTAACGACAGTGACTAAAACAGCAGAGTTGTAAGACTCATTTGCAGTGCAGCTATCCGTTGCTTATGAGCAACTGCCCATATCTAAATTAAGTATTTTTAATAGATGCAAATAAATACAACTATAGATACATAGAAAGAGTATTCACAGTGCACACAGCCACTGTTCTTCCAAATGTAACCTCTCTTGGTATTTATGCAGTCAGAGATTATCGTCATCTCCAAAAGCAGGGGGTGAGGCAAAAAAGTAACAATACAGGATATAATATCCAGGCCAGCGTACACATTAAGCACCTCTGTTCAGACAGAAGAATAATCATGAAGTATTTCAGATTGTAAAACCACTTTTTATCAAGATGAGGTCTTGAAGCATGACAGACTGTTCACAAACACCACTCAAACAATAAAGTCCATAGATAAAACAATTTCCAGTCATCAGCAGTTTGCTTTTCAGAGCCAGACAATAAATACGAATGATTCTTTCAGACTGCTTCAACAGTTACTAGAAGAGATGAAATAGTATAGAAAGACACCTGGCAGTTCACTTGTGTGTCATGAGAACAATCAGAAGCAGCAGAGCAGAACCAAGGGAATGCAGCAATTTATCATAGCTAAACTAAAGGGCTGAGTACATACCACTTGGTCAGAAGCTGGCCTCATCATGCGCGCAAGAACGTTCAGTAGGTCTTGTCTCTTGAGAAACTAAAACCACAAGTTTGTAAACACAGAAGAAGATAGCTGAATATACCTAGAGTGCAGCACTTCATTGGCAGATAGCAGTGGGGCTTAAGGAAAAACAGGACATTTATAAGTAGATGTTTTTCATATAATAATTTAGCTTTGAAGGGCCCTTTGGAAGTCACTTACACTGCTCAAAAGCAAGCCTACTTTCTGCATCAGATGAGTTTCTCAGGGCCTTGTTCCCTCAAGTTAAGAGCTGTTCCATCCCAGGTGCAGGACTTCATACTTGTCTTTGTTGTACTTCCTTGGAACCCTGTTGGTTCATTCCTCCAACATGCTAAAGTCCCTCTAAATGGCAGCTGGGATCTTCAGCCTAGTTACATCTGTTTACTCTATACTTCTGGTTTCTATACTCCTCCTGTAAGCATTCACTCTTACCTACTTTGCTGGGCAGAATAGAGGCCTGTATGGATCTTTAGTCCGACTAGTCTTCCCTTCATGTGTGCATATTCAGTACCCTGTATCTGAATGTGGGCAAAAGAGTCGAGCTGCGACTCCTTGTTGCTCACACTGGAATGGAAAAGCCTCTAGAACTGGAAAATTGGTGACAGGTAAGCAGTACTACAAAATCCCTCATCCTTACCTTTAGCTGGATGAGCATTCCTTCACAGCACACCCTTCCAGAACACCACAAGTTATATATGTGTTCGTTTTCTTGATTTAGTTTCCCAGTGCTTGTAGCCTCTTTATTAGTACCATCATCCCCTGAAGAAAACAGTGAAAGAGAACTGCAATCTAAAAATCACAAGTTTAAACACCGAAGTTCATCAGTAGGCTTAGAGCTCAGTTGTTGCTGGATTACTTCAGTATCACTGTGATGTTTCTGAATAATTTATACTACAACACCATAACCTAATTTCAGCACTGGAAGACTGGCACACTATTTGTCTGCACACACAACTGTCATTAGCGCTACCATGCATCTGCACAGGAAAGCAGCTTTATTCAAATAAACTAAGAATGGATCCTAGTCATTATGGAACTCACCAACAAGAGCAAAGTTACTTTCTAGCAGCTCCCTGTGAGTACTGAACCATGCATGAGCCAGACGATTGTTTTTGTTCTTCCCAATGATGTAATTCATGATGTAAGCAAGAAGACCTGTTACCATCAGGATCTCCATGTAGTAACTCTCCCAGCTGTTTTGAAGGTGAGCAGGGACCTACGGTAAGTGAATGGAGACTGTCTTTTACATACTGAATGAGCAGATTCCGTATACACAAACAATTTGGAAAGCGCAGAGTACGAGAGAAGTTTCACAAAGGCGACAGGACAGAACTAAGCCTACATAATGCATTTGGCTCTGCTGGGACACAGTAATCGTACAGGAAACAACTGATAACAGCATTGCCGAAATACCTGGCTAATACAAACAAAATACTTCCCTCTTCCAAGTAAGCCTGTGCTAGCATGTATCCCTTGAGTAATCAACAGCCCAGCATTTCAACCCACTGATTATTTGAGCTTGATGCCCTGCCCATCACAGCATTATCTGATCATCATGTAACTTCTGTTGAAATCTAAAGCAATACCCAATGTCCAGGAGCATTTTCAGGATGCCACCAAGAGCCACAGACTGCACGGGGAGCAGGGAAGCCTACCTGACCTTGCCATCTTTAGAGATTGGTTAGCCGTTCTGCTATCACTGTATCACCCTTCAGTCATAAAAGTACCCAAACCCTAATTTTCACACCCACGTCAGCCATAATACTTAAAAAAAGAGATCTCAGGGATAACAAAAATGCAGGCCTCAAGCACCTGATCATTCTGTAAAGGACTCTCTTGGGAGGCAAGAAGAAGGTGGTGCAGGTTGAACAGAAAGACTGGCTTCAAAAACAGAGGAGTCAATTTGAACAGAAAGACTGGCTTCAAAAACGATCACAGGAGTCAATCTCTAATCTGAAACTTTAGCCATAGACAAGCTAAAAATACACTACATTATTATAAGTGTACCGTCACTGCAACCTCCTCTTTATTTGTTGACAAAGCACCCAGACACTCTGGGATGCGTGTTTTTTCTCTGGATTAAATGAAGGTCATCACTCTAGCTCCTCCACTTCTCCCCCATAGTCATATGGGTAAAAGAAGCCAAGTCATAAAATGCTTTGGTCAAAACTACGTTTCAAAATGTCTGTTTTAATGAAGAATTTCCTGATTTATATTCCAATTCCAATTCTCAGTTTGAATACAGAACACAGCACTGATCCGAGGATGGGCGTTCCAGCAGTTTAAAATAGAGATCAACAGACCAAAGGCACCTGCCCTGGAAGTATTACTTCAAGAGTTGCTATTTAAAGCAGCATAAATCAATGCAGAAGAGCATGGAATTGGGAGCTGGCACACCTGGATCATATTCTGCTGCTATCCTGTTGCACTATTTCAGGTATTTCTTGTCTCCACACTTTGTCCCATTTCTGCACTGTCTCTTGTTAATTTAAATAGCAAATTCTTTAGGACAGATTCTCTCTTATGTGTACTTTTGTACACCAGTGATGTTACTGGCACACTGCTTTAAAAAAAAAGTGATGAAACACCAAATAGAAAGCAGATCAACATTTACACCTACATTAACTATTGTTATGGGGTCTTTATTTTTGCTATGAGATGCATCAGGTTTCTCTTCATAGCCTTCAAACTCCTCATCATCATACGGTTCACTCTCGGTATCACCTTCCTAAAGGACAAAATCACAAACAGCATGAAAACCCAAAGCCTGGTAAGCAAAATCCAAAAACATAAGGTGAGAAAGAAAGGTGTAGAGATACTATTAGGAAACACATAGAGTAAGGAGATGAGGCATTACCTGTGTATCTGCATCATCAAAGTCTTCCTGGTTCTCGTCCTGACCTTCAAGCTCTACAGTGGCTTCTTCTTCATCATCTTCTGTAGTGATGATCCTCTGAGGAGACTCTGTGACTGCATCTTCATTAACATCTTCAAATTCAGCAAAGTCATTATCATCATACTCCATAATGTCATCTCCATCCTCAAATTCATCATACTTTGCCAAAGAAAAACTCCATGGGATGAACAGGACAGCAATAAAAATATATAAATTCTTCATTTTCACTGAAAAAAAAAAAATCAAACATTGCAAAAAGTCCTTATCAATTCTGTTACATCACACCTCCAGGAATGCTCAACTTCCATGAACAATTTAAAAACACTCTCAGGGTCAGACCAGAGCCCCTGCCTGTCCTCACCATCTTCTGTGTAAAGAACGTGAATACTCTTACAAAAAAAAAAAATAACTTTGAAGGTGAGGTTCTAGACTCCCTTAGTTGTAGCAGGAGTAGCTGAGGCAGCAGCAAGTTCACATCTGGCCAAGCTGTTCAGATGAGCAAGTTCAGCAAGCAGAGATGTTCTGCTATAAAACTGATTCCAATAGCATCTCTCCATCAGTCACCGTTGCCAGCTCATTTCAAAGACCACGCACTGTGCTTACAGTTGTTATTGACTAGCAGTTAGACAGTCAGATCAATGAATGTGTGACAACAGCAGTACATCTTAAAATGCACATATACTTTAAACAGCAATGCTCCAATAGCCTCTGCTAGTTTAAAAGTGCTCATCTTTGATTTTCTAGACTGCACGCTCAGAATCAGGTCCCACAGCATCCCAGCGCTATTTCTCTTTAGAGATGGAGACCTTCTGTTGTAAGTGCTACAAAAAAAGAAAAGCAGGAAAAGGATGGATATTGCACTCTTGGGTCCCCAAAACAACAGAGTAAACTGGGGCTCATGAGACCAAAGATCTCTCTCCAGATCTGCCAGAAACCTGCAGAGTTCACCTTTTTTTGTCCTCAGCTTCCTGCGTCTTTTCTGCTTGATCTCAAAATGGTCCCAGTCTCCCTCTCAGGCTGTGGGGACCATCAGCAAGGTCCAAACTAAGAGCCTGAAAAGGCAGTAATAACCCTCCTACTGTGTTTCACAGACAGCTACGGAGGATCGCCTGCATAAGACTTGGCACTAAGACTCATTTTACTCCCTCTCACAACCAGATCTGAGTGGGAACTTAAATGTTAATGAGACTGTTCTCTTAAAAACTGGAAATAGAAACGATTTGTTTCTAAATTAGACCAGTGCTCCTCTGAGTACCACCTGCAGGGAACCCACTGCTATGAATGACAAGGACGGCTAAAATAAACGCCTTTCTCAAAGACTTCTCATTCTAGCAAAACCCTGAACAGAATGTGTTCACAAAACATTAATCCAGATGGAAAGTACAGCAAGGCAGAGCCCAGGAATTCAGCACATTGCTTGGGTACGTCACAATTGTATGTGAATTTAAACAGAAAAACAAAACACTATTTACATATGACAGAATTTGCATTCAGAGGTTAAAAACACCAGGACAACAGAGCCACCTGCTAAACCAAACTCCAGCAGTTTCACAATAACAACTTCAAGGCGATTTGAGTATATCCGCTTTCAAACTCTACAACTCCATAACGCCTCATGCAAAATAAACTTCTGCAGCTGATTCCAAAGAAACGTCTGAACAAGAGACAGGCGAAAACTAGAACACACTCCGAACCCAGCCGTCTCTGTCACAAGGCAGAATGGGTTCTAAGTACAAACAACCCCACGAAGCAGAATATGCTTTGGTAGGCCCTCCACCATCCACATGCCACCCGCTTTCCCTTGCAAGAGCAGCCGGTTCATCCACCGGTCTCCGCACAGGCGAGAGGGAAGGGAGAGGCGCCGGGCCCCGGCCCCAGTCCCCGGCCCCAGTCCCAGCCGGTCGGGCCCCCGCCGTGACCCCCCAGCCGATCCCCTGGACGCCCACCGCCGATCCCCTGGCTCCCGGCACACGCCTCCACTCCCAGCTCCTTGCGGGGACACGACTCAAGGTTAGCGAGGCGAAGATTAGCTCCCCACCTCCCCACCGCCCCGGGGCGCCGGGCCCCCTCTCCTGCCCCCCACGCCC